>JADLZK010010202.1:600000-1169956 GCA_015847255.1 Hyparrhenia diplandra | reverse complement strand
TCATGATCATCTTTTATCAAGGCATATCAAGAATACCATACATGCATTTCTTAGAGCGTTATTGCTAGGGTGACGACTAGTACGTAGATAATGCCTAGAAATGAGTGATACACCTCGTGTACATATCCTAGTGAGATTAATTCCACTATGGATAATGGTGCTGAGATTATACCTCACAACTAACACCGCCTAACTCCGCCTTTATTGGATCGTGAGATTAACTCCACATCCATGCTGACAAGTTCTGATAGATACCATATACATTTCTTTCGCCTTCCTATTTTGGATCGTGTTAGAAATGTCAACAACCATCTGGGTAAGGTTATCACATTGCAAAGTATCAGTCCTAAGACCAAAGTGGGAGCACCAATCTCTTATGAACAACTCCATGCTCGAAAAATGATTTATTGTTATATGTCTGTTCAGTTGAATGTTGTAACTCACAACAGCTCTCAAGACCAATCTATTCCTGATGAATTACAGCACATTCTATAGAAATTTGATGATGTGTTTTCACCTCCAACAGAGTTACCCCAAGCAGATTTGGAGATCACAAAATTCCACTAATTGAGGGAGCACAACCGTTTTGTCTCAGGCCATACAGATATAACACAGCTTAGAAAAGTGAAATTGAAAATCAGATTAAGGATATGCTAGCAAAAGGGTGGATACAACCCAATACCAGTCCCTACTCTTCTCCTGTGTTATTAGTGAGAAAGAAAACAGGCGATTGGCGTCTCTATGTGGATTTTAGGAGGTTGAACACATTGACAGTAAAGAACAAGTATCCATTGCCAATTATAGAGGAACTTTTGGAAGAACTAAAAGGAGCTGAGTGGTTTACCACTCTGGACTTATGTTCTGGATTTCATCAGATTAAAATGGCAGATGGTGAAAGTCACAAAACAACATTTCAGACCCATAGTGGTCATTATGAATATAATGTGATGCCCTATGGAGTGATAGGAGGACCTGCTACATTCCAAACAGTCATGAATCCGTTGCTTGAACCCCTACTAAGAAAGTGTGCAGTGGCCTTTATTGATGATATTTTGATTTATAGCAAGACTTGGGAAGATCATCTCGAGCATATCCAAGAGGTCTTATCTCTGCTCCAAGCCAACAAGTTCCATGTCAAACTGTCCAAATGCTCTTTTGCTAAGAAGGAGTTATGTTATTTGGGACATATTGTCAGTGCTAAATGTGTAGCCACTGATCCTTCAAAAATAGAAACCATTCAACATTGGTCAATACCAAAAAGATATCAAAGAGCTTAGAAGTTTTCTCGGGTATGCCCTCGATACTACGTAAGATTTGTTGCACACTTTGGGTTGATAGCTAAACCACTCACTAATGTTCTGCGGAAGGGAACCCAATTTATTTGGACATCTAAAACTAAGCTAGCCTTTCAAACACTTAAAAAGGCACTAATGACTGCACCAGTCTTAGCATTGCCTGATTTTGCAACACCTCTGCAAAAGGAATTGGAGCTGTCTTACAACAAAATGGACACCCTATTGCTTATGTCAGCAAGGCATTAGGCATCAAAGCACAACGGCTGTCTACCTATGAGAAAGAATATTTGGCTATATTAATGGCTGTTCAGCATTGGTATCATTATCTCCAATCTGCTCAATTCCTCATACTCATTGATCAAAAGAGTTTAACTCATCTGGATGATCAAAGGCTAACTACTCCCTGGCAACATAAGGCTTTGACAAGATTGATGGGACTTAATTATAAAATTGTATACAAGAAAGGTGTTGAGAACAAGGTAGTAGATGCCCTGTCTAGAGTGTTTAGAGCTGAACCTTATGACATATCAGCAATTTCTGTGATTCAACCATTGTGGTTGCAAGAGATTCAGTCTTCATATCAATCTGATCCACAATCTGCACAGTTGTTAGCCGAATTGTCAGTTTCTTCTCCTCAAGGCCATTATGAGCTTCCACATGGTCTTATCAAGTACAAAGGGAGGATCTGGATTGGACATAGTCCTACTATGCAAAATAAAATTATCTCATCTCTGCATTCAAGCCCTTTGGGGGGCATTCTGGTTATGAAGCTACCTACAATAGAATCAAACCTCTGTTTGCATGGCCAAAACTTAAACAATCTGTGCAACAATTTGTAGCTGAGTGCTCCATTTGTCAACAAGCCAAAACAGAGAGAGTGGCCTATCCAGGACTCTTGGCTCCACTTCCTATACCAGAAGGTGCTTGGCAGTGGGTTACATTGGACTTTATTGAGGGTCTACCAAAGTCTTCTGGATTTAATAGCATTCTGGTGTTGGTTGACAAATTTTCAAAGTATGCTCATTTTCTTCCTTTGTCTCATCCTTAACTGCCTTACAAGTTGCTATAGTCTACATGAACAATATTTTCAAGTTGCATGGCCTTCCCACTTTTATGGTGTCTGATAGAGACAAGATATTTACTAGTCAAGTTTGGAAAGAATTGTTCAAACTACTTGATATAGATCTAAAAATGAGTAGTTTTGTTCAAACTGATGGCCAGACAGAGAGGGTAAATCAATGCTTAGAAACATATTTGAGATGTTTTGTTCATGCCTATCCCACTAAATGGTCTCAATGGCTAGCTCTAGCTGAATATTGGTACAATACATCATTCCATTCATCTCTGGGGAAGAGTCCATTTGTGGTTCTTTATGGTCATGAACCAAGACACTTTGGCATAAATCCATCTCAATGTTGTCACCATGAGGATTTGGATAAGTGGCTGCAAGAAAGGGATCTTATGCAACAGTTGGTGAGGCAACATCTTGTCAGAGCTCAAAACAAGATGAAAAGTCAAGCTGATAAACACAGGACACCAAGACACTTTGCAGTGGGAAATTCTGTCTATCTGAAGGCTCAACCTTATGTTCAAACATCATTGGCACCGAGGTCATCTAACAAGCTGTCATTAAAGTATTTTGGGCCCTTCCTTATTCTCCAAAAGATTGGTTCCACTGCATACAAGCTTCAATTGCCCTCTGACTGTCTGATCCATCCAGTTTTTCATGTATCACTGCTCAAGAAGGTTGTGCCTCCAAATGTTTCTATAAGTACTCAGCTACCAGACCCTACTGACAACTTGTAGGTGCCTATGGAGATACTTGATCGTCGTCTTCGCCAAGACATAGACACCATGGTGCCTTAGGTGTTGATCAAATGGTCTTCTCTTGCTGATGAATTGTCCACCTGGGAAGATGTAGCCCCTCTTCGCTAGCAATTCCCATGCGCACCTGCTTGGGGTCAAGCAGGTTCTAAAGGAGGAGGGAGTGTCACTGGCATGGCCGGCGCTCGTCTGAAGTTGGTGCCAACACCTGATGCTGCAGCAACAACTGAAGAAGAGGATCCAACCAGAGCAGGCTCAACAAGGCCTCGAAGGCCCAACAAGCAAGTATCAGGCCCAATGTGGATGAAGTGAGAATCTGGCCCTGCGCGGCCCAAGACGGAGGCGGCCTGCTGCCCCTCTATGTAACCGAATTGAAGGAGAGAATCAAACTCGAACTGGAACCCGTCCCTGACCTTGCCGGTGGCAACGGCGGCGGCGACGAGCTCGGCGATCGTGTCGATCTGCTGGAGTTGTCGGCCGACGATTCTTGTATCCAACTACTTATCATATTCTAATACTATCGGATCATGGTAGAGTAACACACTGGTTCAAGTCCAAATCAGTGTTGTTCGTGTTACTGTGTGGTATTTTACTTTCCAAGATGAAAGTATAGATTATCTTTTCTTTCTTCAGTAGAGTGTCCATTCCGTGATTCACTGCTGTCCCGAGTTCAAATCCACGCTGACCCAATCTCTCTGGCTCGCATCCACGTCCAGATCCACGCCGGCCTGATCTCTTAGCATCAATGGCTCACCTTCATGGCCGCGGAGGTCGCCGAGGTCCCATAGCATCGCGCGAGGTGAGCAGCGTTGCAACGTGTAGGTCCAGTAGAGAAGGCAATGCCTGATTGCTGGGGTTTTTGGCCGGCGCGGCTGCATCCCAGTTGGTGCGGGCGGCGGTATGGTAATGCCTTGAAGAAAGATGCAGGTTTAGAGAAAAGGGAAGTATAATGATTGGTGGATGTTTCGGAAGAGGAAGAATGGTTTGTTGTCCAAGGTGCTTTGCAGATTCTTACAATTGCTGATTGCCTAACTGGCAGAACGTCAGTGTTAGTGTTTATTGGATACAGCTTCTACCTAAATTAGTTTATACCTGTATGCAAGGTCACATCATCAATTCACTTTGTATGGAAGATTTGCAATTCCTTATGAAGATTTCAGAAATGCTCTCATTGATTTCAATCTGTTTATCCGTTGCCCCCTTTATTTTCCTTAACTTAATTCGTTAAATTATACTAGCATTCATCTTTTTCTATTTATTTCTGGTTGTGCACTAATGACTTATTACCAATTCTAATATCCCCTACCAACAGCATTGGTTACATTCTGTTTACTTAGCTAATTGTTAAGAATTTTTGCAGGTATTGTTCTCTTATTCAGGCAATCTTCATGCTGCCAAGAGCGACGTGTGGTGATAATCTAATATGCTTTACACAGGTGTATTTCAATATTCCTGTCCACTCTATGTTTTGCTGTACACAGTGCAAATCATTGGCATTTTCCAAGTGAGGATAACAGTAAACATTCATGATATTTTCCTTTTGAAGTGTGCACAATACTAAATGGTTTAGATGTTTAGCTTTGTTAGTTTACAAACTCTGAAAAATGGAGCAGCATGGATTCACAAGGAACACGTGATGACAATAGCTGAAGAGGTTCACCACTAAATTACATGTAATATATTTTGTAAGAAGAATTTTTAGCCAATTACTAAGTAACGCAAATAATCTCTGTTAGCCCTTATTCATCACTGAGATCCCATTTTGAAAATTATGCAGCAACTGATGATGAAGTTGACAAGTACAATTTCAGATATTGATGCAGAATTGGAGTACTCCCTAGAGGCACCTTTTAACTTGCAGTGCAGTTTTTTAATTTTTTCTTCTCCCTGGGCATAATATTAGAAGTTCTTTTTCGACAAAATTTTTTTTTTTTGGATAAGGGACAATGTTAGCAAAAGGGCCTCTTGTAAAAGGTTTAGGAATCCAGTGCTGCGTCGATCTGTTGTACCTTTATACTGAATGATGATGATTGCATATCTGAAATCACACCCTCATGACAAATTAAACAAATAAGCTAGAACCTATCCGCATGCATGTTATTTGAGATACCTTTATGGTACTTGCAAGGTGCCCAGGGGTACCACAGTAAAAAAATAATTCACCATTGGTTAATAGAGTTATTTAGTATAAAATCTATACCTAAAAAGGATAATCTGTTCATTAGGAGATCATTAGCTAATTTATTTTTGTCATTTATAGATATAGATTATTGCTTGTTCTTTTGTGAGGATTCTGCAAGGAGCAGGACCTTTTCATCAGTTCAGTTAAGCGTCGTTGTCCAAGAAAAAGGTCAGTTATGCATCTTTGTCTATGGATCTTAACTCTTAAGCTTTGACTGGATAGTTATTACAATACATTGGTTAATTTTTTCAGTGAGCTAAAAGCGCTTTAAGAAGCATAATACCAAGTGTCTTGCTTCCAATTTTCTGGGTAATATGTTCCCTTTAATACTAATTGCTTCCCAATTTTCGGCGAACCGTTCCTTTCCATGTATTTCTTGCTTCAGATTTCCCATCGACCATGTAAAAGTCATATCTCAGTAATTTTGATTTCAATTGATTTCCAAATTTGATGGTTCCTATGCAGATTTCCTTTTTTGAACTGTAGATTTCCTTCTTTTTTAGTCTTGCTAGTGATTAGTTAATTGATTTTCACTCATGTTGTCCCTTGCACGTGCAGATCCGAGCCTTTTCTTGCAACTCCCGGATCTTTTTCATGATTGACCATAGTCAGCTGAAATTCATATGGTTTTTGCAGGATCGGAGGTGAGATGGTATGGAAAATCTGCATATGTTGCTCTTTTGCTATAGCACATTAGCACTTCTACTGCAGCTCTACAAATTCAGGGATTTAGTTCCATGGAAGTTGGAAAACTATTTCATGGATTAAATTAATGCAGGCAGCCTCAGAATCTTGTGGATTTGTTGTTATCTTCATTAATCTCTATATGGAAATTTCGGACTCAAATAGTCAAATGAATTTTAGTAACAGATGGACTTTCGTTCTGATGGACCAGCATTGGTGTCTACGCTCATCAACAATTGAGCAAGAACATCCCAAGGTGTTGTCGAGTAGACGATGATCTTCTGATTGGGCAATAGGAGGCCAGGAAGTTTCTAACGGTCTTTACCACACCCCGTCTGGAGATGAACCTAATAAGGGGGAGTTATATGTATAAATGCGTGTGTCATATATAGAGCTGCAATTAGCACATCATGAACTACAACAACAAGACACCAGCAAAAATAGGTAGCGTGAACTGCCACCCATTTATATGATGGTGCTTGATTTGGTGACTTTTGTATATTTCTGCCATGTAATTATGCTTGATTTCGTACCACACTTATATTTGGGTTCTAAGTACAACCTACAATCTCTATTTTTCATCGCAGCAATACGACGTTGCCTGTCATAACCATAGACAGCATTTCCACTAGTAAGAAAAAATAACTCAAGCCGTAAACTTGTTAAAAAAAAAAAAGAAGAAACACTCCAGCTTCAGATACCGTCGGGCTTTATTTTCATACGCCGCGGATATTTACATATATAGGGCGTGCACTAGATTAACTAATTTGTTGTTTCTTCATCACTCATCAGTGCTGTTGCAGCATCTATTATGCTGGTTTTGCAGTAGTGCAGAGTTGAGTCTGCCAACGATCTCCTCCGCAGTTATAGTGAAGCCCTCCTCCACCTGATCAAACATTTATTTTATTATATCAACATGAATAGCACATAATTTTGCACATGAACTAACATTTTTTTGATAGATAAAAAACAAAGATGATGAGATCAAAAAGAAGAAGAAAAAATGCCCTGCAGCGTCTCGCATGGCGGTGATGATCGCCTCCACTATCCCATCGCCAGTAGACGGTGTTTTGTCCCATAAGTCGTTTCCCTTCCCTCCGTTACTCCTGTTCTTCTCCATACTCCTTCCTAAACATATATGGTATTGCTTATACATCATATGTTGAGGTGGTGCCAGCCTACACGTGGGAATTTAATCTGCCACAAATGGTTAAATTCTTAAACTAAGTGTGTGTGGCTACACCAAGGAAGTTAACACCCCTCTCCTGCAACCACATTGTTTATGACCCTATCTTGAGAGACCACAACTCGCATGGATCCATTGCCAAGTGGACGCCCATGGGCTCATTAACATAACTATTTATTTGCTTCTTGCAGTATCCCCTTAAGTCTCAAGCAGCCAGTTGTTATGACCGTATCTCATTCTAGTCCATCACACAATGGTCGTAGAGGTTGGATATGGGGTTTAATGGGTTGCTGGCCATGGTTATCATGTGCTTCTCTACATGCTTCATGTTAGGTCAGTGGCTGGACCCTAATGATGCCATCCACAATGGTGACTTAGGCCAAAGAAGCAAGCATCGTATGCTTGTGACTGTGGTCTATGAAAGATATAAATCCTTGGGGAAAAAACTGCTGAACTTTTTCCATGTGCTGATGACACATTGGCACTCTCGGGTGCCACTTTTCTACTTTGACACATTATCATAGTGCCCCTTCTTCCCAATCATGAGGGGCTCTTTTGGTGAAAACCCAATAGTATTATATATAGACGATAGTGGTTCCATCAACATCCTATGATAAGGCATGATTAATCAGGTAGTTTCCTTGAATTGAAGGGATTTGTGTCATTTTTCTCTAAAAATCATCACACATCTATGGTTGTGCAATAACTTATCAATGCAAAAATCAGGTGGGGAAATCCACCGTGACCATTCAAATGAAGGTAAGATCATTATCCAATATAACTGTTAAATTGTGTATTTGTAGTATATGATTGAGTGAAATAACTAGAAACATTGAAATGAATTGTATCTATCTGCATACAAGGATTTAAATTGCCTTTTCATCTTTAATATATACACCCTATAGTGTATTGTTTACCTCTAATCAGAACTATTGTTTGTTGTGCATAATGTACTATAAATAAGGTGTTTTAGAATTATCCTAAGTCAGACTTCTCTAATTTTGACAAAAAAATGTATGAACACCGCCAATATATACAAAATAAATGCACTATGAAGACATTTCATGGTGGATTTAATTAAACTAACATGATATTGCAGATATAGAGATGTTTGACACTTAAAACAAACTACAATAACTTAGCTATTGAAACAGAGGGATTAGCACATAATTACATTATGGTAACCTGAGCCAACTAGATAAACTTGTTTGAGGATTATCTCACCACAATCAACAGTCACCACACCAAAAGATATAAACACTGTAAAACCATCTTGTTCTCACCACTAATATCAGATTCTCTCCTACTGATGCATATTGGAATACTAAGTCTCTACTTGAGGTTCAAATGTCGAGAGAGGTGCTTCGAATCAAAAAGAATTTATAGATAGAGAAAATTAGTAGAAACATTTTATTTGGTAGTATGCATAATGATAATATCCATCACCCGCTTTCTATAACATATATAGGACAGTAACTCGATGCGATTATGATTTGAATAAAAGATGGAAATCAAAACTCATCAGTACAACTACATATGCATCATACAGTAAATATATAAAAGCAGATCAGGCTTCATTAGTGCGCAGGCATAGTCAAATATATGTGATCATCAAGATGGATGTGTCAGGGGACAGATCATGAATGCAATTTCACTCTTCAAAATGAAATCGAAGGTATACAATAATGGTAGTAGTGTTGGTAAAACACGTGCTACTGTAGTATTTCGATTTTTTTTTCTTCCCACTGGTCATTGAAATAAAGGTTGAATCCTGCATTCTGTCATTCATTTGTACTGTTAGTTTGTATTTAATATTATGTTCTTCCATTATTAGGAAATCCTAACCGGCATAGTGTTTTTTAATCAAAAAGACCATCAAAAGTTCAAAACATTCTTAGATTGTGTGCAGTGGAAGATGGGCTGCATTTGCTTCAACTGAATTTAAGCCACAGCGGCTATTTTCACAGTGAATCATTAAGAAGAGCTACAGTAAAAGCTGCAGCCACATCACTTACTTTACTGCTACCAAACACAGCTAATTTTTCTTGGAAAAAGACTGGTTATTAGTCAAAAAAAAAAAAAAACTTGCCTTTGTCGTGATGGTTACGATGATAGTGCTCTCTGCGAAGGGCAGGACGTTGGCATGGATTATGCTGAGATGGAGCTCCTCGACCCCGGCGAGCAGCTTCACGGCCACCCCCTTGCCGTCCTCACAGTGGATCCTCACCATGACGCTCTTCTCTGAGAACCGGGCCTCGATCTCCGGCAGCTGCTTCCTCACTGCCGGCGTGCCTGACGACGCTGACAATGGGGAGCCATCGTCGTCCCGCGCGGCAGCAGCATGGAGACATGGTCTTTGACGAGCACCACCGTGTCGATGCTCTTGCGCCCGTTGCTGCCTCCAGACTCCAGGTCTTTGAGCTTTTCTTGAAGTTCTGTCACGTACTTGGTCGCATCTGAAAGGATCGTTGCCTTGTTCATCTGATCAGAAATTAGTCGTTGCATTAAGTTACTTGTGTCATCAGAAACATAATTGACGAACAAATGAATGGATTTACTCAGAATCAGGACCTTCTTGAGGCCTGGGATCAGGGTGGAGAGCTCGATGAACAGCTGGTTGATCTTCTCCTCCGCTTTCGCTCCGCGACGATGTGCTCTTGAGCGCACCGCGTCGACATGGATCCCGCCGGGCTGTTCATGCCGGCTGTCCTTGCCGGTGGCGATCCGTACAATTGGTCCGGCGGTAGGGCGTGCTTGGGGGCGAATTCCGGCAGTATGACGTCGCTGCCCAGCTGTGCTGATGCGGCGGCGCTGAAGTTCCAGCTCAGAGGAGGGTTGGTGCCGCTGCTGCTCCTGCTCATGGCGCACCTGCTGACCAAGGTCTGTGACACAGGCCAGACATCGTGATCCATGGCCACTGCAGCAGGGACCGAGCTGTTGTTGCCTCCACTGCTGCCGTCGGTGGTGTCGCAGGAGCTCCAGCTGTTCGCTGGGGCCTCGCGGAGTGCTTGGAGCGAGGGGAAGGTCGCCCCCCTGCTGCAGTCCTCGTTGACGGCGGCCGCGAGTTGCTCATGCTGCAGCGTGTTCATCGCCCACAGCAGGAATAATCTCGAGTCTTCCATTTCGCCAGCTGACGGCAGGGTTGGTCTAACACTCTAACAGCTGCTGCAGCAAATGATAACATCCTTATATTATTGATGCCCAAGATAATTTAAGACCAATAATTGTTTTTTTTCCAAAAGTATATAGTAGAAATTATCGTTGCAGTATTCTTGATCTGGTGGTTCATATATGATCCATAGAACGACGATTTCGAATAAAAATGTTTTTGGATATCCAGTTTTCAGGAAAAAAAAAAAAGGAATATATATGTGGCTACACAAGTCCAAAAACTAGCTAGACAAGAAAGGAATAATCAATCTATACATAAGTGAGGATGCCAACGACAACAAATGTGCTAGTACAGTAGTTCTGATCAATAAATTGCCGACATACCTCAGATCCTTGCAAATTATTATTAGTAGATTGATAGTAGTACCAGCCAGTCCCCTCCACACAATAATGTCCAAAAAGACCATGGGACAGAGTTTCCCCCTTTTATAGGTAGTGCCGCCGCAAACTGCACCTCCCCATAAAATGTTGTCTCCATATATAATACTCTTTTATGTTTGCTCCAATTCCGCCCACATGAATTAGCTATTTCGAGCCAGGTGAGGACTCACAAGCCTTCAGTTACTATGCTGTAATGTTCATCTCCTTGCAAAGATAGCATTTCATTCTTTTTTTATTGCACATTAAGATCCAATTTGCAAATAATCACATATTTCTAACTATTGCTTTACAAATTGAATGACCATGCTTAGGATCAATAAACTTAACATGGAACATGTATTATTCATCTCAAATGAGTTCCTAATTGATGTGTATTGACATTGTCATGCAGATTTGGCTTTCATGCAGGTTAACAGTAAGGTCAAGGCTACTTATTACATGTACTATGTGAACTATCAATTAATAAACAAATGCAAGCATGTTGTTGGCCTATAAAAGGTATTTTGTTTTTTTAATTAATAATGAGCTCGAGCACCCTGAAGTTATTAGATTAGATAATATTAAACTTTGTACCAAATTTTCAACACAAAAACTTGTTGGCGGATCATCTGATCCTGATGTTATCATGTTATTTTTCCTCTTTAAATGGTTATACAGGTGTTTTCTATCTGTACATGAAAACTGATGAAAGAGCCCATCAGCCAGTCAAGTGAAAATTAGGTGCAGTTATGGTTTTTTGAACATTACTGAATGGCTAACTGGTGGTTGCTAAATGTGATAGCTTTTACATGTGTGTTAGCTTTCTGTCAGTAAAGTGAAAATTAGTTGCAGAACTACAGTTATGGTTTTTTAACATGACTGAATGTTCAGCTGCAATTTGAAGAACTTTTAATCCTCTATTTGTTTATATTTGCAGGCCCATAGTTTCACTTGCAATTGTCTGTAAGCTAATCCGGTAACCTTTTAGATAAGCTTATAGATGCCTCACATTTGATGGCTATTGTTTTTGTAATAGACAAAATACATGGGCAACTTCAGTATTGCAGTTTACACTACCATCATGTAGGTCTGTATCATAGGAAAGATGATTCCATTGTCACTAAGTGATTGAGTATATAGAGTCAGGTTTGCTAGCCCAAACTTCCTGCATAGTTGATGCTGAAAATAATTTCATGCTTTGGACTGAAACGATGCTATTTTTGATCCAGGTATTTGGAGCTCCTCTTATGGACTGAGTTTTGCTGCCATGCTCGTGCCATGGACCAAGGAGAGACCCATCAAGACTGCCTATGGCTCCTTGTGGTACATCGTGCGATGCCTGTTGCGAGTGGCACTTGTGGTAGCCCGGTCTCAGCAGAAAGCGCATAGGGAGGACATGGAGGCTGATTCCTGTGGCTGTGAGCATGAGTGTTGCCTTGGTAAGGATGACCTGAATTCTGACTGGTAAGGATGACCTGAATTCTGACAGCGACGCGATGGGGTCTCTATATGGTTGTGTGCTCAATGGGACTGTCCAGATGAATTATGAAACAACTTGTGATAGAGTTAATTGAAGCCGATTGTATGTAGATTAGTTAACTGCAGTTGACTGTTGTAGGCTTTGGCATGTTCTAGCCATGTATCAAGGTGCAGTGCACCACCTGATGTTCTTCATGTGGGTCTTTACAAATTGATAATCTTAAATTCTTATTGCCTAAAGAGATTTGAGTTTCCCCTCTTAATGGAAATATGCTAAATCAGGAGATTAACTTTCTTTGACATAATTCCATGTGCAGCAACAGTTCAGAGTTCACTATAATGTTTGTTTTCACATTCAAAAAAAACTATAATGTTTGTTTTCTGAACTTTTATATATATATATACTCAAGCATGTGTCTTGCTGCTGAGCTGCATACAGAACAATCTATATAGTAGAGTTTGTGAGCCTGCGATATCGGCTCTTCGTGACTGTTAATTTCATAAACTTTATTTTTGGGATTAAATAAATGCCACTTTAACATTGGTAAATTTTTTCAGTATTGAAATTTTTTCATGTGATCCGTGTGATTTAGTACAAAAAATGTTACTTATCCCGTAGCAACGCGCACGGGCGCGATACTAGTTTATATAAAGGTTAGCTCATTCGTGGCCTCTCCCCATCCAAAAGTCAAGGAAAATAATATAAAATCGTTTCTGGGATCCTCGTTTTGTGCCTAAATCAGGTGAAAATGATAGTTTGATCACAACCAGGGAAAGGTGATACACATCTATTATCTATTGCCTAATAATAAAGAGGCAAAATTTCCAGCTATTTTTTCGTCCATCCATTTTTTTCGTTCACCGCTCCCTAACTATCGTCAGTCCACATTTTCTTTCATCAGGACTTATATATGACCGGTGCTCATACGAATTAGAATAGCTCTTGTCTCGCGCGATGCGGTGTCTGATTTCAAAATGTATTGGGTTGTGTACGGTCTATGTTTAACCAAAGAATCCATACTCATGAGCAAAAAAAGTCCATACCCAAAACAATTACTATATAAAAATACGATTAATATATATAGTAAAATTGCTTTTTCCTATTCCGTCATCTATTCGGCCTTTTCTAAAGAGGCAAAATTTCCAGCCATTTTATTCATCCATCCATTTTTTCGTCCGAACTACCGGTAGTCGAGAATTTCTTTCATCTGGACTTATATATATAACCTGTGCTCATATGAATTAGAATAGCTCTTGTCTCGTGTGATACGGAGTCTGATTACAAAACGCATTGGGTTGTGTATGGTCTATGTTTAACCAAAGAGTCCATACCCCCAATATGATTACTGTATAAAAAATACCGTTAATATATATATATAGTAAATTTAGTTTTTTTTCCCTTTTCCTGTTCCGTCATCTGTTCGGCCTTTCCTGTTTTTTTTCAGACTATCTCCGATCAGTTACTGTATCCAATCCGTTTTCATTTTTCGTATTCGTTCCACTTCTTTTCCTAATTTCCACTTTTTTGTTTTCTTTCTCTTTTTTCTTTTTTTATTTTCTCTGGACTATCAGATCCGTTTCATGCCCTTTCCCTTATTATTTTGCAGTGTAATTTTTGTTTTTCCGATTCTCTCTCATGATTTTTCTTATAAACATAAAAATAAAAATGAACACAATATTATAGATCTTTGATCCTTCATCCTTCCCTAATCCTTAATAATCAAATATTCCTACTACTGAATTATTGATGTAATTTGGTTAAGAATAAAAAATATTCTTATTATAACATAGATCAGCTAATGGTCTAATTAATAAAATCATGAACAAAAATCTTGGGCAGTTTATTGTCCAATTTTACTGAAGTGTCAAAGGGGTTGCGCCGCCAGCAGATGTCGCGCCGCGTGGAGGCGGTGGCGTCCGGACGGCGAGACGGACACGCGATGACCTGTTGGGGGTGGGGAGGAGGTGGCGGGCGATGGCGTGGTAGCTGCCGCCGGCAGCAGCGATGGCGGCGGACGTAGCCACTAGGGCTCCGCCATAGCGAGCGAGGCAGACTGCCTGTAGGGATTTCTCTTTTTCCGCTGAACTTTTCCGCACTTAATTTCATGGATAATTAAATATGTTTATATATTTGAATCAAAAAACAATAAATTTATATATTTCTACTTATTTTGCATTATATAAGGAATTTGCTAATTTGGCTGGTATTATTCTAAATTGCACTTCTTTTAGATGGCCAATGTTCTAATGTAATTATTGCTTTCATTGCCGATGGATTAAATGCAAAATATACAAATCTTTTGTAACTAAGTAGAGATATAAGTTTTGATTTTCTCCCGTTGCAACGCACGGACATGTTTGCTAGTGAGTTAAAAGTACAGAAATGTCGCTGATTTGGCGTTCTGTCAAAATCAAAGTCGGGTGAGCTATATATATCTGGACTTGTTTGTAACGATTGATTAACCAATAATACATATTTCTGTACATACAAATGGCTCTTTGCAGATCCTCGCAATGATTATATTAGCGTTGAAACGGATGTACCACGCGAATCAAAGCAATCCTGTAAATTACAAAACGATGACACACAGTAATACTTTAAGAACAAGCAATAGAGAGCTGTAAAATAATACTCCTACCTCTGTGGCCTACAAATTTTATAAATGAGCCTCAGGTACGTAGCTTTTGCTTCGTCAAGCTAGCCATATAGGAGGAGTAGTACACACACCCTAGTTAGGATACAAAAGTCCGACCGTTCTCTTTAATTTCAAACTACTGTGCATGGAGTTAACGTTGTTTCCGTAGCTAGGATAAAAGGCCGCCCACGAGTTAATTAAGTGTATCATTGGCCCTGTTTGGATACTCTAACTGTGCTAGAGTTAGAGTTAGTTTCTAACTTTAACTCTAGCCCTAAACTAACTCTAGCTAAAATGGTGTTTGGATGCCGTTGTCAGATTGTCCATAAATGCACTTTTCCAATCATTTGTTTCATTTAACCAATCTTTCTAGCAGGATTTTGTGTGGCTACTCCCGCTCTTATGTCGCGCACGCACGAACATCCAGGGGCGGCGCTGATGCAGCCGAAGAGCTGACCGGTGATGGCGTTGAGCACCCAACCTCTGCTGGTTCCACCACGTCCGCAGCCCAAGGCTCCGCTTGGCCACGCACACCTCCACCGGGTGATGTATCGGCGAGTAGGATGCGAACGTGGCAGTGGCTCTTGGCAGGGCAGGGGCCATGTGGGACGCCGCGGAGGAGGCAGAGTTGCGGCAGGGTGGTGGGCACACTACCGAGGAACGCCGGCCGGTGCTCGGGAGCAGTAGGCGGACATCCAGCTGCGCGAAGCGCCGGTAGCCCGTGGATCGAACCGGGCGCCGTTAGGATGGGGCCGGCCGGTGGGGGGGCTGGGGCTGCCGCCGGGCGGCGGGAGGTACTTTCTCGCGTGCGTCGTAGATCGGCGAGTGTGACGGGGGCCGGGCCGGGACGACATCAGCAGGCCGGCGGCGGGTCAACGGCGATGGCAAAAGGCCCTTGAGCTCGCGTTGGGAAGGTCGTCGGAGCTCTCATCATGACCACCTGTGGAGCCCGGCGGCCTGCGGGCAGCGTGTGAGTGCGACGGGGCCACCGGCCTTTGCGCCGTTGGCGCGCCGAGACGAAGCGTGGCGTTGGCGCCACGGGACGCCGAAGAGGCCGGTGAGGTCGGACATCGGCAGCGCGTGTCTCGGCGTTGGGAACGGGAAGGGACCGCTTGCGGTGAGCACCACCAATCGCCGGCGAGCTCGGCCGCCACGGCCACTGCCGCCCGTTGCTCCCGCCGAAGCTCCTCCACGGCGGTAGCAGGGGTCCTTCGAGATGGTGGCCGAGAGCAGGCGGCGGCGGAGGAGGACACGAGGCCGGCGGAGGGCGAGCCTAGGGGCGGCGGCGCTCGCGTTTTCCGCGAAGAGGAACAGCAACGATGGGATCCGGTGCGGGAATAGAGAGGGGAAAGATCACTTTTCAGTGGGTTCCACCAGAACTAACTCCAATTAGCACCTTTTTGGTGGGCTAGTTTTTTTGGTGGGTTAGATGCAACTAGCACCACTCTAACCCCTCCTGTTTGATCCATGAGAGCTAGTTTGGCCCAAACTAACTCAAACTAAAAGATCCTGTTTGGATCCATGAAAGGTGATACACATGAGTTAAAATGACAGAAATGTCGCCGATTCGGCGTTCTGTCAAAATCAAAGTCGAGTGAGATATATATATCTGGACTTGTTTGTAACGATTGATTAACCAATAATACATATTTCTGTACATACAAATGGCTTTTTGCAGATCCTCGCAATGATTATATTAGCGTTGAAACGGATGTACCACGCGAATCAGAGCAATCCTGTAAATTACAAAACGATGACACACAGTAATACTTTAAGAACAAGCAATAGAGAGCTGTAAAATAAAACTCCTACCTCTGCGGCCTACAAAATTTTATAAATGAGCCTCAGGTACGTAGCTTTTGTTTCGTCAAGCTAGCCATTTTGTCAGGATACAAAAAAGTCCAACCGTTCTCTTTAATTTCAAACTACTGTGCATGGAGTTAACGTTGTTTCCGTAGCTAGGACAGAAGGCCGCCCACGAGTTAATTAAGTGTATCATTGTTGGATCAAGGCTGCTATAAACATCTCCACTTTGGCCTTTCACAAATTATATCTACTGCGATCTATCTTTCCGTAGAAAATGACGGCCGTTTTGTCAGCAGGTAAGAAACATTTAAACTCCCGTGACGCAAGCAGCACATACCGGATATCTTAGTTTACTCCAGCTGGCAGTAAATATTTTAATTAATCTCGCACTAGTGCCGACTAGCGACTTTGATTGCCAGCTTTTTAGACCTAGGCCAGGTGCAAAATCACGTGTAGTTTGCTACGATAGGCAGTGCGCGCTGTGCAAAATGCGGCCGTCTTCCCCATGGACGCATGCAAAGCACACCGAACAGCTACTCAAGTACAGTATTTTATACCCCGCACAGTTCCGTTTATAATACGTTTCACATATGTGAATAGTCAAAACTTTATAATACTTACCAATAATTTGACCAATATTTTTTTCACTACTGTACACAAATTTGATACTTTTCAATATGTAAAAAAAATGTACTATCTAATAATAGCAAACAATATAACATAAAATTAATGAATAATCAAAGTGTCATTTAGGAGACCATATCAATCGTACTACGACCTATAAACCGGACCGGATGGAGTATACTGGCAAGCATACAACTTATTGCATGGTTATCTAGATGGCCTACGGCTTTGAAGATTTATTTAGACATCGCATCATTCATTTCAATTCATCTAGGAATTAATCAAACTTTGTTTCATAATTTATACCAAGACGCATATCATTCTAACTCTCGTATATATGTGTATCGGAGGTTTAGAGATTTTTCAATAATGATCATATCACCCATTCCACTTCGTTTTAGGATCAGACCCTCCACCTGCCTCAATATTTAACTTGTACAAACAAAGTAGAGAGCGGCAAGCCATAGAAATACTTTGTATTCCATTTCGATTTGGAATTGGACTTTGCACCATACTTGGAGACACTACTCTAACTTGTACGTCCACCAGAGATTAGTCGGTGACAACAGCTATACCGACGAGGCACATCATTTGCTGGAGTGCTTATGAAGTGCATCACACCCGCTAGTCGACAAGGCATTTAGATCTGGCTACTATTGGCCAACGATGCTCAAGGATGCAAAAGAACTCGTCCGTCATTGCAAGGGTTGTCAGTTCTTCACCAGACAAGCTCATGTACCCATGCACAACTTGATCTGTATCCCCCACTATGGCCCTTCTCTTGTTGGGGGCTAGACATGGTGGGACCACTTACAAAGGCACTAGGAGGCTTCGAGTACATCTACGCCGCCATTGACAAATTCACAAAGTAGATCGAGTACAAGACACTAGTCAAGTTCAGTTCACCTAAAGTAGTCGAGTACAGGCAAGATATCATGCATCGGTTTGGCTTGCCCAACAGTTCATCACCAACTTAGGCTCCCCTTCACCAAAGATAGAGTTCAAATCATGGGCACAAGACTACGGGATCAACATCGACTATAGGTTAGTAGCTCACCCGTGGTCCAATGGACAGGTGGAGCGGGCTAATGGCTTTTGGCTGGACTCAAGCCTAAGCTATATGATCCTCTCAATACATACAAAGGAATGTTGATACAAGAGCTACCCAAGGTAGTCCTGTGGCTACGTATGCAAAGCAGAAAACGGGGCAGATCGCCTTTCTTCTTGGTATATGGCTCCAAAGCAATCTTGCGATCCGACTTAACCTGAACTCTCCAAGGGTCGAGCTTTACAATGAAGGCAAAGCCAATGATACCCGATGACTTGAGATTGATAGTGCAGAAGAAAAGCCAGAATCGTAGCCTTATTCCAGTTGGCTAGATACATGCAAGGACTACGCTATATTATGACAAGCATATCCAACCTCGTTCATTCCAAGTCGACTTTGTATTGTGGCGCATCCAGAGAGCACCGTAGTGCGGCACAAATTGTTGAGCTTGTAGGAAAAGGTCCATTTATCATCTCAAAGGTTACTTGACCCGCATCATACGAGCTCATCACTAAAGACGGGGCAAAGGTCCCTAACTTATGGAATATCAAGCACTTGTGGAGGTTTTATCCTTAAGTTCTTCAGTCATAAGACCGGTAGACAAAGCTTTCCAATTGTAATCTCAATTCTAGGTCATCAATAATGAAGATCTGCTTTTGTCACTAGACAAGCTGTCTACTTGCATCCCCCTTTCAAGGTAGCATCCTTTGGTCCTGCCAAGGGATCTTGCTACTCGGCACACAACTGCATGTTGTCCCCGCCATCGGACATGTAGCCCCGCCGCTACTTCCTCATCCCACATAAGAGACTGGTCAACCATTGTGCTACCGCACATCTTTGCGACGAGTGCAAGTCGCACCCTAACACACACAACCGACAATCATCATGGCAACGAAAAGCATGTCATGTTGCCTTCATTCTTGCCATCCTTGGTCTTCTTCTTGGATGATTGCTTCTTCTTGTTCTTGGAGATGTAGTTTTTCTTCACAAACTTTCCCAATCTCCTCACAAAGAGAGCCATTTGCTCATCCACTTCACTTCCACTTCTTGAGGTGCCATCCTCTTCATCACTTGATTCTTCCTTCTTCTTCTTCCCCTTGGATGAAGAGCTAGCTTTGAGTGCCAAGCCCTTCTTGTCCTCTTTCTTCTCTTCTTCCTTGACCTTCTTGTTTGCCTTGTTGATGAGCTCTTGCTTCTTCTTGTCATCTCTATAGGAGTCATCGGTCATGACTTCATCAAGCAATTGGTTTGGGGTCAAGTCCTTCAAGTTTGTCCTCACAAGCACCGTGATGAACATCCCAAACCTCTCCGGCAAACACCTCAAGAACTTCATGTTGAAGGTCTTGTCCTTGATGTCTTCACCAAGTGCATTAAGATCGTTCACCAACACTTGCATGCGGTGGAACATCTCCCAAGACACTCTCATCTTCCTCCATCTTGAAGCTATTGAATTGCTCAAGCTTGATATAGGCCTTTGCTTGCTTGACGCCTTCGGTGCCCTCATAGCACTCTTCTAGCTTCTTCCAAATCTCATGAGCAATGGTGAGTGATTTGACTTGCTCAAACACTCTATCGTTGAATGCTTCATGAAATGCACTCACGGCGAGATCATTTGCATAAATTTTCTTCTCTTCGGCCGCGGTTGGCTCATTTGGCTTTGCCACCTCAAACTTGTTCTCCGTCACAACCCACACTTCTCTATTGATTGACTTGAGGTGTGCGGTCATCTTCACCTTCCAATAGGCAAAGTTGGTGCCATCGAAAGGTGGCGCCTTCTTGGTGTTGTTGACATGAAAATTCATCGCCATTTTGTCACCGTAGGATGTTAAGCCTCACAAAAACGGTGCCTCGGCTCCGATACCACTTGAAAGGTCCTAATGGCTAGAGGGGGGGGTGAATAGCCTATTAAAAATTCTTGCAACAACACTAAGCACCCGGATTAGTAAATAAGGAGGCGAAGCTAAATGAGCGGTGCTACAATCTATCTATGCAAGCCACAAGCAAAAGATGATATTTCTAGTATCTCTAAGTCCACACAAAAGCTAGGTCGCTATATTACTCCTAGGTGAACAAGCGATTCTAACTAGTTTACCAACTAGGAGCTAACGATTCTAGCAAGATAAGCAACTAAACAACCTAGGCAAAACTACACAAGTATATCAAGTAAATGCTAGAGAGGGTGATCGATATACCGACGATGAAGTGTAGAGGTGGAAGCCAATCACCGTGATCAATATGAAATCTCCAACGAGCAAGCACACAATTGACACGATGATTTTTACCGAGGTTCACGTGCTTGCCGGCACGCTAAGTCCTCGTTGTGGCGACACACTCACTTGACGTGTGCTAAGCTTAATGGCCGGTGCCAAAACCCCTATGGGCGCTCAAGCAAACGATCACAAGAGAGGGTCCAACAAGCCACGAGCAATCCACTAGTGCTCCTTTCGCGAATCTCCCGCGGGGTAAGGAACGACCCCTCACAATCACCACCGGTGTGGCCTCAAACAAGCTCCACTTGAGCTCAACACCGCCTCTTGCTCCAAGCCGCTAGGGAACCGGGCAAATTCCCAAGAAAACAAGAATCCCGCGGCTTCTCCAAGGATGAAGTGCTTCTAAATGCAACCGATGCAAGCAATGCACTTCTATCTCTCTCAATCTCACCAAGAATCCGAATTAGTGATGAGGAGATGAGTGGAGAGGAGTCTCACAAGCTCACTAGCAAGTTAGAGTGTTCAAATGTGCAAGAGAGGTCCCAAAGAACCAGCCAACCAAGTATATATATGGCTCCTCTCCAAAAGGAGCCGTTGCTCTAAAAAATTTGCCCTCTGCGCACTGACCGGACGCACTGACCGGAACCACCAGCGGGTCCGGTCGAGGGTCCGGTCGGTGCTTCCGGTCGCTACCGACAAGCACTCGGGCCCACTTCTGGCAGCAGCTCCATGCGTCCGGTCAGGGGGTCCGGTCGACCACCGGAAGCATCCGGTCCAGGGTCCGGTCACCGCGTCCGGCAAAAACCCGCCTGCAGGGCTCTCTGCCAGACGCACTGACCGGACGCTCCGGTGGGTGCGTCCGGTCGCACCAGCGTGCGTCCGGTCACCCCTGAGACAGCAAATCTTCATCTTTTTCTTTGCTCTTTGCTTCAAACTTGCTTCACCTCTTGCCATGGGTTGCCAACACGTCGAAGATGACCACGTTATCACCAATGTTAGCACGTCGAGATGTTAGGCAAGATCGAAGTTAGTGCTCTCATGTCCTAAATGCAATATGCAAGTCAATTGGACCTAGAAGCACTTCATGCAAGGATTGTCGCGGCATCCCCTCTTGATAGTCGGCTATCTATCCTATAATGTGATCACACGCTCTATCGTGTCTTGATCACCAAAAGGAAAACCCTATCAAGTATACCTTTGCCTTGATCTCCTGGGTTCCTTTCAAGCCGATCACCGAGCTTGACGATCCATCAAGTCCACCGACATTGTCCATGTTCAAGATCATCATGCTCCTTGTCGTCAACCTAATCCTTTCTCAAATCATACACTTAGAGCAAAGGATTAGTTCACAAGTGTCGTCATCAATTTCCAAAACCAAACATGAGATTTCAGCCGGCCTACATGCTGCTCGTGGAAGTTGAGGGTGGGAGAGAGGGAGAGGCGGCTGAGAGGTAGAGCGTGGGAGAGAGGATAGAGTGTGGAGGGTGAGTGCGGCTGAGTGGTGGGAGTGAGGTAGGGTTAGGGTTTGGGTTGATTTCATATGCTCGAGGTGATAGTGGGCTGGTATGGGCTTCCTGGTGCCGCCGACTGGGATTCATTAACCGTGGCGGTTTTATAAAAAACCGTCATGGTTAATAGATTTTGCATGAAGGTCTTTATAACTGCCACGGTTAATGCAAAAACTGTAACGGTCAATGGCTATTAACCGTGGAGGTTATTTTACAAAACCGCCACGGTTAATCAATTAACCTTGGCGGTTTTTGCCCTGCCGGCTGGCTTGTCCGGCGTCGATTAACCGTGGCATTTTTACAAAACTGCCACGGTTAATAAATCCTAAATGCTTTGCAAAAGTTTTTTTTGTAGTAGTGACATAGCCATCATGCTACCTGTCAACTCGAGCTCATATGTCCAGATTCTCACCTAGCTGCGATTACAAGTACGCAGGTCCCTATTCTTATGCTTGGTAAAGCATTCGGGATTGACTCGTCCTACACGACGCCTCAAGTCTGTAACAAAAAGCAGTCGACTACATCCCTCACTCAAACCACTAAGTCTAGAAGTGACTCCAGTCCTCTAAAAGCCTTCCACTCAGAAACAAATTACCCTACGAGTCGACTATATGTCCAAAAGTACTTGGCTCGCATACACACGACTTCTAATGACTTGCATCCTTTGCTGCCAAGCATAAGCCATTTCACCTTTGCTATGGGGCGAAGGACAGTCAGTTTCACTTTTGCAACAGCAAGGACAAGATTCCAACTGCCCATGTGACCTCACAGTAGGACCTTAAACGAATTTAAACGATAATGTGTTTACAACTGCAAAGTTCTAGATATGGTGAGCACTATAGCTTTGGTTTTTGTTGATTCTCGAAAGTCGTTTAAAATTTTAAATTTCAAATGTGAAAAATTCAAACATATTTTCTCTTAGATAAATTATTTCAAATGAAAAGTTATTAACTACAAAGTTGTATTACTCTTTGAGATCTACACCTTTAATTGTTGTCATTTTTTATCTCAAGGTCGTTTGAAAAAGTTAAATTTATTAGATGAGAATTTCAAACTAAAATTTTAGGTAACAAATTATTTTAAATAAAAAATTATCAACTGTAGTGTTTTGTACACCTCGAGATCTATAACTTCAATTTTGATTGATATCTCCAAATGATTTCAAATGAAAAAGTTGCCACCTATAAAGATGTAGATGTCGTTGAGATATACAACTATATTATAAAGTTTGTCTTCATCTGACTTTATTTGAAAAGGTTATAAATTTTGTAGTGCTACATCTATTTTTGGAGGCGGTTATAGATTTAGCCGGCTCTACAAATCGATTTTTAGAGGTGGCTCGAAATCTTGTCGCCTTTGAAAATCCATTTGTAGCTAGAGCCGCCTCTAAAGATAGAAATATTTGTAGAGGTGGCTAAAAACACCAGCCACTTCTACAAGTATATTTGTAGAGACGGCTCATTCCAAAATCATTTTTAGCTGCCTCTATATCTATATTAAAAAAAAGGTCTAGAAGTGTATATAGCGACGAGATCATGGACCACATGCCCCTACAATGATGACACCATGGTCATATCCCTTGACAACGAGCCACCAAAAGAAACACCTCGACCTTGTCGAAAGAGAGAGGGCCCACCCGGCCAACAACTACATCAACCAGACAAAAGCTGAATAGCCTTTCCTCAAAAAAAAAAAAAAAAAAAATGCTCAATGGCCAATGCCGGGGCCTCAAGAACCTCAATGGAGAAGCAATATCCCGCGCGTATGCCATGCCATGCTGAGGTACTCCGGTATGGTATATATGCCATATATATAGCATGTAAAATACGCTGCTGTCCTTTCCATGTTTTCAGAAGGACAAGATAGATAACCTTTATTTAGGGCCCTTCTAGAAAAGGGGACAAAATAATTAATACCCTAGCTAAATCTTGATTTAAAAGTACCCTAGCTCAAGTCAATTTATTTATCGTATTTGGCCATGAATGTTACTGTCGTGGGGCTTATTAATTTTTTTGTTTACCTTTTGAGCTCCATCTTTTCCTTGCCCTTTCGCTTGGTTTGCTTGCAATGATGGAAACCAATAATTTAGCTATGGTTAAAAAATTATAATGGAAACCAACAACGTAGCTATATGGGTTAAAAAATTATAAAGTCCGTTCATCATTGAGATCAGTTGCCTGCTGATGTGACAGGAGGTTGAATTATAAATGCCCACCATTCATCAATATTGGTATATCTGGAAAACAGATCATATAATACATTGACTCCACTGTGCACGCACGACGAACCTAGGAACCCTAGAGGATTTTTTTAAAAAAATAATAAGAAGAAGATATTCATCTAACTATAGTACTTGAATCATACACCCTAACTATATTACTCAAAACATTATTTTGTATTTATGGAGTTACCGTTTTACCGTTGATTAAAAAAAAAAGAACTACGAAAAATGCAATTACCGCCCTGTCCTAATCTCCACATTTGCGGAGGCAACGAGAGGCGATTTTTGCTCATATGGCCCACCGTCATAGACACAAAATTGCCTCCCGTTGCCTCCGTCCCCCCATTGCCTCCCATTGCCTCCAATCTTCGTTGCCGTCGGATCAGCCGCTCTCGGTCGATGTCAGCCATTGATTTTTTTCCCAATTATTGAAAAAAAAAATTTCTTTATACAGGCCTATCAGATGGGGTCTTGCTGACCTTGCCAAAGGTCTTGTTTACGCAAGTACTAATTTTAGTGGAATACACTCGATTAATCTGTATCCCCTTGGAACTAAGTGTAGATCCAAACACCGATACAAAATATTTTGTGTTGCCTTTCAGAATGCCTGCGAATGTTTTTACTTTGTCCATACAAATACAATACAAAGCAAAGTAATTTAGATTTTTCACTATCATATATATCAAATTGTGTCGTGGGCAACTCCATCTCAGTACGTAGAGGTTAGATTAGGTATATTGTATAATATATATAGTACTTGTTTATTTTTTGAAAAAAAAAGTACACCAATAGTTCCTCTGCATGCATGTTTGTATTTTGTAAAAAAGTACACCAATACTACCTGTGCATGCATGTTTGTTTTCTGAAAAACAGTACACCAATAGTTCCTGTGCATGCATATGCGCACTCACAAAGATTTGTCGATGGATCGGAAGACAGCTAGCATCATGAACAGTTGTAGTAGTGCAACTTAATAACTTGTGTAAGTACACATATACTGACCACTCTTTATGATGAGCGCTTAGTCAGCATCCGAGCCGTGCATGCATTCGTGTTGGTAAAATACATTTTGCTGCGGCAAGTTGCAAACATGTGGTGGAGGATTTCTCGACGGCATGCAATAGTCAATATTGATGTTTGGGGCCGACTTAAATCGCAAACATGTGGTGCGCAAATTCTCGTCAAGCATCCACTGGTTCACAATCTGTTCATCGATGTGATGGCAGTTAATAATCGAATGCACCCTACGTCGCTATGTGAAATTCAAGCCTAATTTTTCGAAAAAAAAAAGTGACAAACTGAACCTGTGTCGCCTCAGCAGGGGCAGACACAAGTCACGGCAAAGTAGGCGTAGGGAGCTACCCACCAGGCTTCGGTCCGGTCGAGCTGACAACGGACGCTGATCTTCCCAGTGCGCCGCCAAGGGATGTCCACGAGACGGTTGACAACGATGCTCCATCAAGCGCCGCCTAAACAACTTCACCAAGGCAGTGGTGCATAAGAGGGCCTCCTCGCTGATCCGTGAGCCGCCCAAGCCGCCGCTTGCAAAGGCGGTGCTACCACTGCGGAGCAAGCATCTAGCGGTTCAAAGCCTCTCTCGGGTGCCTGCATCCAAGCAAGGTGAGATCTTAATCATACAGCACTTGGGTTTGGTCATGGGTCTGTCAATGCCAAGCGCATCTGGGATGAAGAATTTACGAGGCCGGGCCCAATGCTTCCAACGTCGAAGCGCTAGAAGCGCTCTTCCAGGGCGGCGGGAAGGAGTTGCACCGACAGTAGGGGAAGCGCAAGCCACCTTCCTTGGTTGTGTCACTGCCTTTATCCCGCTTGTCTACCATCTGTGTAATATTAAAGTATGTATCTTTGGTAGATGGTCTCGCCCACGGCTGTAATCTAGTAGACCTCCTAAGGCGCTCCCCAGAAGCGCGCTGTGTATTAAACTTTTCTATCTTAACACAAAGACTCACAAAACTGAAACCGTTAATTTTAAGATACTTGTTACTATGCTCATGAGGAACCCTAACATGTATATTTCCGGCCGTTGATCATTTACAAAAAAAAAAAAATATTGTAATTCAGGGTACTTTATTACTCTTACACGGATCAGTAACTCTAGTTGAGACCGATCGATCAGATGCTAGGGTATTTCTGCTGCCCACGCATCACGGCAGCTCCATTGCCCAGGGCTCCGTGCCTCCGTCGCCTGCGTACCCAAGCCTGCCTGGGTAGCCTGTGATTGAGAACGTCGACATCAGAAATGGAAGAATTTAGTTCTTGGACGTGATGAGAAAGCTTTGCCACCATGGGGATGGCACTCACGCTGTTCTTCGTAGGGCTATCGTGCGTGCACCTTTCCCGGTGAACTCCAGGTTGCTAATGTTGGAATGATCTCGGCTTAGTCAGTGAGTAATCGAGCCGTTGGAGGCTTAACATCCCATAACAGTGTCGTGACCGAGGGCGCGCATTCTGTTAAGTGTTAACTAACCACCTGGTTTGAGTGATTAATCTAACCTCTCCACTAATTCACCTGATCGATCAAGGTAAGCACGAGATCAGCTTGATGACTAGAAATTAAACCAGCCGCCGCCCATCCCAGTTGTGGTGTCCCTCTCTTCCTCACTGACGGCCAATGGAAAAAGAGTTCAACACCATGCCTATTGGACAAGCAGGCACGTGGGCTTCATGGATTAGGCTAATAAGATTCTCGTTGACCTCTAAGTTGTAACAGACAAACCCAGCTGTGGTGAGGTCGGGCGACAAATGTGATGAGGGAGGATAGGAAGGCAGCGAATGGGACGGCGGGTTACCATATATAGCCACCGCTAGCTAGTCATGCATGCGGGAGGTCCATAAGGACACTCACAGTGCAGACTCTACCATAGAGTCTAAGCGCATTTATTATATTCGTATTTATTACAATTTGTTAATGTGGTGCTGCTCTACTATAGAGTCTAAGCGCATTTATTATATTCGTATTTATTACAATTTGTTAATGTGGTGCTGATATGGCGGTATATTTATGGAAAAGAGAGGAAGAAAAATCAAGACTTCAAGTCTTATTTAGACTTCAAGTCCACGATATTTGAAGTTATAAATTGTCTTAGACTCTATGGTAGAGTCTGCATTGTGAGTGCTCTAAGCTCACGGGGTCATCGTGGTTGCAGAAGAAGAGGGATGGCTGGGCGCCGGTAGGGAGTGGTTGCATTGCTGCCGGCGTTGACTTTGTCGGCCACCTCTTCTGAAATGCCATCCACTGCTGAATACGAACCAGCTGGATATTGATTGCACTTGCCGGCCACCTCGTCTGAAATGCGGGCGTTGAATTGCTCGGGGCCAAGCCAATTTGGAACTGGTTTTAATGCATTAATTTTAGGTTCTGATTCACAACTTAGGTTCCTCTAGATCGGTTAATTATTTCTTAATCTTTAACCATTAGATCTATCCTAATGAGTGGCTCTTATTATTTCCATGCACGATAAAATTTCAAATTTTAAACAAACATAAATACACCCGTACCGTTGTACATAGATATCTATTATGTATATACATATGTATGCACGCCTCCAATGCCGTTTGCAGCTGCTAAGGCCGGTAATACACGCGCAGTAATGCAGAGTAGAGTCTGCAGACGATCTCATCCGCTGTTACGAAGAAGCTCTCCTCCACCTGATCAAAAAAGCATATTATAATTTAGCACTTTTATAAAACCTCGCAAGAGATCTCTCGTCATCGTCGTCGTTACTAGAAACCTCTGGCGCATGTTACTATGATGACAAAACACTCCCGGCGATGTGAGCCATTGTTTCTAGAATTCTAGAGTGCCATTGTTCTGAATGATATACGCGCGCATACACGTTGGAAACTCGACGACTAAATAACTCTAGATTATTAACAAAATTCCCCAAATTAAATATTCTCTAAACAATTCTAAAGGGGACATTTTACGTACAAGCTGTCCCATCAAGAATGACACCGTGCTCCCAAAGTCAGTGTCTGTCACACGTCTGATGAGAGGCCCCCAACCTGGAGCTAATGGGCCTAGCAAGGCCCAAAGGAGGGCGCTGGCCGGTCTCAACCGGTTCCAGCTGTTGACATTTCTTAACGCAATCACCAAAAAGGCAATCACGCTTAGATATGTCTGTTGGTATTCTGCAACGTTTACAGAACAAGTCCGCAAGCGCACGGAAATACCGTTGTAGCATTTCACCCGGAAGTATTCAGGGTATCGTTATTTATATTTTTCCCAAAGGAAGGCATGGTGTAAAAGTCTCTAATTCAGACATGGTCAAGATAACACGAATGTATAATAGACCAATGCTCATAATAGGGGTAAAATAGGATAGGTAGTAGGATAACTTGACACACACACTCAAGCCAATCTCAAGGATAAAGGTAAAAGAATGAATAAAAGAATAAGTCTAATATGGAGCAGGCATATCCTAGATAGTCATGTCAAGATAGCAGATACACACATGTTTTACTGTTAGAGATTCTAAGTCAAGATAGCCAAGGTCTCTGCTGAATTACTTCGGGCACCGGCCCATGCCCAAAGGACAGTGTCCGGCAATTGCGCTGCACCACACCCAAACGTGGGGGGATTACAAGGGACGGACAAGGCTGTCACGACCTAGCCGCCTACCCCCTCAACCGTGGGATGCGCCACAAAAGATAGGCAACCCCTAGCCTAGACACCATGTCTACACTAGTGATTATCACTCTAGCGTGTTAACAAGGCTTACCCGTCCCCGGGGTCCTTCTACTAGAGCGCCGCCCCGAAGTAACGACTATCGATCCCGCAACCTAACATCAACCAAGTCTAACTTTAGGTAGAACTCATCATAACAATCTAGCTCTTGGTCTAAACATGTATGCATGAAAGATTAAGCACAATGTTCTATATGACAAGATCATAATATAGAAACTATATACTAGTTCATCAATCAAGATTATATCAAAAGAACTTTGCTCTAATTCAAGAACATGACTATATTGATAAGTAGAGAACAAGAACAAGATGAAGAACTCTAAATTGCTCATACCGAATAGCTCCAAAATGTCTTGCTCTCCTTTTATAATCCTTGCCAAACTCCTCCTATGTACAAACTAAGAAGAAGAAGAAGAAGAAGAAGAAAGGGAGAGAGGCTCTCTTGTGTGGTGTGTGTTGAGAGGGGGAGAGTGGAGGCCTATTTATACAAGTGAGAGAGGGGGCTAAGTGCAAAACTACACCAAACCGACCATCTCTCAGGCGTCTAGGTTCACTGAATCGGCCGATCCACCCCCGCACCGTCGGTTTCGACACTTAATGCACCGCCTCGCCAAGTTTGGGCCGGATCGGCGCCAAAGTGGGTGCGAAGCGCACCTTAGGGTGCGGCCGCACCGCCCGGGCCCCGCCGGGCCCGAGCTTTGGCGGGTGGGCTGTGTTGGGCCCGAAAAGTTGTAGGGCGGCATTGGCTCGGCCCATTTCTCGTGTTTTGGTCCGTTTCTCCATTGGGCTTGATGTTCTTCAAGAATGCGCTTTCCCGGATGGCGCCTTTTGGTACATTTTCCACTTGTTTCTTATATAAATCTGCACAATAATAATTTGGACACTACAAGTGGAAATATATTAGTTGTAAATGTATATGAGCATGATAAGGTATAGTTTTACTCCCCTTTTGGTACAATGTTGACGTTTAAATTATGTAGTTGGTTACCGTCAACACCAAATAAGACACCTGGGGGTCACGCTACGCTGGGGGAACGGCGCCGACGCCATACTGCCGCCATCATCCGTAGAAAATTAGATTTGGAGGATTACCATGTTAAGAGTTTGGTTTGTTTAGGATAGAAGAATACAATCTATAAATGTATCTCCGATAGTTGCTTGGAATACAAGTCTTATAGGGACTATAAATATAGGGAGGATGTAATCAATCTAACGTAAGCAAGAATAGAGCAATTGCACCTTCCTCTATCCTTCTCTTCTCTCCCTCCGCCTCCCTCTCCTCCCACGCCACCAACCCTATCCACGCCCCCATCTCCATACCCGCCACCCCTTCCCCAAGTGACGTGTTACACCTAGTATCTTGGAGACCAGCTCGATCCCACACCATTGCCATGGGTGCCAACAACAACAATGCTGCCGACACGAAAGCCATGCTCAATACCCTCATCGTAGACCTCCACAAGTAGTTTGACTCCATCAAGGAACAGTTTGACACCAACAACGAGAACGGCTGACAAGCATCGAGCAACGCGGCGAACTAGATGAGGCCGTCGCCATTGCTCGCGCCCAACATGAGTGTGAGGCCGCCGCTACCAAGCTAGAGGCCGACACCAAGAAGGCCATGGAGAAGCCGATCGAGCCTTCCTCAAGTAGCGTAAGGAGTCATCAACATCGTCCACAATCCCTGAGATTGTGGATGACTTGGTGGGCAAGCTCTTCGACTACCTCCACATGTAGGAGCCCCCCAAGACAACCCTTCTGCTGCAATACCCCTACCTAGGGACACCGCCGAGCTCCTTCCCCGTCCCGATGCCGTGCATCCACAAGCCGCCGTTCCCCACATATGACGGCAAGGAGAATCCACCGCCATGGATCAACCTCTACGACGAGCAATTCTTCGTGGGGATAAAGACCCCTGAGAACGAGCAAGTCCGGTATGCATGTTATCATCCGACGGGTGGTACACAATAGTGGTGCATGAGCCTCACGAAGGACAAGGCGGTGATAGATGGAGCATACTTCACCGGTTGTGTCAATAGCTCTTCAACCCCTACCCGATGCAACCCATTGGGCGAGCTCACGTTCCCCGAACAAGATCAAGACTTGTTGATAACAACACGAAGGGCATCCCGGTGCACGAGCCCACGCCGGGCTCGACGAAAGCAAAGAGCAAGTGAATATCTACACCACCGCCTCCTTGAGCAGTTCAAGATAGAAGCCGAGCCCCGTAACCCGCAAAGACATGGAGATGGCCATGTCCCTCACCGTATGCATTTGGCGATGACTAGCGGTGATCTCCAATGCCAACAAAGCATCGGCCGCCAAGTTGACCACGCCTCATCGGCCTCCTCGAGCAAGATCGACATCACCATCCTCATTGGCAATGGCAATGAGATCTCGTGCCAGGCTGCGTCCTTCAGCGTCCCATCCGCATTGGCGCAGAAATCTTCTACATCGACGCCTTCCTCCTCAACATCAGCAACAACATTAACATCATCCTGGGTACACCATGGCTGGTCGGCCTTGGGCGCTAGACATGGGACTTCACCACCATGGAGCTCCAAAACACAACCACAATGGTCCACTACTACATTAAATCTTTTGCAAGGCATTTACAAAATATTAAGCGTGGTGGTTATTTAGAAAACCGCCACCATTAATCGGAGCCAAATATGCCAGCCGGCCAGGGTAAAAACCGCCACGGTTAATAGATTAACCATGGTGGTTTTTGTAAAATAACCACCATGGTTAACACCTATTAACTGTGGTGGTCACAGTAAAAAAACTGCCACGGTTAATGGATTAATCGTGGCGGTTGTTGTAAAATAACCGTCACGATTAATGCCTAATAACCGTGGCACTTTTTGTTAATTAACCACCATGGCTAAGTCTTGACAATAAATACAGCCCCTCCACTCTTCTTCCCCGTGGGTCTCCTCCATTTTTTTGGGTTTTGGAGGGTTTTGAGCTCCAAAACCCAAAAAAAAGCCATTTCTAGGGGGGTGGGAGGTTTTGCCCTTGGATTTGTCAAAGTTTGGCACTCGCAAGAGGTTGATTCTGACTCTTCTACCCTAATCTCTCTCTTTTGCATGATTTTGTTGATTTCTAGATCTAGATTCAAATTTAGGAGAGGGAAAGTAGATGTAGAGCAAATTTTGGTGCTTTTTGGTGCTCAATTAGGTGACTCAGGTGATTAGGTGCTCATTTAGTTGATTCTTACTCTCCTACCCTAATCTCTCTCTTTTGATGACTTAGGTGATTAATGTGCTGATTATTGGTAAAAGTTATCCTACAGAAATATTTATAAATAATCCGCAAGCGAACGGATACCGGTGAGCACTTCACCCGGGAGAGGGTTTTAAATATCGAATCCACAGGGAGAAAGGTGTGAGAATAGTGAGGCTAATTAAACTAAATCCCTGAGACTGTAGAAAGGTCTGGAGATTATAAAGGATGAGAAGATGTCTATGGTTGTCTAGTTTATATCCTTGTAAGACTTGAAGATATTTCTTATTGGGGACGTACTCAAAGGAAAGCAGGGGTCGAAACGTGCAATCCTCCAAAGAATGGGGTCCTACTTGGCCTATCCAACGGGAGATGGACTCTAAAGGAATCAATGGTACTGTCACTACCACGAACTACCACACTCCGAAAGGTAGGGTGTATTTACGAGCTATCTAGTCCAAACACCGCGCTTGCACTAGGGGTAACAACTTTAATTCAAGAGCGACAAGAATCAAAGTACTCTAATAAAAGAGTCGTAAACCGAAAGAAAATATAAACAAGGAACTTACTCAAATATAAGGTTGATCCACCAAAGAAGTCTCAAGATCAGGTGCCACAAGGCCTTTGATCCCAGAGGGTACAAGCGTAGAGGAGTCACCGACAGCATCCTGTACTTCCCTTCTTCTCCTATACTCACTCTTTATCTCTCAAGACTAGATCTAGTCACTCTTGTGGGGTACTAAAGATCTAATCTCTCAACTTTCTAACTATCTCACTCAACTTGATCTAAGCTCTTCTTCTAATTGGAGAGGTAGGGTTTTGGCTGTCGATCAGAGGTTGAGTCTGATGAATAATGATATCCATCCTCAGTCAAGAGGTAGGGGTCATCCTTATATAGCCATGGTCGATGAATATGGACCCTTGGATCAAACCAACCTTCAGCAATGGTATAGATACAACCTCAATGTCGGTTAGAAACCGACCTAAGAAGATGAGGCCGACAGTGGGTCCCACCGGCGGTCGCCAGATCTTCCCCGGCGATCGCCAGGATCCCGTTGCACAACCACTTCGGTTTCTCCCGGTGTCTTCGGTGTCTTCTAGAATGTTTTGATTCGTATTTTGGATTGAAATTCATCACCGACTAATCTCCTTATCATATGGGGTCCAATCTCCGGGCTTTTACCGGCATTTACCCGTTGAGTCCCCGAAAAAGATATAAATCACCAAAACTTGTGGAACTATGTTAGTAAAGCCCCTAATCTATGTATATATTCATTTTATACCCTTATTTCATATTTAGTTGAGTTATAAATATATAGCTTAAGAGGTGTCAACACTCATTTAGTTACTTTCCTCTCTTTTTCTTCTCTATTTTCCGTAACAAAGTGTGTCATGGACAGGAATTGGATGTACAAGTCGAGGATGGATCTCGTGTTTCTTGGATAATGTGAAGAAAAAGTTTGTGCCCATTGCGCAAAAGCATCGATTAAACCTGGGTCGGTTAGAAATGAATCGCCGTGTCATCACTGCAAGAACAACAAGTTCTTGCATAAGGACGATGTGGTGGCATCGCACTTGGTACAGTATGGTTTCTTCAAGGAGCCAAAGTACACTGTGTGGAAGTATCATGGCGAAAAAGATCCGAGTGCCGCCAGTGCATCTAGAGGACCCCCTCATCGACGACATCGATGGCGGCGGTGGATGACCGAGGACAACAACCCTCATCATCACTCGAGCAGCAGCACCAAAGGCGACGACATTGAGAATCATGATTACATCATGATAAATGATCTCGCTCCAAAACATGCCGATGACGATGGGGGTGGAGATGGTGAGGAGCCGTAACTTGATGAGATGTTGCCCAAGAATGCTAAGCTTTTTGAGGATATTGCTAACCTTAAAGATGAAGACGACATTCTGTTTGGCAATCTAGGGTGGCTAGAGAATTTTAGGCAGATGAAGCAGGCGGCAATGGATGCCCTCTACAATGACAACGGCAGTTGTCCGAAGCATTGCACGGTGCTACGTTTTAACCTGTAGATGTTGATGCTGAAGCCTCACCACGGGTGGTCGGACACTAGCTTCAATGACCTGTTATGGGTCCCTGGTGACAATTTGCCAGAGGGGAACAAGGTGCCCACCAATACCTATCGGGCAATGAAGTTGATTCATCCTGTGGTGATGAAGCTTAGAAAGGTCCATGCTTGCCCTAACCACTGCATTCTATACCTGGGTCACTATGCGGACTTGCAGAGCCGTCCGCGCTACGGCGCAAGTCATTACAAGAGGAATGCCGGTTGTCATGCCGATGAGGAGGGACCGTCTAGAGGGCCGAAGAAGCAGAAGATGGGCAAGTGTTGACGTTTCTTAACGCACACAGATAAATCCGCACGCGCACGGAATTGTCATTGTAGCTTTCACCCTAAGTATTCGGGGTATCGTATTTTCCACGAGGAACGGTTGCGCTCTAATCTTTGAGCAGGGCTACCCTAGGATAACTTATGGATAGTGAGGTATCTTTAATGGCTTAGGTTTCAGGCGGGGATTTCGCTCTTGTTAAGAAGTTGCTTCGGGCACCGCCCACGCTCAAAGAACGAAGTCCGCAATTAGCTCTACGACGCAAAATTTAACGTGGGGGATTTCAAGGGACGGACAAGGCTTGTCACGACCAAGCCGCCTACCCCCTCAACCGTGGGATGCACCGCAAAAGGTAGGAGAACGCTAGCCCAAACACCACGTTTGCACTACCATCCACAACTCTTGGGTCGATCGAGGTTCCCCGGTCAAAGAGTTCCTTCTCCAAGAGTTACGACCGAAGGTACGACTACCAATCCCGCAAGTCTATAACAGCTAAGAAAATATACTTGAAGAACAATAAGCCAAAAGATAATCACAAGCTTTTCTTACCAAAGTGTAAGTAGCTTGCTTGAGGGTACAAGCGAAGCGGGTACCGACAAGTCCGGCACTCCGTCCTCCTAGGAACCGCGGAACACCGAGGGGCGATCCGGCAGACTCCAGGTAGAGAGAACCAAGATCTCTCTAGCCTTTCCTCTCTCACTCTCCATTAGAAATTAGAGGGGGAAGAAGAAGAAGAAGAAGAAAAAGAAGAAGAAGAATAGAACTCTCCCCTCTCTATTACATTGAGGCTCCTCCTTGTGTTGTATGGAATTGATCTATTTGATCTATGTTGAATGAGGGGAGAGGGCCTCCTTTATAGGTAGAGGAGAGGGGGCTCTTTGGAAAATTCTTCTCCCCACATGGAAAGAGCCAAAACCGTCATTGGACACCTTCCTTCTTTGCGCGCAAACCGACGCGCGCACGTCGGTTTCACCGGTTTTGAAGGTAACAAACCGCCTCACCGAAGCGGGGCGCGAACCGCCTCGGCCAGGTGCGGCCACACCAAGGGGTGCGCGCGCGCACCCCTGCGGGCCCGGTTCGGCCCGGGCTTTGGTGAGGTGTCGCGTCATTCGCCCCGAAAAGTTGTAGGGTGACCGCGCCCGGCCCGGTTTTGACGTTTTCCTGCGATTCTTGTCCGGGCTTGCCATTTGCTCCTTTGGGCCTTTTTCTATTTATTGATTTTATTTCTTTTTTGTCTTTTTGGCCCAAAGTGATCATCCATGAGTTTGTACCTGCAAGTCCAAATAAACACCAAAACTTTGGAATATGTTAGTAGAAAATCCTATTTCTAGATTGTTTTGGTGTTGTGTTGACGGTATTTAATTAGTCGTTGGTTACCGTCAACAAAGAAGAAGAAAGTAGATGCCACCTCCCAAGGACGAGGAAGAAGAGGGCTACATGCGGAGGAAGAGCCCCGCCCTAGCGGTGTGGTACCCGCCCGTGCTCGATCGCTTGCATGCAATTTTTGGGAACCTAGAAAATGCCAAGCCGATGTCCTGGCAAGCATCAGCAGAACGCAAGAAGGGCGATGGCAAGCTACGACACCCCTCGGATGGCAAGCGGTGGAAGTGTTTCGACGCCCGGTTCCCGGAGTTTGGGGACGAGCCTAGGAACATCGGGTTTTGCGTTGAGTACCGACGGGATGAATCCATTCAGAGACCTCAAAGAGCTCGCGATAGCACCCGGCCGGTCACCCTCACCATGTACAACCTACCTCCCTGCCAATGTCAGAAGCACAAATATCTTCTACTGACCATGCTTATTTCCGGACCGAATTAGCCAGCAACGATATAGATGTGCTTATTGAGCCGGTGATGGAGGAAATGGTGAAACTATGGAAAGGGGTCAAGATTATGGATGTGCCCCGGAAGGAGAAGTTCACTCTAAAGGCCATCATAATTGTCACCATCACCGATTAACCGCTCTCTTTTTTCACCGTTGGGGCAGATTAAAGGGAAGACAAGTTGCACGCTTTGCATTAATGGTACCGCTACACTTACCTTAGTGGATTCCACAAGCTGGTCTACATGAGGCATCGACGATTCCTCCGCCGAAAGCACGTGTACTCGACAACCTTCGATGAATTAGTTCTTCGACGGCAAGGCGAGCCTCGAAACGGAGGAGCCGGAAAGGATAAGGTATAGGCCGAAGGTGTTTGAAATGGTGAAGGACATAAACATCGAGTTCGGAAAGAAGAAGAAAGATGGTGTGCCAAAGCCAAGGAAGAAGCAAAAGCGGGACTAGACAGCGGTGGAAGAAAAAGAAGCAGAGCCTGAACCGCCCAAAGTCCCATTCAAGAAGCAGTCGATTTTCTTTAAGTACCTGCCATACTGGAAGGAGCTCCATGCACCCCATGCCATCGATGGCATGCATCTAGGGAAGAATGTCTTTGAGAGCTTGATCGGGATCCTGCTAGACATCAAGACTAAGATAAAGGATGGTCTCAACTCACGTCAGGATCTTGTCACCATGGGCATCAGGACCAAAATTCACCCGACACCGTGAATAGCGTAAAAGTCGACCTTCCAGCCACGAGCTACAACCTAACGTGGGATGAGAGGAGGGATTTTTGCCGATGGCTTAGGGATGTCAAAGTGCCAACCATCAAGAGCATTGTATCAATGAAAGACCTCACACTGACAAACTTCAACGCCCATGACTACCATGTCATGCTGACGGTGTTCCTACCAATTGTGATTAGGGGTATCGGCCCAGAGTACATGAAGATGGTCGTCACACGCCTGTGCTACTTCTTTAAATGCATCACACAGAAGGTCATTGATGAAGATGAGCTTCCTGCCCTGAAACAGTTCATCGCGGAGACTCTTTGCCAGCTTGAGATGTGCTTACCACCGTCTTTCTTCGATATTATGCCACACCTGATGATGCACATGGTCGATCAGATACAAGAACTAGGGCCTGTCTACCTGCACCAGATGTGGACAAACGAGCGGTTCATGTCCACCCTTAATAGATACATCCATAACCATGCTTACCCGGAGGGCTCTATGATCGAGGCATACACAAATGTAGGAGGTCGTTAATCGCTACACTAGATACATCTAGGATGGAAATGCAATCGGCCTGCCGCCCATCCGCACGCAAGCAGAACCATGGGGATGGGCTGTGCAGGGAGGAAAGTACGCACCGATATAGAGCAAGAAACAATTGAAGAAGCCCATGGCGGTGTTTTAACCGCTTAGTCTCAATGGAAACGTGGGTTGAGAAGCATCTGAGCACATCTCGCAAAGATGGCTGCGCCGACACCTGAGGGGTGGGTACAGAGACAACATAAGATCAATTTCACGACGTGGATCCAAGAACAGGACATACCCCCACATGCGGATACCAAACAATCGAGACTTGCATCCGACCCATCTAGCCAAATCACCACGTGGCAAGGTTATGACATCAATGGATACAGGTTCCACACGAAAGACAAGGACAAGAAGAGCGCTTCACAGAACAGCTGTGTTCGATATGAGGGCATCGACGAGGTGACCGGGCAGAACAAGACATGCTATGGGCATATCGAAGAGATATGGGAACTTGACTATGGCGGTGAGATACAGATACCCATCTTACGGTGCCAGTGGGTCAAGCCAAAGGCGGTTGACGTGGACGACTATGGGCTAACCACGGTTGAGCTCAAAAGTGTTGGGTACACAGATGATGAGTGGGTACTCGCAAACCACGTGGCACAGGTAGCCTACTACCCGAAGCCCAAAGAGGGCAAGAAGCATGTGGTCGTGTCTAGGAAACAAAGGATCATGGGAGCCGATGGAGTCTAGAGTCCCGAAGAGTAGCAAACTACACAGAGTTTATGCTCTTTACCGATCATCCACGCAAGATCAAGGCCGTCGAGACCCGCGTGTGGGGGTATGTCAACAGGACCAAGACGAAGCCCTGGTGCTGCACGGACGGTCAGAAGAAGACCGTGGTAGCGCCGGCAAAGAAGTGAGTCAACATTTATGTAAGGGAACCACATGTATGCCTTCACATTTATGTAATAGAACCAAATGTATATGACTTCACATTTATGTAATCGAACCAAATGTATGCCGCCACACTACTCTCTAGTACACTACTACTACTGCTAAAAATACACTATTACTACACTTACCCTAAACCCTAATCCCTAAACCCTAATCCCTAATCCCTAAACTCTAATCCCTAAACCCTAAACCCTAAACCCTAATCCCTAAACCCTAAATCCTAATCCCTAAACCCTAAACCCTAAACCCTAAACCCTAAACCCTAATCCCTAATCCCTAAACCCTAAAACCTAATCCCTAAACCCTACACCCTAATCCCTAGACCCTAATCCCTAAACCCTAAACCCTAATCCCTAAACCCTAAACCCTAAACCCTAAACCCTAAACCCTGAACCCTAATCCCTAAACCCTAAACAAATGAAGCCTATAGGTATTTTGAAGAGGCTATGCAAATGTAAGTCACGACACTTGTATTCTTTCATACACATAGCGTACATATCAAGTTTGACATACATAGTTGTTGACACTCTTGGATTTCATACAGAGCTTACATAGTTGTTAGACCATGTTTTCGGTCAAGCATGTGTGATTGAGATGGTGGTGGCTGCCGGTGAGGGCCGGTGGCCGACAGAGGTCGCCAGCGTCGACGGCGGGTGATTGAGATGGTGGTGGCTGTCGGTGAGGGCTTCAACATGTGGCAAGGTGACAAGTGTGGTAGGGTAAGTCTGATTCTCTATCGGAGGGTTGCAGCAACAGGCGGCTGCCGTGAGCAATCGACACGTCGATCCCCCTCTAGAGGGGCTTCTACGGGATGGTAAGCGCCGACGCCGATGGTGGCCCACAGGCTAGGGTTCAACATCTTGGCTCGACGTATGTGCTAGGGGCACCTCGAGCGAAAGTCTTGGTGATGGTGACGCCGTGGGCACAAATTTTCCCTATTGGAGGCATCATGTACTCGTGCCCCCAAAGAATGTCTTTCACAAGTGAAAACCCGGTCCATTCCTAGACGAGTGACAGCGGCACAATCAGCATCGTACCCTTCCTGAAGGCGTCGCTGTGGAAATTTGTCTCATCCATGATGTCTCCTTTGGTGGATGTCCTCTTAGCACCTGGTTGACGTGTGATGGCGGGTTCGGCATCGTGAAGTCAGAGCTGCGGCATTAGGGGATTTAGCTCGACAATGATGACACGGGCCGAACCCCCTTCTTTGACGGCTGGGTTTCATCTTTGGAGGCACAGCAATCACCTCAGGCAGGGTGTGGGTTCATTGCAGGAAGTCGGAGCTGCTCTGCACGAAGCGGTTGAGCTCGGCAATGATGACCTATTACGGCCTCCTGCTTTGGGCCTATCATTTGGACATCTTAGGATGGGCCGTTTGTGGTATGCCATGGGAAGTTGGAACTGCTGGTTGCTTTGCAACTATGCTTAGCAACGATAACTCATGGTAGTGTGCACTCTATCGTGTTGCATGGGTGGGCTAGGTGCCATGCTTGGCCACCTTTGCTTGTACATAAACTCCATTCATCTTAATTGAAAGGTAGAGCTCCTGTCATTGTTTCAAAAAAAAGGCGTGTTGGGTTGTATTTGGGATATAGTCCAAGTTCTTGCGAACAATTTTAATTGGATCACATTCACCCTTCTAGTTGGTTTTAGACGTTCAATCATTTTTCCATCGGAGGTCATTTAAAAAATAAAAATATGAAATTAAAAACATAATTTCTAGGCTCCAAATGATTTCAAACAAAAATATAGTCAACTACAAAGATGTAGATTATTTCAAGTACTACAACTTTGGTTTAGAACTTTTCTCCATTTAAGGAATGAGTTCAGATTGCCACCGGTGGCACTAAGAGATGTCAATTGAGTGAGGTATATATAGACACAAATAACATAGGATGGAGTCAATCTGGTCGCGGACCCAACCAAAATTATGAGATAGGGAGGAACACTATATATGTACCAAACTTCACCAATAAATCGATCTAGCAATGTATGTATTATATTGGTTTGGCACATAACATAATTGATAATCACTATTACACTTTTTTTTTACCGTGGCGGTTTTTTTTATTTACCGTGGCGGTTTTCCTGACCCCCACGAAGCAAAGGCCACGGTTAATCGGCCACAGTTTTTTAAAGGTAACCGCCACGATTTTTTAAAGGTAACCGCCATGGTTAATCAATTAACCGTGGCGGTTTTCATAAGGCGCCCACCACGGTTAATATATTAACCGTGGGGGTTTTTGTTACATGACCGCCACGGTTAAGTTTTTCTAGATTAATAAAAAACAATTTTAAAAACATTATAAAAATGATAAATATGATAAACCAGAGAAAATATCCATATAAAATGATAAACCAGAGAATATTTGCACACAATATAAACATGCATCACATTTGTTCATTCATATGATGTTTCTAACCACAAACTTCGCAACACTTAGTTCATATTATAAATAAACACACCACCGCCTAGTGTTCTCGTTACAAACATGGGGAGGACCGGCATCTAGATGTCTGGCAACTGGTAGTCGCACATGTTACACATGGTCCTCCAGTTGCGTATTCTCTCGTACTTGTCGTCCAACGCAAGCTCGCTCTCATTGTCATAGAAGTTCCCATCATAATGCGCAACGTCGTCCGTGATGGCCCTACAAATATCGGCGATTGTTTGCGTGAACTTAAGGTCCACCGGTCGGTCTGCCCATTTCTTTTTGGATCTCTTGAGCGCCGGCCAGCTGCTACGGTACTCGTCATAGGCTTTGAGGTGCTCACAAACATAGTATCTACACAGGACGCTGCCCGGAGGTTGCTTCTCGCACTGCATGCATGATATATGTACCACCTAATTGTTAGACCATTTTGAGAGCATTCAACAATATGGACTAGCACACACGAGTCATCCTACGTACCGAGAATTCTCGCTTCAACTTCGCTTTGTTCTTGTGATTCTCCTTCCGACTCGTGGTTCTCCGATCATAGCAAATGGGATCGGCCAAGTATTTAGCGTAAGCGCCGTATGAAATCCAACCGTGTCAACAACTAGCTAGGTCAAACTTCATACACACATTGAGTGTATGAAAGAAAATAAGTGACGTGACTCACTCGCATAGCCTTCTCGAAATGCCTATACAATAATTTGTCGGTATTTCTCAAGGAGTCGAATATCGCGGCAACTCCATCCCGAGGGTAGATCACGAAAATAATCCAAAGGCCCATTATTGATGTTGATTTTAATGAAGCGCTCAGGCTGCACCATTCAATTAGATCTCAATTTCAAGTCTTGAAACATAAAAAGTAGGATTAAGTCCACATCCGGCCCCTCAACTATTGTGCTGGTCCAATTCTTACCCCCAACTGTAAAACCGTCTATTTCTTACCCCCAACTATCAAAACCGTTCACTTTTGACACTTGGGCACCGGTGTGGGCTGTTTTGTACAAAGTAGAGCGGTTTTGACATGTGGGGCCCACCGGCACCCGCCGCACGGCGGGGAAGGAGCTCCGCCGGCCGGTTTCGCCCCGGCGGCGTGTCCTCCGCGGTGCCACGTGCACCATTCTCTTCCTCATGGCTGAGCTCGCTTGCATCCTCACCTTCCCCACATGGAGACCGAAAGCGGTCGATGCAAAGCCTTGCGAAGGGGGCGGCCTCGGCGGACGGGCGGATGGCGGCGCGGCGGCCTCGCAACGCCCGAGGCAGCCACGCCGACGCGCCGCGGCACCCGCAGCGGACGGCCGGCGTGGTGGCCTCGCGCGGCGTGGAGGTGGGCGTGGGGGCCTCACGGCGCGCGTCGCTGCGCTCGCCCGCCCAGCGCGGAGTCGCCGCGGGCGGCGGGCGTGGGAGCCTCGCGACGGCGCGGTGGATGGCGGGGCGTCGCGACGCGCCACGCCCGCGAGGTGGAGCCCATGTCCACATCCTGCTCTCCTCCCTCTCCTTCTTCACGCAGCGCCGCCGCCGCCGCCGATGCTCCGAAACCGGCCGCGCACCGATGCCCTCCGCCGGACCTCCCCCCGCGCCAAAACAGCAGAAGCGCGACCGCCGCGAGCGCCAGCGCAGAGCACCACCGCCCGGCTCACCATTCTCCGACTCGCCAAACGGGCCCCGCCATTCACCGCTCCACCTCGCGAACCTGCTTCCGGCACGAATCGAGCTCGTGAGGCCCAATCGGCGTTTTCCCGCGCCACCATGGACGCCGGCGTCGCCGAGCTTCTTCCTCGCCGTCCACCCGCCCTCCTCCATCCCTCTTCCTCCTTTTCACACGCCGCCGCCTCGGCTGAGTTTCACTTGCCTCGCCTCGCCTCGCCATGGCCGGAAACGGCCGGGCGCGTCGCCGCCGTCCCCGCCTTTGTCCGCCGCCGCCTCGCTGTCGCCGCTCGGGTCTCCATCGCCTCCATCTTCTAGCCCAAATTTCGGTCCGCAGGTGTCGAGAGGAAGAGAATGGTGCCCGCGCACCGCCGGAGGACTCGCCGGCGGCGAAAACCGGCCGGGCGGAGCTCCTTCCTCGCTCTGTCAGGCGGGCCGACGGGTGGGCCCCACATGTCAAAACCGCTTACACATCAGACAAAAACAGCCCACACCGCGCCTAGGTGCCAAGAGTGAACGGTTTTGATAGTTGGGGTAAGAAATAGACGGTTTTACAGCTTGGGGTGAGAATTGGCCCAAAGACAATAGTTGAGGGGCTGGATGTGGACTTAATCCTAAAAAGTATTGAAGAACCCCCAAGGCGGTCAAAATCATGCACTTTATACCGCCAACTTATTTATATAACATGATAAATAACGTACTTTGCCACACAAACCTTTGCTATTAATCAAGTTCCACTTGTATTCAAGAAAATATGTTTTGCGGTATAAACGTGGAAACAGGTAAATGTACGCCAAATAAAGCTAGAAAGCGCACATCAGAACTGCGCTTTGGACAAGGGGAGCACCACCAGGTAAAATCTGACGCAAACCCGGCCAAAGCACCCCCAAGGACGCGACCTACAATGGGCCACAAGCCCACCTGCAAAGGCACAGCACGAGGCGGGCCAAACCCACGCCGAACACCGCACTTGCGGCGGCCGCCGTGGGCCTGGCTCCGATCCCGCCGCGCTTTTGCCTTGACCCGTGTCCTGAGGAAGGAAGGCGGTTGCATGCGGTGCTTTTCGGGATGGCGCCAAGAACTCCCGCCAAACTCCCGAAACCTCCCTAGAATAGGGATAGCCCTCCATTTTCCTCCCTCCTTTCCCTATATAAAGAGGCCATTGCCTCTCTTGTAATTCACTCATCTCACACTGGATCATTTGATCATTCAATAAATTCATCACACACTCCATCCTACACTTCATCATGTGATCTATCATCCAATACACCATTCCTTAGGGAATTTCATTCCATAGCTCACATTTAGAGGAGTGTAGGAGCGCCAAGCCGCTCAGAAGGGAGTGAGAGAGTGATAGGTAGGAGAGAGAGAGAGAGGAGTAGCGACCCCGCTACCTCGTGTGTAGCTCGACTTGGCGTCGCACACTCGGTGGTCGGAGTGCCGAACCTGTCGGCTCCTGCCTCCCTACTTGTACCTCTACGGATCTCTATCACGACTTGGCGTAAGAGATTCGTGTCTTACCTTCAGTTATCATTCTTAAGTGCACGTTATCATTCATTCTGTTGATATTACGGGATCGTTGTTTGCCTTTGGGTAAATACTCTAGTAGAGGACCCCTGATGAAGATGGGAGCTCCTGGCCAACACTAGAATAGTGATAAGTAACGTAGACGTGGTGTCTAAGTTATAAATCACCCTCGTTTGCTGCGTAATCCACGGTAGTGAGGTAGGGGATAGGTGGTGACAGCCCTATTCGCCCACTGTATTCCTCCACGTCCGGTTGCAGAGTAGAGTTGCAGGCCGGCATCACTTGGCAGACCAGGTGCAATCCGGTGCCCGAAGTAATATTCACTGAATAGAAGGTTAGCCTGACTTAGCCTAAGTGCGGAAGGAACACATCACCCCCACGTTCACCTCCTTCATCTGACTCTCGGTGACTAGGTAGAACAGACTTAGCGCCCGTTCCCTGTGGAAATACGATACCCTGAATACTTCTGGGTGAAGTGCTACAATGGTACTTTCCGTGCTCTTGCGGACCTTGCTAGCTTTCGCTAAGAAATACCAACAAGCATTTCTATCGCCGTTGCCGGGGAACGGTTGTCGTTATAGTTTGCAAACCTAGTATATCGGTGTGAGCCCTTACCCCTCGCCATTCTTTTTATTTTATTTTTAATTATGGAGCAACCCTTCAAACCTTTTTGCTCCTAAGGGCGAGCTCTTAGAACCATGTCAATCTTCAAAGCCAATCACAGCTTCGAGATATGAGCTCCGCCCTGGCTTTATAGCCATGGTTCAAGTCCAAGCCTTTTTAGGTTTGGAATAGGAAAACCCATATCATCACCTAAGGGAGTTTGAGCAGCTCTGTGCTCACTCAGAACGTAGGGCTGGTAAATGGGAAGAACTGCATAACCTTCGCGTTCTATCGCTTACCACTCCCTGCGACAAGAGATACTCAACTTCCGACAATTAGGAGATGAAACCATAGGTACAGCCTGGGACCCTTTTACCACTCTTACCAATTCCGGCCCAGATCTATCTATACCAAACCATGTGCTTTTACAACACTTTTGGCTAGATAGAGCGTCCCATCCCTCTTCGCTTGAGATAACTACCCAGGAGGGTCATTTCCACATAAAAACCCAAATGGAAGGAGGAGCTTTCCTAAACCATATCCTTGAGGATACTCTCCGCTAGAACCCATCCGAGTAGAACCCAAGCATTGAAGGGGAAGTCTCTTCGGCTATTGCCGAACCTCGATACACCTATAGAGAGACCCTTGCCTCGAACCAAAACCCAAGGGGACCGCATGGTAGGATCTCCCGCTTTTTGAGGTGACCTTGGCCAAGGATTCAAGAACACCTCGAAATACAAACAATGGAAGAAACCACCAATCCCACCAACCCTCAAACACCCCTAGATGAACTTTTCTCCGTGACTCTATTAAGGAATGGTGGAGGTCATGTATAATCCTGCTATGGGTATAAACATTCAAATCCCTTGCACAAAAATGTGACAAGGAAGCCTTTAGAACCCAAACAACACAAAGCTTTTGCCAAGAGACCATACATGAACGAATTCTTACGCACGAAATGTTAAGATCTTTACATTTTTGATATCCAAGAATTTGATATTCCAATCGGGCATCCCTTAAAAATGCTTGATGTATCAACATCCGGGGATTTAGATGTCAAACGAGGGAGAAAAATATTTTCCAGTCCACACGAGCCAAAAAACTCAAAGGACGACTCCCCGTGATATGACACGCCCAAGGAGGTCATGGGAGTCATACTCAATGACAACCCTATTAACCTCCTATAAGATTTCAAGGAGACGTGTTCATGTCGAACATTCTTAACATGACACGAGAAATTCTTATGTGGAATTTGTTTCCGCTCCCTCGTAGGGAAAGCAAAACAATAGTACACTAATGTCATAGGAAGTTTGAACGGGGATTTAGAAGAAGTCAAAGACAATTTTTGTCCGCCATCCTTCCCCATCAACTTCCTAACAGGACAATCCTTGATTTCGAATAGAATGAGAAAGAGTCCTAGGTACAGCCTAGGCCAGGGTTCACCATGTTAATACACGGTGACCTAGACTTGTCATTACCCGACGTGTGCTTTCGCATATCTTTTGTTCGGGTCTTGACATAGACACGCCTCTATGCCTTGACATGACCGCCGGAGGGTCATTTATAAATAAAATTACGATGGAACAAAGGAAGATCCTTGATCACACCTTAGAGAAGCACACTTCTCCCATCGTAAAACACAAACCCCACCAAAACCCAGGGCATGTCAAGCTTTGAGGAGCCCTCATCGGTCGAACCATTCCCTACCACCATTAGAACCGACCGTTGAGCCCTCTTCCGAATCACGAACACCGAAGGAATGAATGTTTCATCCCTCGGAATTCCCGATTGAATTCAAGGTTGATGACGGAACCTCGAAAGCCGAGGTGTGCTTAGACTTCCATCTCATCCTTGATTTTGATTTTCTGATAGGCTACCCTCTCGAAAAACTTATTCACGAAAAAAGGGCCTATAGAGAGGAGCCATGATGAGAAGTTGGGAAAGATAGTTCCTGCCTCTCACCTAGAAAATCCTAGAGGAGAAGCACCTTTCCAACCCAAACCTATTCGACGAGGCAAAGATTATAAGCCCATTCGTTTCACCCAAGCCCCTCTCACATCTTTGTGAAACAAAACACCGCCTTCGCTCGAACACAAGGCATGCCCCTCTAGCCAACAAAACATTGTTCTTAACAATGGTCAAGTACAACATTTGTCTTTTATGACATACATTTTGAGGATAAGAACTCATGTGCCATAGACATGCCCGAGGCACCAACTCTAGAGACCAAGATAGAAACCACTATTGAGCATGAAAAATCTTCCTTTGAGATCCGTCATGTTTCATGCTCACCTCTTTGGATCTCTAGAGCTTGCCTCGCCTCTGACCACGTGCTCCTACAAGGATCCCAACCCCCTCTTGATCCTCGTTCACAAACTCTCCAAGAGGATGGTTGTGTATTTCTTCATGTATCACAAGTCTGGTCGATCTCATAGTAGCACGATAGCACTAACCTTGCAAATTTGATCCTAAACGGTCAATGCTTAGTGGAAAAGTTGGGAACCTCACCACCCTTGATAGCTACAAGAAGAATTCCCGTGGTTAAGCTTATGACCAATAAATAATGACCAATAAATAAAGCACTTGCCGGAGATACCCCGGACTAAAAAATATATATATATATATATATTTATTTTATCTCTTTATTATTTTCATAAAAAAACTTTCTCTTATTAATAATAATAATAATAATAAAAAAAGCTTGTTGTCAAGTTAGTGTGCACCTTCGGGTATTTTTGTCGCTAACCATTTCAAAGCGGAGATCGATTAAGAAGATCAAAAGAGGCACGCGATACTTGAGAACATGGGGCCACATCAACAAGAAACTTTGATGCTCATGGGTGATGGAACATGCTCAAAGGGAGACCGAACCTTGCACACTTGACTTTTACACAAAAGTCCAAGTGTGGGGAAAGATGGTGAGAATCTCAAGTTCCATTCACCAAGGGGCCATACAAAAAAAAAAAATATGATGATGTCAGCCCTGGCTTGCTAAAAAAGAGAGAGAGAAAGGATATAAAAAAAAAGAAAAGAATTGAAAAAAGAAAAGAGAGAGAGTTGTCGAAAAGAAAAAAATATATATATAGAAAAAATAGAAGAGGAGAGGAGAAGGTTGGCACCACATGATCAAGATAAATACAAATGTGCCACCTAACTCCACCCTTCATCACTTCAATAAGCAAGAAGGGCTCGCTCCGATCCTTCGCTATCATTAAGGCATCGGGTCCGCATACACACAAAGTTGTGTGTGTGTGGCCTAGCTTTGAGAAGCACCTGACAGAACCATCGCAAGCAAGAACAACTTCGACGCTTCATCCATAAAATGCTACCGGTAAGCATATCTAGGTATGCAAAGGAAATAAACGTTCACTAAATTTTATACTCATATTTTTGTCTCCATAAAGCTAAAATTACATGCTTCCCTTGTTATGACATATTCTTTGAGTTTGGGTGCATTCACATGAAGCACATCCATAGGTCTTTTACATTGAGCATGGTGCTTAGGGTAAAACGATCTTCTTTAATCAAACTTTGACATGGTGTCGGTTGGTTAATGAACTTAGAGTTTTGTTGTCATGATCTTTGGAAGTATCTTATGTTGGAGATGAATCAAGGCTATGCTTACTCTTCTTTTTATGTTAGCCTTGCTTACGTCATGATGAGGTGAACAAATAAAATAAAATAAAGTAAAATAAAAAAAAAACACAACAATCTCAATAAAGGCTCCACGGTGTTTAAGCCGGTAGAGCCATATGTTTGTTTTTGTTTTGTTTTCTTTGTTTGAAGAAAACCAGGTAAAAGAATAAGTGTGGGGAGATCTCTCAAACATACAATCACAACCACCTGAGATCTCCCCAACACAAATGCACAATCATCGAACAATTCACGATGGAGAAGGACGGAATGAACGACTACCATTAACTCCTTCCTCTTCAAACGATGGTTTGTGCAAAACTCTCACTCTCACATCTTCCAAAAAAGTTTTGAACTTTAATTTTGAACACATCAACAAGACAAAACCTTTTGGATGCACACTTGTCCCTTTTGTCTTTTCTCTGTCTTTATAATTTGTCAAAGGAACAAGTGTGGGGAGAAACCTACACATACTCTACATAAAGTAAAAATTCAAATCCTTTACATCCCCTTTGAACAAGATTTAAATGTATGATCATTAAAATGATTTAATCATCCTTGAGCTCCACCTCTTTAAATCTCTCAATGTTTTACAGTCAGCATATATTTTATTCCTAACTAAAAGACAAAACTTTGTGGATGCTCCATCTCCATGCTATCCTTTGATAAAATTTGCATACTTTTTATTCCTCGCTAATATTCCTATGCCTTGTGAATTATCTATCATAGGGACCCCATGTTATCTAAGTAATTGGAATATGTGATATAGCTGGATGATTTGAACCTTGCTCTTTATATGAACTTGGGATTTGTTTTCAAAAATTCAAAATTCAAATAGCATGCTCCTCAATGATATGCAAATTCCCACCGAGCCATATCGAATTTATCAAATGCAAAGAAACCTTCCACATATATATGCTACTTATCTTTGCATTGAGCTTGTGTCAAGTCTTGTTGACCCTTGTTGAGATAGTTGTCATGCCCCCAAGATCAAGATCACTTACATGCCACATATATATCAGCTATTCCTACACTGGGATACGCTACAACATGCTTACGCCCACCCAAAAAAAAAAAAAAAAACTCTGCTCCTACACCGAGAGTAGACACAAAAAGATATCTTAGAAATAAATACTCCATGTTCTACCGTATAGTGATCTCTCTTTTAATTTTATAGTTGAAAGAGACATGGCTATGAAAAAAAAAATAGGGACACATGAAGGTCCCATAATAATAATAATAATAAAAGTTGGACACATGAAGGTCCAAGACTTGCCAAAAAAAAAGAGATGAGCACATGAAGGCTCATGAAAAAAAAGATACCCATGATCTCAAGAATAAAGTTTTCATAAGAGAGATCACACACACATCAAGGAGTATAGTATAGGTTCCACTTTTCAATATCCACACACATGCACTTCTTGATCTAGGGGTATGCCATCCTTCTCCTTGGATCCAAGCTTTGACCTAGCAATATATGCGAGAATAAGTATGCTTTCGTATCTTTCCCTTACCCAAAGATCCATATAAGCTTTTTAGAAGTAGAGAAGAAAGAAGGCAAAACTCTAATATGCCTCGGTGAGGAACCGACACAAATATTTGAGTGATCCGAGTGAATCATTCGAGGAGCAAGGCTATATTTACATTTTCAAAATCATATGAAAACCCAAGTTCCTACACTTATTTGAAGCAAGGGGATTTAAATCCATGTTGTTCCATAATTCAATTACCCAAGATTAATGTGGTAGACACATCAAAAATTCACAAGTGCAGGTGAAGCTTGGAATAGCTTGTATGCAGGTTACATATCAAGGAGATGACCCATCTTAGTCCATAAACATTTACTCAAGGACGAGTAAAGACAAAGTGTGGGGAGTTGTTGGCGGTCAAAATCATGCACTTTATACCACCAACTTAATTATATAACATGACAAATAAAGTACTTTTGCCACACAAACCTTTGCTATTAATCTAGTTCCACTTGTATTCAAGAAAATATGTTTTGCAGGTATAAACATGGAAACAGGTAAAAGTACGCCAAATAAAGCTAGAAAGCGCACATCGAATCTGGCGCTTTGGACAAGGGGAGCACCACCGTGCCAAATCCGACGCAAAACCAGCCAAAGCACCCCAAGGACGCGACCTACAATGGGCCACAAGCCTACACCCGCAAAGGCACGGCACGAGGCGGGCCAAACCCATGCCGAATGCCGCACTTGCGGTGGCCGCCGTGGGCCTCGGCTCCGATCCCGCCGCTTTTGCCTTGACCCGAGTCCCGAGGAAGGAAGGCGGTTGCATTCGGTGCTTTTCGGGATGGCGCCAAGAACTCTCGCCAAACTCCCCAAAACCTCCCTTGAACAGGGATAGCCTGTAACACCCCGGTTTTAAGCTTGTCATTAGCATCCGCATTTCATGAGCATAATCATCATTTAGTCATATGCATTCATGCACATGAAATGATAGAGGTCAATTGCATGTTTAAATGTATTTAATTTGCTTGCTATGCCTTGCCTTGTCATTTCATGTATGAAATGTTTGCATAATTAGTTGTTTAATCTTTATTTATTCTTAGTGATGATCATAGGATGTTTTAGAGCATGAGTCATGTTGGTCATGTCTTCTAATCATGTTTAATTAGAGTAGTTTGACTTGATTTGACCTAGTTTGACTTTGAGTGTGATTTATCTTGTTTTGCTCAAAAGTCCTAGCTAGGGTTTATGCATGTGTGTGCACCCTTCATGAAATGTGTAGCTAATTTTATGTAGAACAAAAGATTCTATAGGCCTGTTGCATGTTTTTGAGTGGAGCATGTTCGAAAAGCCGAGGTTTGTTTGAATTGAAGGTAAATTAGGGTTTGTTTAACCGTCGGAGTACTCGTGCTTCACCAACCATAGTTTCAAATCTAGGCCGAATTAGGGAAAAGTTTGTATAGATGTGTTGCTCAAAAATTTTATGAGGAACATTTTGTTCAATTAGAGTTTTTGCTAATTCAACGCCTGCATTTGATTAGAATCTCGACGCACAAACCAGGTCTGCGAAAGAAAAACAGTTTGATTAGGGTTTGGAAACGAGTCTTTAGTGATGCTTGACCGTGGACCGCTCTCCCTCGAAAATCCCATGGCCGGCCACCGTTGCCACGCCTAGGACCGCGTTCAGCCGAAAGCACGCCAAGACCTGGCGGACTATAGCCACCTCCCCCCGACCGAAGGTGAGGCCAAATGGCCTAATCCGCCCCCGGTTTCCCGGCGCCTTTTCCTGCCTTGTAGAAGGAGGAAACAGTCCCTTGCACTCAACTCTACTCACTCTCCCACTCCCCTCACTCTCCTCCTTGACGCCTTCTCAGCCTTTCCGCGCAAAGAAGCCCAGCCGCCGCCGGCGCGGAGCGCCATCGTCGAAAGCACGCCCCGCCACCGCCACCGCTTGTCGTCGGCTGCGTCACGACTAGTCGATTTGCGTCGCCTTTGCCGTGCTAAAGCCCATGCTCAACTCAGCTTGGCCGGATTTCACCGAAACGGGCGGCCCGCCGCCACGCGCCGCCGCCGCCGCCGCGAGTCGCCACCGCCGTTAGGGTTCGAATTAGCTCGGGGTTTTGGTGTCATTCGATAGATCTCCTCACCACGAGTCGAACGGCGCCCTTGGTTTGGCCAAAGAACCACCTCACCGGCGAGATCAGCCACCGACCCGCTGCTCCCCCGCTCTGGGTCATCGACCCGTGGGGGCCGGCCGTCGCCAGCCACCTTTTATTTTTCTGTTTTTACTTTTTGATTTCAATGCATGTCTTAGAAAATTAGTAGAATGCTCATTTTAGCTCGAATTGAGTGGGACAAATTTTGCTATGATCCTTGTGAGTATATCTACAGTAGAAAATTATGATATTAGGTTTTCTGGTAGTTTTTATATTTATTTACATTTATTGCAATAAATGTCATGTTTTTAGGTAAATGCATATCTAATTTTTGGTGCATGATAAAATAGTGGTCCCTGTACAAATTGTTCATGTTTTTGGATGTAGAGTGCAGGAAAAATATCATATATGCTATGTTCTGTTGTAGAAATGTGATTTTTGATTTATGAACTATTTACCATGCTTTCTTAGGAAATTCATAGAAAAATAATTACTAGGGTTTTTGCCATGATAATTTTTGTACATGCATTTGTTACTGTTATGTAGCTTTTCATGTTCTTGGTTAAGTGTTTTCATACATTTCATAGTACAAAAGTATTTTCATGCCTAGTTGTATTGTAGTTTGCCATTTTTGTATAGGACAAGATATGCATGAGTTTGCCATGAAATTTTTATGGTAGGCATGCTAGACCAGTAGAATGCTCCTGTAATTTTTGTAGATTTTTCTAAGGTGTTTTCATATTTATCATATTTATGTTGCTAGGAAAATGCCTTGGAAATGCATGTAAATGTTATGGTAATATGTTTTTGGGTGGTTTACTATTTGTTCCTAGCATGAGTAGGACCTGTTGATGTGTTTAGTTTGATAGCCTTGTGCTTTTGGTCAATTAATTAATCCTAGCTTTTATATATTTAAAGTGTGCATGTGTAGTGGATATTTAGGGAATGTCATTTCATGTGCTTTAGTTTATCCTTTGGCTTGACCAGTAGGTTTTTTAGGTAGATTTTAACCTTGTTTGCTTGCTGGTAGGTTTTGGTAAGAGTTGCATGCTTGGTTAGAGAAGTTATAAGTATTGCAAGTTGTAGGTTGACTGAAAACAGAGCCTCTATTTTTGCTGTTTTCGAGGCTATAGATGTTAGAATGAGGTCGAGATTGTATTGAATGATTTGTAGATAATTTTGTTAGCTTTCCAACGAGTATTTGTTTGCTGGATTTGAAGTTATAGAACTCCCTCGTGTGACTGTTTTAGTACGTACATGTCTTGCTGCCCTGTTTTTAGATTAGTGCTAATATGAATGTGTGATGTAGGTTAGTATGGTTGCTTTATGTAGTTTTAATTTTTGTTCTACGGAAGAGATATCCACTTGCTAGTATCATTCATCATAATGCATTCATCCATCATTCTATCTCATTTATATACAAGCATGTTTCGTGCATTGGTATTAATCGCCTTGCATATGCATGCATCATATCAGATCGGAGGAGTTAGTTTGAGAGGAGATCAAGGAGCAGGAGGTCAACCTTCATCATCTCGAGTGCAGCCAAAAAGACCCCACAGAGAAGGAGGACCGTGACTCAAGCTTCCGTGAGTTCCCCGACTTCTTCTTCCTACTACTTTCTGAAGGCAAGCCCCGGTGCATGCTGAACTTTCCTATGCTTTCTAAATTAACTTGTTGAGTCCTTTTATGATTGCCGCATTAAGTATAGGAAATGGTTGAAACCGTTGATGCACGTATATTCTTGCTGAAGTTGTTACCCTATCCTATTAGCGAGTCTAGGTTAAATGCTCGCTTATAATGATTGCGAGACAGCTGATTTCCGGGCCACCGAGAGGATGTTTGTGGTTAGTCACATGGGTGACTAACGAGCCACCGAGAACTTGAATAATAAAACATGTCTAGATCGGATGGATATTGTGGTCTTCCATCCGATCGCCTAAGGACTTTACCCTTTGTCGGAAGGCGATCGGAAGTTGAACGTACTGTTCATATAGTAGGCTCCGCCGGGTCGTGAGCCACGGCTTGTGGGAATGTTAGGGGCCTGTACTTGTACACTTAACGTCCCTCCTAGGCGTGGTAGGTTGGGTTTGATCGGGCGCAGCGCAGGCGCACGGCGCCGTCTTCGTTGCCGCTCCACTTGGTGGCTCGAGAGGAGGGGGTTGCCGACAGTCCGAGACATACGTCCCCTAACATCTTGGAAGTTATTGGGTCCGCGTAATTAAGTAGACCTGGTGTATGACAGGGTATTCACCAGCTGGTCAGTAATCGATTCGAATCGCCATCTCTCCTGGATAGTGAGAACCCGGGATGCTTCCGCGGCATCGTAGTCTAATATCACAATAATGGTTACTCTTATTCATGCTACTGATGTTAAAATGTTGATCCAGTTACTTATACTGTTATTTATATATCGCTGAGCATATGTTTTAATCTTGACTATACAGGATTTATGGTTATGTATATAATAATAACCTTTTAACTTGGAAGAATCTGAATAGTATGTGTAGGCGCACTAATCAACGTTATTTCTGAAAATAAATGTGAGTCACCCACTCGGATAAAGCCAAGCATAATCCTTGAGTCTTTTCCTTATTTTATGGTTTAAGACGGGTAAGTCATGCGGAGTACAATTGAGTACTCACGGGTTATTTTCCACTCAAGGTGACTCTCGCCTTGCATAATTCTAGCCGCTTGTGATGTCTTTGTGGTTGAAGAATAATGCCTAGGGCATGGCGCTCTCCATAGTTCCCTATCTCTTGCTATTACAGGGTTGACATTATGTTGGCACTATCTATTTTATTTTGATTTCCGCTGTACAACTATCTTGTTTTCGAAAGCTATTGCTTCCGCACTCTGAACTACTTTGAAATAAATGTGTATATCGCACTCGATTAATATATATTGAATTTGGTTTGAGATACCCGCGGATTGAACTACCGAGCTCAACGATCTTGGTTGTATTGTTGATGAGTTTGAAATCACTCAGAGATTTCGAATACCGGTTTATATGGACTCAAGTGTAGACTGCGATTGCTACGGTAATTGCGAATTATACTTGATTTCTTATAAATTGGTCGGCTCACACATAGCCCTCCATTTTCCTCCCTCCTTTCCTATATAAAGAGGCCATTGCCTCTCTTGTAATTCACTAATCTCACACCGGATCATTTGATCATTCAATAAAATTCATCACACACTCCATCCTACACTTCATCATGTGATCCATCATCCAATTAACCATTCCTTAGGGAATTTCATTCCATAGCTCACATTTAGAGGAGTGTAGGAGCGCCAAGCCGCTCAGAAGGGAGTGAGAGAGTGATAGGTAGGAGAGAGAGAGAGAGGAGTAGCGACCCCGCTCCCTAGTGTGTAGCTCGACTTGGCGTCGCACACTCCGTGGTTGGAGTGCCGAACCTGTCGGCTCCCGCCTCCCTACCTGTACCTCTACGGATCTCTGTCACGACTTGGCGTAAGAGATTTGTGTCTTACCTTCAGTTATCATTCTTAAGTGCACGTTATCATTCATTCTGTTGATATTACGGGATCGTTGTTTGCCTTTGGGTAAATACTCTAGTAGAGGACCCCTGATGAAGACGGGAGCTCCTGGCCAACACTAGAGTACTGATAAGTAACGTAGATGTGGTGTCTAAGTTATAAATCACCCTCGTTTGTTGCGCAATCCACGGTAGTGAGGTAGGGGATAGGTGGTGACAGCCCTATTTGCCCACTGTATTCCTCCACGTCCGGTTGTGGAGTAGAGTTGCAGGCCGGCATCACTTGGCAGACCAGGTGCAATCCGGTGCCCAAAGTAATATTCACTAAATAGAAGGTTAGCCTGACTTAGCCTAAGTGCTGAAGGAACACATCACCCCCACGTTCACCTCCTTCATCTGACTCTCGGTGACTAGGTAGAACAGACTTAGCGTCCGTTCCCTGTGGAAATATGATACCCTGAATACTTCCGGGTGAAGGGCTACAACGGTACTTTCCGTGCGCTTGCGGACTTTGCTGCTTTCGCTAAGAAATACCAACAACCCCGTAGACCTTTGACTTACCTAAATTGGTGGGCCGCAAGGATACACCCGTTTCTCTAGATCTTCTTCATGGCCGCATAGATGTAGTCTGCCATCCTTTGAATGCCCTGACCGATCCTGTCAGCCCTGTAATAATTTCTTTGCTCCTCAACAAGTTCACAAGATCGGGGTGTTTGTCGTCTAAATAATAGCTAGTAATTTCCCTCTGGGCAATATGTGATGGACATAGGTAGATAACGTCTTGCTTTGTCTCCTGGCATACGAAATGCTTGCATCCTACAAGCACAAGTCATCATGTCATTGTAGGAGGAGTGGTAGTAGTGGTGGTGGCAGGAGGTAATGCATAAATGAACACACTTGTCAAAGAGGGTGACTTGGGCGACATCGAGGTCCTGGCGCCGCAGCACCCTATGCATGTCATCGAAGGTTAATGGGAATTTAATATCATCATTCAAGTGAAAGAGCTCCTTGCTGCACTTGACCATGAAGCCTCTCATCCCTGCCCAGAAGCATGCATATGTAAGATGTGGAACCTCCGAGTCTCCCACTTCTCCTCCTTGACGTGCTGGCCCAAGGGCAATATGAACTTGCCATGCTCAAAATGGTCAGGGCAATCTGGGCTAAACCATCCTCCTAGCGGTGGTGGAGGCCTGTACAGAAGGAGTTGTTAGCATCATCTACGTACGCATACATAATATGTCTCGCTAAGTTTGGTTGACATTAGCATATATATATACGTACCTATGGGTCTTCATAGCCAACTTGCTCTCCTTCGCCAATCGGGCGTCGTTATCTAAAACTGCCATGTCGTAATCATGACAGAATTTGTCTACAAAAGCCGCCATGTCCTCCCCTTCTTCTGTCTGCTTCTTCGGCATGGGAGGACATTGCTTGTGGTCAGTCCTTTTGACCACTAGAGTCGGTGTTGATAGACCTATGTCTCCTTGTGGGTTGCTCATGTTGGTCTTCGATAATTGCTTGTCCACTCTTGTTCCCCTAGAGTACAAATTATCATACCATTTTTTAGCCTTAGCCTTCAAATCATCCAAAATCTCCACGTCTACTATAGGCTTATACGGCATGGGAGGATGATGGCCCTCCTTGTGACCACTGGGAGTTGGTGTTCTATCGCCTGCGCCTCCTTGTGAGTTGCCCGTGTTGGGAGGAGGGCTGTGCCGAGGACTTCTGCTGCCTAAGTCAGCATTATCGTTGTCATCATCATCTCTGCCATTATTATCGTCATCCGAGGGAGACGGAGGGGGGTCTGAGGGTAGTGTCGCCCGAGGCGTCGGCAGGCCCAAGGAGATGTCTACCTTGTTCTATGGTATTCTCATACCTAGAACAACTCGGATGTATCTTTCCCCATTTTCACCGATATCTATCTCCTCGTCCCTCGAGCTTGAGTTTGTCCATGCCACATCCATCATGGCATAGTCGGGTGGGATCGCTCGTTGTTGTACGGGGCACCTTTCACGGGAAGTTGCACAAGTCCCTGGGCCACCTCCTTCTTATTTCCCTTCCTGCTTATGGGTATCTGGAGAGCACATAATGCTTCTTCCTTGATGTCATCGACCGGGTACTTGCTGGCTCCAGCGGCCATCGCCCCTAATTGTGCTCGCCTTCCTTGATGCGGCTATATACCCCAAGACACAAGCCTGATGAAGATTCTGGGTCCACAGATCTATTAGCTTGGGGTCGTTGCTCTTGAATGCGTCTTATATTGACTTGTCGATCATCTCCTTCATGGATTCCTCATAGCCTTGCTGTTTGAGGGCATCCTTGTACCTCTCGCCTCGTGTGGTAACTTGCTCATGTCGGATTGCCGTGAATTGATAGTCTTCCAAATATGCATCGAGCCCTATCCCTAAACACGACCGCGGTGTTCGGGTCTTCCTAGCGCCCGCGGTCAGACATCATGCTCCCTATGAGGTTGGAACTCCCCATGTTCCTTGGCCTCATTGACCGCGATCATAGCCTTCTCCACCTCTTCGAGCTTCGGGTCATTGTACTTGGTCTTGTTGCCCGCCTTTCACTTCTTCGGCTGATGGCCATGTAAGAAGTCACGTGTCCTCTCCTCAAGGCCTCGCAACGGACCATCCAGCCCTTTCCCAGCTGCCTCCCTTTCTTGCTGCCGCCATTGTTCCCTCTTACCGGTGTACCCTATCATGCCTAGGTTGTGCTTGAGCTCGTTCCTCTTTGTGAGCTCTGAGAGCATCTTGGCCTTGGCGAGATGTTCTTCGCTAGTCACAATCTGGACAAACTCATCCTAGACATGACGCTTGATGAAGGTGTAGTCTTCCAAGGGTGACCGGCCTTGCTACACATAGTCCTTGTTGAGATGGTTCCGGAGGCTGCGAAGCGCTTTGCCTGCAATGCATAACACATGCTTCCGGCATTTTTTTCTTCGAATTGATCCTATGGATAACTGAACCGGCTCAGCATGCCCTTCCACACATCATCCTTAAGTTCCTTCGGGACTTTCCTCTAGTCTTGGAATGTGATCGACACATGCTCCCTAATTTGACAGGAGATCTGGTTGCTGAAGGTGCCGATGACAGAAGTTGGCTCCAAGGGCTCTCCATGTGGCCCTATCTTGAATATATCATGCACCTTGTTGGAAACCTGGTGCCTCCCGTGCTGGCCCCTCTTCAAGTCTGACTTCTTGCGACTGGCCGCTGAAGTGCTGGGGGTGGGACCTGATGCCTGCCCCAACTCAGCTCCCTCCTCGTCCCGGAATTCTAAACGCAAAGGCACCACCGATATCTGTTGTGAGGACAAGAAATTGTGTTGATGATAAAATCGGTAACACACCAAAACAAGAGCTAGATCACTCTATGTAGGGCAAGATGAAATCAGGAATCGGCAAGCGCCTAGGGATATCCACACCTGGGCCGTGTGCCTCCAACAATGAGCGCGATATGCAAGACACGTCGTCGGAGGAGCCTCGTCGGGAGCGCGATACGCAAGACACACCGGCGAAGTCTCTTGAAACCCGAAACCCCACACACCCGGGACGGACCCCATGAGGACGTGTGGCGGCAATGGGCCGCCCTAGCCGGCCTGACCGCTCTAGGGCGTTGTCGTCATCGATCACCTGTTCATGGCAGCGGCACCAAAGAAGAAGAGAGGAAGAAGAGAGAAGATTAGGGTTTGGTAGATGTGTTTTGACGATTGGATGTAGATGGGATCAAATCGGCCATGAACCTCTTTATTATATAGAGGAGGGTGGTCTTATCCTTTTAGGAAACCATCCTTGGACATTTCCAAGCTCCAAAAACCGACCTAAACATGATTGGAAAGAACTTCGGTTCAGGATCGTGCGGACACGCACGCGTGTTGACCGGACGCGTGTCGACCGGACGCCCGATCACCGGCGTCCGATTCGAGCTCATTCGAGAGCTCGAATCGATGCCGCTGCGTCTGGCGGCCGGGACGCACCGACCGGACACTGGGACCGGACGCGCCCGAAGCGGCCGGATCTTGCCGGTGCCCGGCGTCCGGTCATTTCGAAGAGTTCGAAACACGCCTCTTCGACCGGACGCGCGGGGGTTGGCCGGGGGCGCGTCGGTCACCGGCGTCCGGTCACTTCCGGAGAAGCCCGTTCGATCTTTCTCCAAAATTTGGCTAAGTCTAGAATTTTCTCGTGCCTTAGTCCAAGCCAATTTTGAGTGTCAACAAATTGCATTAGGTGTGTACTTACGTGAGGCACATGACATTGTGTTAGTTGTATACTTACGTCGTGTCTTTGAGTTTCGGTATCATCATCGGGATCTAGATGCCGAGAACCCCGTGTTCGGCCTTCTCTATTGTCTTCTCTATTGTCCAGTCGAGATCTTCTTCTTCCTCCATACGACGTTTCTTCTCTAGCCTCGGTGTTACCTCTTCGCTCTCGTATTCGGTTTCCTCGTCTAATGAAGTAGTCTTCACCACCACACGTATCCGAGAAGCCTCACGATCTTTTGTCGGTTGGTCGGGGCGCCATTGGATTCTACGAGAACATGAAGACAATGTGAAGTATAGTAGAGTGGTAGTAGAGTAGTAGAGTAACCATTTGTTGTATTCTTCTAAAAACATGATTACATCCTTTTTTTTTTTGTACATAGAGTAGGTACAAAAAATTAAAAGAAAAAAGTACATTTATTGTATTCTTCTAAAAAATAAGATTACATCCTTTTTTCTTTTACATTGGGAGTAGGTACAAAAAATTAAAATAAAAGTATAAAATTGTGTAAGAAAAGTAAAAAAAAAAAAAAATGTGTAAGAAATGTACAACACTAGAGAATCATTTACATATTTGGCTCGAAGTCCCCCAATTCACATCACATCACGTCTAAACTAGTTGCTTGTATATGGTATACAAGCGATCGTCGCTTAGCTGCTCACAAGTATGGGGATATTTCATCATCATCGCCACTTGCCTCAGCATCAAAAGAGTCACATCATTGCATATGCCACTGCCTTAGCACTAAGTTGACAAGTTTATAAAAGTTTTGCTATCGTACTCCCAAATAACCGTGGACCATCGATCTAGACGTCTTTTACCACATATTACTTTATAGGAGGTAATAACAATATTATATATTTAATTATTTCTGATTTTGGAAGGAAATGAAGTGTCCAAATATGCTGTCTATTTCTTTTGGAAAGTTTAGTGTTGACTTTTTCTTGAACGTGATGGAGAGTTAGCAAAGACTTTTTATTTACGTGACAAAGGTGTGTGTATGGTAAACATTTTGAACATGATATATACAGGTGCGTTTTTTAGAACGTGATATGTACATATGTGTGTACCATCGTGCTTTATTGTTTAACTTGTTTTTATAATGTGCTGATGGGAAAAATATATGTAATCTTTGGTGCAAACAAAATAATACCAATATATGAGGTCCGTGACAACTTTCGGTGCTTTGGTGTAATATTTGTTTTTCTTACATGACAGCTAGCGTGATGGTTTTTAAAATATCATCACAATCGATCATGTAACATAGTTTTAATCGTGTTGGCATAAGGTACACGTTCAACAATGTATTATGTTATCGTAATATACTTTAGATTGCTAAAATTAACGTGTCATGTACTAATCTTTTTTTTTATGCTGCGGGACCGTCTCTTGTTGATGGGTTTGCGCATCACCTTGCATGCAAAGGGAAAAAAAACAAGATGCATGCAAAGGAACAAAAAAATAGGAAGGGCCATGAGCCCATTCATGTGCCTCCGTGATTTGGGGATTTAAAATCTTTTTTTTTCAGGCTAATTAAACAATTGAATAATATAAAAAAACAACAACAATCAATGACTCAGATTTGTTTGAGGTATTACCTCCTAACAAGTAAAAGGTGTACCTTAGCATTGCCCTTTATAAAAAGTTCCATCATAAGAGAGAAGGGCAGCACCAAGTATAGGACAAGCAGCCATATGCACATAGAGTAGTAGAGGAACAAAAAAAATTATCTAAATTAGCAGTGAGTGATAGTAGTGTGTGATAGTAGACAAGTAAATAGCAGTGAGTGGCAGTACTAGTGGCATTAGCAAAGGACCCAAATAGCATGTGTGACAGTGTAAATGATAGTGTAGTAGAGGAACAAATAGGATGGGTGACAATGTAAATGACAGCGACATGGCAGTGACATGGCAGCGACTCAGCATAGTTAATACATTCCATGCACATCTGTTGAGGATCCGAAGAACGGCGTCGTCGGCCGGCCCTGACAGATCAACCACCATCCGGAGGTCACCAAAAATAGTCCCCAGGCCGGACTCAAGACGCTTCCGGTGGACATTCATATCCCTCAGCTGATCCGTCAGTTCAGCAAAAACAAGAAAGAGGGGGGAATGACACGGGAACACGTCAGATTGATAGAATACGTCTCAAGATAAGCACGGGTACCAGACAAAACATACCATGCACACTGGCAGAAAGCCTCTGCGATGTCTCGACCTGGGTAGCGCACTTCTCCTTCTTGGCCTGAAGTTTAGACGCGAGAGTCCCGAGTGATTTCTTCAGCTCGGCGGCCTTCTCCCGAGATTCCTGCGCCAGGCAGGTTTGGTACGCGGTCTGAGCCCGAAGAGCGGACAGATCCCTCTCGAGAGGAGCGATGGAGGCTTCTAGCTTGCCCTGCTCCTCCTCAGCATGACGACGGGCAACCTTCTCCTGGTCGGCTTTCGACAATAGCAAGCTCTTGCGCTCGACACGCTTGCTGGGCCGCCTCGCTGCATCAATCAACTCGTTCTCGGCCCGACGGCGTGCTTCCACCTCTTTCTCATATAGCATGAAGACGTTCTGCTCCACTAAAATAGCTTGCCGGGCAGATTCACGAGCTTTCAGCCGCCTCTTCACGTCTGGCGGCGAGCTCCTCCCGGAGAGACGACACCATGCACTCGGCCTCGGCATTGGCTCTCCAGACGTCTGCCTCCTGACGAAGGAACAAGGACATGGCCATGCTCCAGTTGGCAACTGCCTGCAAGAAAGAGGGTAAAAACTCGTTGACAGCAACAGAAAAGAAATGTAATTCCGGGAGTTACAAACTCACCTCGACATTGCGAAGGACATCATCCTCCAATGCGCGCCTGACGGTGTGGACCACCGGATCACAATGCCTATCCCGCCTCTTGGGAAATGAGAAATTTAACTTACTCCATCCTCATCCATGGCAAAAGAACATTGCCTCTTGGAAATGAGATTCTCCCATGTCATCCATGGCAAAAGAACATGCTCAGGATCGCCCGATGGGCCACCGCAAAGAAGGACCAATCAGCACCTGGCGGTCAAGCACCGCCTCCTCAAACGGACGATGGACCCAATTGAAAACCGCAACGGCGATTCAGGAGACAGCGACGGCGGCACCGTAACAACAACTGTTGAAGCCGAGGGAAGTGCTGCCCCAGCCTCCGCACCACGCCCAAAGGAGCTCCCAATGACGTGGCGCCCGCCATCACGGTGGCAGTCTCGCCGTGGCGCACACGCCGCAAGCGCCGCCAGCCCATGGCTCAACGCCGGGACATTGTCTCTTCCGCCCGCGCGACATCCGCGTGTCGGGTGACAAGGTCCCCACCATCGAGCCCTCGGGCGGCCGCGGAACCTGTTCCGACGGTCTCTACCTCGCCTCCAAGGTCCTCACCCCAGCCGATGGTTCCGCAAACGGCGGCCAGGGCATCACGGTTAGCGAAAGGTCAAGGCACGTCCCGGACAGGTGATTCAGCGGGCAACACCCGAATAGGGACATCCCTTGGGGGGAGCCCTCCTCCGGGTTCACCACCGGCTCGATCACTAACGGCCCGGGGGTCTCTCCACCGCCATTGCATCGATTGCCCTCGGAGTTACCCCCGCGTGGGTGACGCGAGGCTAGATGCTTTTGGGGTGCAAGTTCAAGCGCACTGTCCCTCGGCTAGCCGGTCTAAATGGCAGGGCATCATAACTAGAAACGTCGGACATATCAAGAAAAAGGGGAGAAGAAACTAACCTCGACGCAGACCTCCGACGTTTGGAGGCACAGCGGTCGGTCGCAGTCCCGAGCGGGGACAAGCTTCTCTGGCGGCGCCCAAGATCGCCTTGGCGCCGACGAATCAAGCGCAAATCGACGGCGAGGACCCTCCCCACGGGCAGCCGGCTCATCCGGGGCATAGTGACCTCCGACAATGCCGCCCCCCACCAACGGTGAAGCATCCACCGCTGACATCACGCTTTGGCGGTGCATCACGGGCCACGTTCCCGGCGGAGGACACCGTCTCCCAAGCCGAGACCTCCTCTTCGGGCGTCGGCATGGGAGCATCTAGCAATGCTCCATCTTGGGATGACGAACCCTCGCCATCCCGTGCCAACACCACCGGAGAGGGGTACACCACCCTCGCCTCCTCTTCGGTCTCCTCACCGCCTTCTCCCGTGTCGAAATCCTCTTCAGCCGAGGTGCGTTCTTCCCCTCGCCCGACCACCACCTTCCTCCGCTCCAGATTCCTCGCTGCCCTCTCTTTCCTCTCGCTAGTTCCGCACCAGCGCCGCTTCGTCCCCGCTCGCGGTTCGCCCATCTCGTGGTCGGCCATGAGAAGGGAGGACGGACGCCGAGGTTCTGCAGCAGTCCCACCAGTCAAGGAGGCGATACGAAGACATCCAAGAGAGAAATAAATTGGGTGGACCCTAGATGCACCGGCTTTTCCATGCACCCTCGCTTAGATGGTTGACACGTGGACAACCAAGCCAATCAAAGGACCACCTGTTTGAGTCGTTTATGGTCCCACCCATGCATGCACGATGAGCAAGTTAATGTGGCCAACAAGCACTTACAGTCAGCCGTTTGATTTTCTCCATCGGACACATGTCAAGCATCTAGGATGGGGTGCACGGAAATTGGGTGGGTCCACCCAATCTTTGATCCATGATCAGGTATGTGTAATGTCCTCGAATCATTTAGAGAAACAGAGGCTGATTTTAGAGACAGAACATGAACTGAATTAAGCCAACGTCTGCACTCTGCAGCTTGAACTTTTACTGGAACGGTAATTAACCACTGTATTTTGGCATTTTCAAGGCAGCTTAAGCTCGTAGGGGAACAGTGATTAGTGCTCTACTGTCCACACTCTGTAGCGGACAGCTAATATCAGATCAGGAGGCTGGTCTGCTACTCTGCTCTCGTCAGCACCCTGATGAGCTCTCCCTGTTTTTAGGACCTCAATGGTGGACCGGTTTGGTGTTACAACTGTATTTCAGTGTAGGTTCAGTGCACCCGCACCGGTCATGGATCCATGCATCATTTTTCACCAATTCTTTTTTTTTTTTTTTAAAAAAGAGATGTACGTGAAAGCGGCCCACAATCACGCACAAGCAGCCCACAACATGCACAGGAAGCCTGACCCATGAAATAAGTTGCTTCTTATCTATTATTGGACACTCTCCTCTCTAAAAAAAAAAAAATCTATTATTGGACATTGACACCCAAATTTGACATAGGTAGGATTTTCTTGAAAAAACTATTTCTTGTTTATATGAAATGATGAAATCAGTTTTTCTACTTATAAAACTATTTGTAGGAATTAGTTTCTCTTTAGGAATTGTTTTGCATTTCGTATGGTTTCTTCGGGAATATATCCAGTGCTCCGAAGACATTAGATGCTCCCTTGCTCCCGTTTCAAAAATAAAAAAAAATAAAAAAGTGCATGAAAAATCAACAAAATACAAATGGATAGATTATGCAAACATCCGTCTTCAAGCAAAATTTGAGGATGAACAAAAACTTCTGCGAGAAGGAAAAAAAAGAGAAAATTATGATGTAGTTCATGCGGATTGTGGATCTTGGTAAAGAACCCAATTACAAATCATTATTTTCTCTTTTTCTCTTTCTCCTTGCACAAATTTCTATTCATTCTAAAATTTTTCATGAATACGGACTCGGGGCAGGGTTCCATTTTATACTCCTGGTTTTCGACCATTTTTGCCTTGACCGTGTCAGTTCATTTTCACTATTCTAGTTCAAAAGTTAAAAGTTTTTTTTAAAAAATTGACACAGCTTATTACAAGTAGGAAAGAAGTTAATTTTGGTTTCACACTGGTGAAAGTAAAGCTCGCGTTGGTACGTTGTTCGTTTCACATGCATGCCGATGGCCCGGCGTGGATAAAGATAAAATCATGACGAGTGTGACTGGTCGGGCCGCGGAGGTTAGCTCTTGGCTCAGGCGTCCCCCAGCCCGATGTGACCCCTTGTTACTGCCATTCTCCATTCGCAAGCATGTGCCGCTGCTGTGTCCGACGACGTTGAGGACATCGAATCTACGGCTATGGTGACCAAATCGACGGCACTGGCGATGAGGAGCAAATCTACGGTGATGGCGATCAAATCCATTTGTTCATGTTCTATACTATCTCTAAAATCAACCTCCATTACTCTCTGACATTCAAAGATATTAATTACATCCCTGATCATAATCCATACATCAAAATCAGGCAACCGGAGGTCTTAAACATTGTAGGAAATCGATAGAAGAGCAGAATACTAAGACAATCTAAGACCGACAGAACCCAACAAGTGAGCCATCCTGGCGCCAACTCGGGACATATTATACTACAGACTAAAACCTGAAGCAAAGCTGAAAAACAGAAAGGGAGAATGCGCAATCGCTGAGCCCATCAGCAGCCCCACTTTAGTGCCTCCATTCCACCAACCATCTGGAAGTCAGGCCATCTTCTTGGCTCCTAGCTTCAAAACATCCCTGATGCCTAATGCCCTGTTTCTGAAACAGAGCGCAAGTGTGAGTACGTATATAACAGAGACAAACAATGAAAATAAACGCACAGAAAGGGTGCTTGCTTGATTTGAAACAAACAAAAGTCACACCTCCATAGTCCTTCAAGAGTTGGAACAGTGGCCAGATTTCCGCTTCCCATGCAGCATTGGAACCATTATTTGCATTTCCTGTTCCTGGTGGCTTGCTTGTGCAGCTCTTTTTGTGCCTCCACAGGTGAGTGGTGCCATTCTTAGAGCGAGCACTACCGTACCCCCTGTCACAGGAGTGGCACACTGCATACACCACGTCATGATCTATGGTGCGGATCTCGGTGAAGTGCACCCAAATTTCTGATGTGCGCTTGGAAACAGCACTTCTCTTGCGCTTCCTGTTACCCCCAACGTGCATGTAATCACTGGGCAGGGTAGAGTCCATGTTTGTGCCTTCACCAAATAAACAAAGCAGGGCAAATTAATCCTCATATTTTGTGGCTCCATTATGCAAAGTTTTATCTACTATCTAATTGATGCAAGTGACCATATTCGAATGTGCCGAGGACTGGGGAGTGAAGTATATATTACGCTTGTAGTAGTACTCTTCACTGTCATCATCACCGTTCAACCACCTGTTCAAGTCAATGAAACTGGAGACGACAGCATCTTTGTCATAGTGGAATACCTTGCGAATCACCATGCCCCCCTACAAGTAAGCATGGATGAAGGATAATTAAAACGAAAGCATGGCAACGGTGCTATAAAATGTCAAACTATATATTTATTTGGATGTTAGAAAGTGCAGTGAAGTGATCTTTATTATAAATTACCTGGAGAAACAGGGCAGCGAACTCGAGCTGTTGGTATTCGAGCATGATAAAGTCCAGCTCCGTGCCGTCCTGATCGTGAAACTGCAGGGTCCTCCTCAGCCCCATGTACTGTGGCTGGGGCACCTGCATTTGGATCACGGTGATCTCCTTGTCAATGTCCTCCCAGCTCCCCTGCACTTGCGAGTCATCCTCCGTTCGGATCGCAATGAACTCCTTATCAATCTCCTCCCACCGGCCCCTTTGCGTCAGCCGGTCCGACGACCTCGTGACGTAACAAGGGGTGCGGTGGGTGAGCAAGAGTTCCCATGGGTCCAGCTGGGTGAGGTCCTCTTGGCAGTCGAGCTTCTCGTCCATCTTCTGTTGCTCGTGGGGATTGTCGATCACTGTGCGGAGGCGGCGCAGCATTTCACGGTCCTCGTCGGTGGAAGGATTAGACTTGGTGCATCTTGAGCACGTGTCAATGTGCCTTGTGAGGAGACAAGTGCCATCTTTATTAGGATGCACCTTGAGCACCTTATCACAGCGGTGGCACGCTGCGTATACCTCGTCGGGATCATTGGCACTATGAATCCTGGTGAAGTGCTTCCAAACTTCATTTGATTTTCCATGGGAGTCGCACTCAGCTCGTGTACTGTTCCACTTCTTCCAAAACTCCCTAGACAATTCAAAATAAAAATCCCAAGACGATTCACGGAGTGCCTCTTGTCTCATTAGTGCACCGAAAGTGCATCAACCGCATGAATGGATCCATCCGTTTGAAGGACGATGTCAGATTTGTTTCCATCTAAAAATAAAGAGTTATGGGCAATGTTACGATACAACTATTATCTATTCCCACCGTTTCAAATTATAGTTCGTTTGACTTTTTTGAGCCTAAGTTTGACCACTCGCCTTATTCAAAAAATTTACACAAAAATAATCAAATTTAAGTTATTCTTAAAGACCATTTGTTAATAAAGCAAGACACAACAAAAGAAGTGATATTTTGCATAAAATTTTGAATAAGACGAGTGGTCAAAGTTAGGATTGAAAAGGTCAAACGAACTACAATTCAGAACGGATTTAGTAGTATATAAGAGGTAGTACTTGAAAGCAATCTGAGCCTTGACGTATTGGGGTTTCTTAAATTCAACAAATGAACAAATATCGTATAAGAAAATAAAGAGGGGCCATATATCCCTTTCTACGTTTGTGTGCCGTGCAAGTGCAAGGCACGGAAAGTTGTACGCCCCATATACCAATAACGTTACGACACTACTGTAGAAAAGATTAGCAGGTTCGACTAAAATACATATTAAGAGTACCTTCTAAATTAAAACATGTTACAATGTCAGGTACTAGACGTTGGGAATGAAGAACGCTACAACATGTGTAGTTGTCACGTACCAGAGATCGTACATGCTAATCAAATGGTTCCACGTATGTTAGATGTTAATAATTACATTAAACTATGTAATGTGAAGTTGCAAAGTAAAAATGCTTACCATATTAAAGAGATCACACATGTATCAATTACATAAAAAAGATTTTCATATCTAAAACTTTCCTTGTTATCTATTTTTGACCAAATCAACTAACAAATAAATATTTATTTAACATATTACTTTATAGGAAGTAATAGATGATCTCAACCATTGGATCTCACTAAATAAATGGCTCATAGTTATTTAGAGGTACCACAGCAAGTTCGATTTACTATTAATACTAAATCAGATCAGTTGGGGTTAGGGAAGGAAGCACTAAAGAAATGTACCGCGTCGAGAGTGTGCTTCTTTGTAAGCTTTGTAAGCTTTGACGCATGCCTCTACTTGGCGGTGAAAACAGGAGGCCTGGTCTGTTTCGTTGTTGTCTCTCTTGAATACCTTGCGAAGCACCACATTCTCCTATAGATGTACATATACATCAGAAATGGTCAAATTGGTGGTCGATATAAGATCTATCATAATTAAGGAGTGATAGGTGTCGGGGGCTCCAACGGTTCCATCCCGTCCCCACTAATGACAGGAACTAACCAACAGTAGACCCTCTGTTTCTATATGGGAGTAAGGATTTTCCCCACACACACACTGTGTCTGGGTGTCGGCACGACGGTAGGTACCTGGAGAACCAAGGCTTCTCCGGCGTCATCCTTGCGGAGGTGGTGGTACTCGTGCATGACCCACGGCGTCCTGGTGCCTCCTCTGCCATTCGTGCCGTCGTTGAGGTAGAAGTCCAGGGTCTTCCTAACCCCCACGTAGGACGGTGAGGCTGAGGAGGAGGAAGACGATGACTCTCCAGCAGAACGAATGGCGGTGAGCTTTTCTTCTTTCTCTTTCCAATACCCAGAAAACGTCCGCAGGCTCTTCCACTTATTTCTCAGGAGGAAGTATGCTGGGAGGTCCCACGGGTCATCAAGCTTGTAGAAGTTGGTGCGCTGCTCCAACATGGCCAACAGAAGGCTCTCGTCCATCCAGGTACGTAGGAATATGGTGGTGAGACTGAAATTGGGTTTGAACGGGAAAACTGGAAGAAGCTAGTCTTGACTGACGAGTTTGTTTGTGTGAGAACAAAGAAGCTGGATCGTTGAGGTAAGTATGGCCACAGGCAAAGCTTTTGCGCTTACTAGCTCTATAGTATAGGTGAAAACCGAGATCGATCGAGGAGGGGAATGAAGGAAGGGGAGATCCAGATTGCACGCGGAGTTGGTTGGCGGTCCTCGCCGCAGCCGCCAGCTTTTGTAGACGAGCGGCGCGGCCGGGGCCTGCGCGTCGGCTTTCAATTCTATTGAGCGGCCGAGGCCCGAGCCCGAGGTGGTGACAAAAAGGTACGTTGGCTGGGACTGGTCGGGCCTCGCAGCAATACACACAGGCACTTACAAGTGGTCTATCCCGTGGCCCCTACTAAGGCTCCCAATGGAGGAGTTTCCGGCTGCTGCGTCGGCCTCGCACGGGCACGGCCCGGTGTGGTCGTTTCGACTGTGCTAGTGTTACTGCTGAGCTATGAAGGTTCGTTGCTTTTCGATCTCCTTCATGATTTTTGCATTGCCGTTGATGTGGAGATTAAAAGTCCAGTCTTGCTTTCAGTCTATCTTGACTTCCTGCGGCTAAGGATTGCACGGATGCAAGTGAGGAGTAGTACTGTCAGCAGCTCAGATTTAGCCAACGCGGCACATAACCATATATATATGCTGGATTCACTCATTTTAACAAGTGCAACGTGTTTTAACCGCTGCTTAATACCGTATATTTACATTGATGGCACTCCGAAAATGAAAACGGACAATGATTTACATCAACCATATATATGTTGTATGACTTCACTCATTGTAACAAGTGCAACTTGTTTTAAACGTACGTTGCTTAATACCATACTACAGTGATGGCACTCCGAAAAAGAAAAAGGACAATGATTTGCCAATGGTCAATCAAAGCTCAACTTTAGCACGCGGTTCCTCAACATTGCACATGGCGATGGCCGGCTCCGGGTAAAGGTCTCTGGCAACTGTGAGCTAGGCCCCAGCCCACGCGGCGCGTTCAGAACTTCATTCAGATGAGTGACCTGTGCTGTGACCCAGGCCGCAAGCCTACGAAAGCCTACGAGGCGCGTGAACTCATTCAGATGAGAGAGGTACTGTACTACTCCAAGCAAGCGCTCTAGCACTGCACACGCTCTTTCCTGGAAATTGCTTGCCCAACGTTGCCCAGAGGAACTGCATCAGGGAGCCAATCTAGAGCGTCGATGAGGACAGCGAATCTAGGGCTATGGTGACCAAATCGACAGCAGGTGGCGACGAGGAGCAAATCTACAGTGATGGCGATCAAATCAATTTATTCATGTTCCACTATCTCTAAACCTAAAACCTTCTCTCTGACATTCAAAAATATTACGTTCCTGATCATAATCCATACATCAAAATCAGGCAACTGGAGGGCCCAGTCTCAGCTGCTTAAACATTGTACGAAATAGATGGAAGATTAGAGTAATAAGACAGTCTAAGACCGACAGAACCCAACAAGTGAGCCATTCTGCCACCAACTCTAGAACATATACTACAGACTAAAACTTGAAGCAAATCTGAAATACAGAAAGGGAGAATGCGCAATCCATGAGCCCATCAGCAGCCCCAGTGCCTCCGTTCCACCAATCATCTGGAAGTCAGGCCATCTTGTTGCCTCCTAGCTTCAGCACATCCCTGTGATGCCTAATGCTCTGTTTCTGAAACAGAGAGCAAGTATTAGTACATAGATAACAGAAGCAAACAATGAAAATAAACGCACTGAAAGAGTGCTTGATTTGAAATGAACACAAGTCACAACCTCCACAGTTCTTGAGGAGTAAGAACAGTGGCCAGATTACTGCTTCCCATTCAGTAGTGGCGTCATTTGCATTTCCTGTCCCAGGGGGCTTGCTTGAGCAACTCTTGGTGTGCCTCCCCAGGTGACTGGTGCCATTCTTAGAGCCACCACTAGTGTATCCCCGGTCACAGGAGTGGCAGACCACACACACCAGGCCATGATCTGTGTTGTAAATCTTGGTGAAGTGCATCCAAACTGGCGATTTGTGGCGGGAAGCAGCACCAGTTCTCTTGCGCTTCCTATCAACGGGAGTGTCCATGTAATCACTACTGGACGTGCTAGTGTCAGTGTTCATGCCTTCCTCTGGTGGGAGAACAGAGCAGGGAGTGTCCATGTAATCACTGGACGTGCTAGTGTCAGTGCTCACGCCCACGCCTAACAGCAAAAGAAAGCAGGGAATATTAACTGACTGGTTTTGCAAGAAACGTTCAAATATGCGGCTAACGAAGAACTGCTATTACCGTTGAAGTACTCTGCATCGTCATCATCTGCATTCAACCACTTGTCCATCTCACTGAAAGCAGATGAGACCGCATCTTTGTCGTAGCGGAATACCTTGCGAATGACCATGCACCCCTACAAGTAAAGCACGAATGAAGGAAGCGTAAGTTAAAAAAATTAAAGCATGGCAAGGGTGCTACAACAATGTCATCTACCTGAAGAAGCAGGGCAGGGGACTCGATATCATCGAGCTGTTGATATTCGAGCATCATCCAGTCCATCTTCCTGCCTTGATGATCTTGAAACTGTAGGGTCCTCCTCAGCCCCATGTACTGAGGCACTTGCACTTGAAACTGATGATCCATTTGGACCACGGTGATCTCCCTTGTCAATGTCCTTCCAGCACCCCTGCATTTGCAGCTGATCCTTTCGGATCGCAGTGAACTCCTTTTTATCTCCTCCCAGTGCCCCCTTGCGTCTGCCGGTTCAACGACTTTGTCAAGTACCAGTTGCCCCCTTTCGGATCCCATGGGTCCATCTGGGCTTGGTCCTCTTGCAAGTCGAGCTCCCTTTCCATATTCCTTTCCTTTGTAGAGTTCATCGAGCACCATGCGGAGGCGGTGCAGCATTTCCCGGTCCTCATCGGTGGATGGATAACTGCAGCTTGAGCGGCATTTGTCACTGCTCCTGTGCCTTTTGAGCTGGGAAGTACCATGTTTCTTGGGATGAGCCTTGAGAACTTTATCAAAGTGGTGGCAAGCTGCGTACACCACGTCAGGATCACTGGTACGTGTCTTGGTGAAGTGCTGCCAAACACCATCGTCTGATTTTGCCGACTCCAATAATGAGTCCACCTCATACTGGAGTTGTCTGCATAGGTGCATAGTCCGCACATCATCACCTGAGAATCATCAATTATATTATACTAGCAAAACATGTCCGTGCATTGCACCGGGATTAAAAAAAGCTATTATTTAGTATCCGTTCCAATAGAATTTTTTTTGTACATTACAATAGATAGCAAATTTGCTATTATTTAGTATCCATTCCAATAGAAAATGTTTTTGTACATTACAACAGATAGCAAATTTGACTGCAGTGCGTTGCCACGGCGAAAACAATCACATCAAACATTAATGGTTGATGAGGACATGTTGCTATATATGTATTTATATATATTTTTTATATATAAAAATCAATTTGAAAAGCTATAATTTTTATATAAGCATGATATCTAACATAAAGAATAATGTTACTTATCCAATTAAGTTTGTATCCTAGGTATAAATAGATTATATATTTTTTAAAAAATCTATTTGAAAAGCTATAATTTTTATATAAGCATGATATCTATTATAAAGAATAATGTTACTTATCCAATTAAGTTTGTATCCTAGGTACTTTTTAAAAAAAAAAATCTATTTCAACAGCTATAATTTTTATATAAGCATGATATCTATTATAAAGAATAATATTACTTATCCAATTAAGTTTGTATCCAAGGTATAAATAGATATAGATATAGATTTATTTCATGATTTAACGATGATATTTTTAGTGCAATCAACCGCTTTCTCTTTATTTTTCATTAAAATTGTCCCGAGCTATGATATCGAGGAGGAGCATGGACCAATCCTTCTACTATGAGTTGCAAGAAATAAAATAAGAATGTGTCTCAAATCATACATCGACCTCTGTTTGAGTGCGTGCATCTGAAACCAAATCATTGAGGCCAGAGCTGATCCAGGGATGCGAAGTTCGCAGCTGCAGCCAACAACTACTCCGCTGTTTGTATCCTGTGTGTCGCTGCCACCATCATCAGAGACGGACGCCGCCACCACCAGAGAGAGATGCCGCCGCCTCCTACCGACGGATCCACGCGGGCGCCATCCGCGCGAGGCGGTCGCCTCCTTCGCCAGTGCCGCCATCTGAGCAGGCCGGGTCGCGTCGCCGCATGGGAGCCCGCGGCGCTCGGGTCGGCATCCACGCCGGGTGGGGCGCACGGGAGGAGCAGCCGCCGCCGGTTGGAAGGAGAAAGCGCCTGCCGCCTTTAGGGAGCACGGCGAAGTCGGCAACACAAGCAGCAGCAGCACTTCGCGCGACGCCGCGACGTGAGAAGCGGCGGCAGGAGGGTAGCGATCTGCGGGCGGCGTGGGGAGACGAACATTTTTTATTTGGAGCGAGCGTGATGCGCCGCATGCGAATCAGTGGAGTCCTAACAGTAGTAGGAAACGATATGCGCACATGCAGGAAGGCTACGTACGACGATAGGAGTCCAAACAGGATTTGTGGTCGGAAACGATATGCGCATATGCAGGCAGGCTACGTGCGTACATGCAGTACGGGCAGGCAGAAAAAGTAGGGGGGACATAAAGAATCCGGCCACCAGAAGAGATGTCATTGTTGTTGCCAATTAGACTCGTATATGACTCGGTTTTAATCCGGAGGCAGAAAAAACGGTGGCAGAAAACGGTGGTGGAAAAAGAGGTGGGACTGAAATTTTCTCTTTTATTAGTAGGTATAGATACGCACCCGATCACGTCCCGTGAATTGCCGTGTCGGTATCGCGATACGTGATTCGATACGGGCGATACGCCGATACGCCGTCGATACGGTATCAAGAAGTATCGAGGAAAAAGAGAAATAAAAATAATTAAATTAATTCCCGATACACGGCGGATACTTCCCCGATATCATGGATACGCTGGGCGGATCCACCTCGGGGCGGCGTAGTAGAAGGTGTCGGTGGGGATTTGAGGAGGCACCGCCTGCCACACCGCTGTGGTTTGTGCCCTGATTCGAGCAAGCTAGCTAGCTAGCACGCAGGCGAGGCGGAGGGGACGGGTTAGCAGGAACGGGGGCGCTGGGGGGAGGGGCGGCGTGGTTCCCGTGGATGGCTGGTCGGGCGGTGCGCGGTGGGGGCGGGCGGAGAAAGGGGCTGCGCCCGATGCTACGCCGCGATAAATAGTGCGCCCGATGCTGTGCTCGCTTTGGCTTTGTTGGCTTGGCTTGGGTGATCTGAGCTGCTCGTCAACCACGGTTGGGAGGGCGATGCGATGCGATGTTTATTTCCCTTTTATTTTCTTTTATTTTTTTTGTTTTTCCTTTTATTTTCAGTTAATTCCTATACATTTTCGTTCAGCAACATTGATGATTGTTTATCTCTGAAATTTTGTTATTCCAATTTTGTGCCTGATTGTGATTCCATTTTTATTTCCTGGATGTTCTTCTAGAGTGTATTCTGATTCTTTTGGTATATATTTATACTTGGCCGTATCGGCGTATCCTTGTTTTTTTGAAAAATGCCGTATCACGGTATCACCGTATCGGTATCGGGCGTATCCGTATCCCATATCGGTGCAACGTATAAGGTTAGTCTTGTTTTTTGGCGGCTTGGTTTTTTGCACAGAGTCGTTTTATTAATTAATGTAATGTAAAGGTGGGTTTGCATTTGTAACGATGCCCAAATAACATGTAAGAAGAGAAGGATCTTTGCATATACTAGATAAGCAGGCACTACTATCAGTTGTGAGTCATCGTCACGGCTTTCTCTGTCAGGAGAGGAGGTCTGATGTGTTGTGTCCTCACTACTACAAAAACGATTTGTAAGAGTCAGCCCCATTCCATCATAAGGGGGCCTGATCACCAGCTCCCCTTACAAATCGGACCGAACCAGCCGCCCTTCTGAGAGGGTATTTGTAGGGGCGGCTGGATATTGAGCCCCTACAAATAGGCGTCGAATAATATAATGAGGCACTAGAAATTAAAATTTTTAAAATGATCTCGGATGGAAAAATGACCTAAATAAAAAATTTAGATCTCGAAAAGTTATAAATCTTTGTTGTTAACAACTTTTTCATTTGACTTTATTTGATGCCTCGAAATGTGGGGTTTGAATGTCTAAATCTTGAAATTTGAATTTTTCAAAAGACCTCGGATGGAAAAACTTCTTAAATAAGAATTGTAAATCTCGAAAAGTTATGAAACTTTATAGTTGACCACTTTTTTTTGAAATCATCTTGTCATGAAAAACTACGTTCAAATGTCTCAAATTTGAAATTCAAATTTAAATAAAACGACCTCGGATGGAGAAACACCCTAAATGAAAATTGTAGATCTTGAAAAATTATGAAACTTTGTAGTTGACCACTTTTAATTTGAATCCGTTTAGGACCTCACATAGTCAATTTTCACCACATTTGTATAATATGTGATCCTGAATGAAATACGCATTACACATGTGAGTCGTGTAGTACAGTGGAGGAAAGATCCTGAAGACTTTACGAAGCACCACTTGGTCCTATGTTCGAATAAGTCACCAAATTAAGATCTGACTTATCTACTCAGATGATTGGCCAAAAAAAAAAAGGAAGAAGACCATCTACTCTGATGGTATTTTAGTGGGCAAACCGGTCTCTGGGTTCCAGTTCATCTAGCTACATATACTGTGCTGCGATGTCGTACCTGGAGAATCAAGGATGGTTGGCGCCGTTGTCTGTCTTCACATAAATGGCTGAATTCATGCATGACCCAGAGCCTGTTTAGTTTCCATGCGTACCCAAAAGTGTTATAGTACATCTGGCATATCGAATCTCGACGACGTATGCATAAAGCATAAAATGTAGGTAAACAAAAAAAAAACTAATTGCACAGTTTGGCTGGAAAATACGAGACAAATCTTTTGAGCCTAGTTATTCCATGGTGGGATAATAATTACCAAATACAAACGAAAAGTGCTACAGTAGCCCAACCCAAAAAATTTTGGCCTTACATGGAAACTAAACAGGCTCCCAGTCCGTCCTTGGTGCCGCCCCTCACGGTAGAACTCGAGGGTCCTCCTTAACCCGATGTAGTCGAGTCGCTGTGGATCTACGGCGACTCTCCCTGAACGGATAGCGGTCAATTCATCCGAGTTCTCTTCCCAGCACTGAATCAGTATAGCGGTAGGCCCTCTTCAATTCATCCGAGCCCTCTTTATTTTAACGAGTGTGCTAACACAAGGTTGATTATAACCACTTGTGTTTAGTTTTGTGACGAGTGATTGTCAACACTTTCTTTCTATTTTTTTTCTACTTCGGTTACCCTTACCTAGCACGCGTGGTGTGTTGGACGGCGTTGTCTCTCGGCTTGTGTTGTGTAGGTGTTGAGCTCGAGACGTGAAAGGTCCTATATAGCTAGGAGAGGGGGGGGTGAATAGCCTATTAAAAATTCTACAAAAACACTAGAGCAAATATGTCCCACAAATGGCTTAAATGCGGTTGCTTTAGCTCTACGGTTGGGCAAGCCACCTATTTGCAAATCTAGTTGCTATGATCTCTAATTCACACAATCTCTAAGTTGCTACTTTACCAACTAGGTGAGAGAGCTAAAAACAATTAAAGTATCTACTATTCGCAAGCCACCTATTTGGACAAAATGGAGGGGCCTTTTCACAACAAAACTTTGACCAATCGGAAGAATCGGGGCGACGTGGCCACCCTCCCCTTGGAGGGAATCCACGGGGTAATAGGCGTTAGATGCTTCCATGACAAAGAATAGGATACCACCCCATGGACCGAAGTCCGAACTGTACTCACTACACCACAACACTTTTATAGGGTCGGACATCCGACGCTAAAAATTATATTTGGGGATGGAGGATCCGACGCTAAAGATTACTTAGAGACCATCCGACGCTAAATCTATATTTAGCGATTTACTATCTGTCGCTATAGGTATCCATATTTAACATCGAACCGTCTGTCGCTAAAATTGTGTACAACATCAATCTATCTGCCGCTAAAAAGAAGTGGCCCCCCACCTAGCTCACACACCCAACAAAAAGTATCCATATTCAAATGGTTCAAACAAAGTTTTATAGAGAAATGACTAAAAAAGTTATAGATCTGAATGAGCTCCATAATTTTGTGGTTTGAAGTCATTTTTAGAATCCCAAAATTGTTTATTATGCTAGAATAGATACACCTTGCACTTCGCCGAGACTACGAGAGAGATAATTGTATTTGTGAAGGAAGTATAGTTCCACTTTATTAAATTTGCCTGATTTTTTTATAAAAATGCTTATGGACCCAAAATATTTTGTTATGTCCATTTGAAAAATTTTCTAGCCAAATTTAATTATTATTGAAATTATTTGTTGAATTACCATAAAATAAACATAATAACATCTACACGCATTCCCACTCCCCCGGTGCAAACGCACGGGCATGTTTTTGCTACTAACATCTAAAAAGGTTAGAAAAATATACAAAACTTGCATGACTAAATTATTTTAGTGTTTATCATCTCATAATTTTTCAAAATGATTTTAACAATTTAGTATTACACATTGTTCACAATGCACACATCTATGGATGTTTTATATATTGATGATTTATATAGAATTATTATAGTTGATATTTTTTCATTTGAAATATTTTATTCCCTCAAATTTTTGTTTGAATTTGTCATATTTTTGAAATTGGAATTTCAAATTTTTGAAACTATGTCAAATCAAGAAATGAGCAAAAACAAAGATGTAGATCTAGATGAGGTTCAAGACTTTTTATTATATACATATTTTTCATTTATGATCATTTATATTCTAGAATTTAAGTCTGAGTTCTCTATATTAAAAATAGAAAAGAAAAATAAATTAAAAAATCTTACACACGCGGCTGCTATTTCCTTTGGGTTGCGTGGGCCTAGACGGCCTGCTAAGCCACCGGATTTGTGGTGGCCGTCCGATCAGATCGAACAGTCGACGGCGTCCCTCATGCAGTCAAAACCGATTGCTGCCGGCCTCCCCAAACCCTAAAATCTATTTTGTCCCTCCCTCTCTCTCACATACGTAGCGGCGGCGGCAACAGTCAGGACTCGCTCGCATGCATCGGAGGGCCAAGCGCGGCATGGGCTCAGGCGGCGGAGGTGCGGCCCCAGGACGTCGGTCGCTTGGCTCCAAGCTTCGACGCACACCTCAGGCTGTGGCGGCACGCGCATCCTGCTCGGCGCGGACTAGAGCTGCAGCGCCCTCCCTTCCCCTTCACCGGCCCCAAGTGGTGGCACGGGCTGAGGCGACGACGCGCATCCCGGGCAGCGGCGCAGCCTTGAGACGGAGGTGCGGCCTCAAGATGGCCGTGCGTGCCCTATCCCCTGGCAGCTGCGCATCTCAAGTTGGTTCCCTCCCTACCCTAATCCAAACAATTTGGCTTTGATTTCAGTCTTCATGGTGCAGATCCAGTGGAGAATGGAACGAGGAGCAATTCTCTCCTAGGGCGCTAGGCACAAGCCTGTAGGGTTGTTGCTTGGTGTATATCTGATTGGATGACCTGCCGAGAGGAAGAAGTGCAATTTCTTACTTTCTATACCTGACGCTTGGACCAAGGTAAGCGCATTGGGACACTATTACTGGTTGATTTGCCAACCTATTATTTCCATCCAGTGATCTGATAGTCATGTAATCTGACAAATTGTCTGTGTAGTTAGCAAATTTGCCAAGCTTGCTGCATTAGCGCCAAGTTTTATCTAGTTAGCTAATTGTTACTTATTGTCCACGTGTTAGGAATCCCTCATGCTTGCCTACAATAGAAAAAAAAAAAAAAAACTTAGGCACATATATAGTTAATTCCAAGTAACTGATGTAGATGTCTATTGGCCAAGTTAATATTTGTGTTAAATTGCTTGATAATTTGTATGTGTTAGTTTGGCTCCAATAATTAGTGACTGTCTTTGCATAGTGAAAAACTGAAAACTGGAATAAGAGTAGCCGTAGAGCTGAGGCGTTACTTTAGTTGTCTGATGTTGTCTAAAGATCTGTAATGGTGTAATGAAACCTTGCTGATGCAAGCCTTCTATATACTTCTGTAGGTTTTTTTTAAACAATAATGAACCTTGCAAACACGTGTTGTGCAAGATAGGCTATTTCAGTGGTGGGGAGATTCAATATTTTTTGTACATTAGAGTAGATTATTACCTTTAAACAATAATGAACATGTGCAAACACATGGTGTCCACCCTCCATTTTGTAGATCATATAGCTTCTTGTGAATATGCTGTTTCGATATTTGAATTTAATATAGCTGGCTACAAGGATAGTGAACACTTAGATGAAGAAATTACTATGCCCGCCACAAGACCTTTTTGACTTGTAACTGTCTGACAAATTCCCTCACTCTATTTTTCTTGAAATGAATTGTCTTGCACTTTTTTTGACTTGTCTATCTGGTTCTGCAGATTGCAGTTGATTGCCCAAGAACTGTACTTGATATTACCTTTTTTTTTCATGGATTCAGAAATCTCCTGAGCGCATTTCGTATACATGGTATAAGGTGTGAACTTGGCTGGCTAGTTTTCTTTCTGTGGGATCATCAACATAAAAAAACTTGTCCCTTTCCTCACTTTGATGCATTTTTTTCCTGTAGTTGTCAACCTGCCGTATGCAATTATGTTTATTGTCAGTTTGCAAATCACTGAGTTTGCAAAAGTCATCTTTACTCATTACAGCTCCATGTATTATGTGGGAAAGCTTGGTTAAATACTGCTGAAACTTTTAGAATTTTGTTGAAACTTTTCCATACTAGTACTGTCATTATTAGGACATCATGGGTGCCACTATTAGACAATTGAAGGTATAATGGTTTCCTAAAACACGATGGCATTATTAGGCATCATGGGCTTCGTCTACGGCTAGATGAATTATCCAGCTATAGGCTGGTATGCTGGATGTGCAGCAACAACAATAATTCTGATACAGTACAGCTGTAGTTTTATCATTTTGTTAGGCTCAGTAACACATGGACGAACAAGTGAGCATGTCTGAGCCTGACAGGACAGCTTATGTGAGCTCTGTAGTATCTTGAGCATAATTAATCCACTTTTATGATTGATCGCAGTGTTTTATGTTTTTCCTTCAAAGTTGTTTGTCCTATTTACAAGCTGGTCCTTGTTCAAATATTTTAATGTTAATAATCCTGCTGCAATTTGAACTACCTGCTAATACAACCTTTCGTTTCTTTTTACTTGGCTATTTCAAATTACTCTTAAATAACATTATGTACCTGAAAGTTATATGGTCTTCTGTTACTAATCTCAACTTAAATTTACAAGCCATTTAGCATGAACTGGGTTCAACATTTTGTGCTTTAACAAGTGAAAATATTGAGATGGTCCCTGAATTCAGATTGTCTGTGCAGGTCAATGACTGACGGTGAGGATATCCAGCCACTTGTGTGTGACAATGGCACTGGAATGGTCAAGGTTTGGCGCCATTCCATCTGTTCATTCATTCATCTCTAAAACCTGTTAGACAGGAACACGATGACATTATTAGAACATGATCCCTAGTGCTATGATTTTTGTTCCTGCTTGGTAGAATTTACCTAACCAAAGATTCATCTTAGAACAATTCTACCTTTGCTGCACATCTGTAGGTATTAGATTCTTCATATTTTTTAGGCCAAGCAGCAGCCTATTATGGAACCACAGCAGGGCATTTTACCACGACACTGACATTGCAACCAGACACCAAAATTACTAAGTTGAGAACACTTTAGGTGTATCTAAAAGATCTCTATGCTTCTAGATTGTAGGGCTGAGCTGATCTATCTAGTTAATCTAGAACTGTTATATCTTGTTCCATAATTAGTATCATTTTTTTTACTGCTTATTGCTTCCTTATTTTCGCATATAGTGCATATAGTTAATTCCAAATTTCCAAGTGACTGATGCAGGTATCTATTGGCCAAGCTAATATTTGTGTTAAATTGGTTGATAATTTGTATGTGTCCAATATTTAGTTTGGCTCCAATAATTAGTGATTGTCTTTGCATAGTGAAAAACTAAAAACTGGAATAAGAGTAGTTGCAGAGCTGAGTCATTAGATTGTATGTCTGAAGATCTGTAATGGCGTAATGAAACCTTGCTGATGCAATTCTTCTATATACTTCTGCAGGTTTTCTTTAAACAATAATGAACCTTGCAAACACGTGCTGTGCAAGATAGGCTATTTCACTTGTGTGGAGAATCAATATTTTTTTTGTAGATTAGAGTAGATTATACCTTTGAGTCAAAGATGGTTAGCTAGCTCCAATGTATGACTTGGGGATGTATCACTTAGGGATATAGTAGCTTCATAAGATGTATGATGATGTATGACTTTTCTAGTAATTTAGGTTTTTAGCTGACTCAAGATATGGTGTACAAGACAAATTGGATGTAATAAATATTGACCTAAATGTGTTTATGTACCTTCATGTGACATTTGGACATTATATTAAGCATGAATCTGGGTTTGATATGTGATAAATGTTTTCTCATTGTATTATTATTTTTTGTTATATTAATATAGTCCTATTGGATGATCTGTCGCTATAAATATGTTCACGGTTGGATGAACTGTCGCTGAATACTTGTTAATAGACTATCTGTCGCTAAAGAGTAGCAGCAGACTATCTGTCGCTGTAAATCTTACAAGTGAGAGACGATCTGTCGCTAAAACTGTGGTCTGTCGCTGAAGATTTTTACCGGCAGGACTTACACCGGCTGCAAAAGTCTGTCGCTATAACTTTTTAGCGTCAGATTGCATGTCGCTGAAACAGCTTTTACCGTCAGATCGTCCATCTCTAATTTTGGTGTTGTGGTGTAGTGACTCTTCATCGCAATTTGTAACCGATCGAGATATTTGGAAATACTAACTATTGGCGACGATCTGCGAATATTCCGTGCAGACATACAGCGAGTAGCCTGGCCGTGCCACCACCGGCCAGCCTGCTGGCCAGTCGCCGTATGTCCCCAATCCCCCTCCATTTGATTAGGCTGCAAAACTGAAACAGAATGGCAACCGGAGTACCGTTATGTGGTGGAGCACTGCATGGCCAGAATCGGCCCATGGCCCACAGAGATGACAAGGCCTTTACTTTCCTTTGCACATCAACTCCCATGGGCCGGCCCAAGCAGATAACAGGGAACCAAGCAAAGCTTGCGTTTGCGTTACGTTCCATGGAAGCAGCATCTTAGTGTATGTTTATTTGTTCTTTTTTTTTTTTTTTAAAAATGGAAGGCAACATCTTAGTTGTTGCGGTTCAGCATGAGGCGCGGCCCATGTTTTATGCGAACAGATCTTTAGAGCCAGCCCAGCAGCGCCTCCGACTGCTGACTGCAGGCCGCCGTGAGCGCGATGCGGCGGCCCTCTCCTCTGTGCTGCTGACTACCTTGAGAAGGAGTACCCTGAAACTGACATGAGCAAGCAGAGGAAGACATCATACATGGATGTCCGTCCTGCTAGTAACATCCGTGACATGCTTGGCCAACCACAGATAATACACGTGGCTTTCCACATTGTACCGTTAGGGGCCGGGACAAATGGAATGGAAGGGCCAACGAAGAATTTGATTCGACTTACTGCTATATATAATCCATGACTGCAGTTAGCTTTGGTCATTCAAATGTACTGAAATTTCTGAACCGAAATGTACCTCGATCTCCGTCGAAATTAAAACCGGGGCAGGGAAGGCGGTCAGCTGCTCTTATGCGGAGATGCATTGATAATATTGATAGTACGTACATACAGGTATTCAGAAGTCGAAACAACAGCAGATGTAGCACTTCTGCAAAATTTAAGTTGACATCCTAATCCTAGACTAGACGAAATTAAAGGCAACCTCATTGAAAGCAGACATGCACGCAGTGACAACATTTGTTATTGCAGTGGCCCAAGCAGATAGCAAGCAGCATCGAATCAGAGAGGCCCGGGCTGGGTGGCTTCAGCCCGACGCGCGGCCCAAGTTTTCGTCTGAAGGATGCAGCCCATGTTTTCCGGGAACAGCTCTTTAGAGCCAGCCCAGCCCAGACATCTTTGAGCCCACCAGACGCATCCCGCAGGCCTCCCCAGCTCTCGACTCCAGTCCGCAGCTGCCGACCAGCGTCCACGATGCGGCGGCGCTCCTCTCTGCTACTCCGCATTGGTCCACCATCCGGCTGGCCGTCCAGCCTCCGCGGTTGCGCCCTGCCGCCGCTCCTGTCCACTCGAGCCGCAACTGGCCTCCAGTTTCTCCTCCTATGTCTCTCCATGGCGGGTGGTGGCCGTGAGGGCCTGACGGCCTGACGCCGTGACTGGAAGGCCGCCGGCTGAAGGCAGGCAGGAAGTGCCGCTCCACCGCAGGACCGCAGCGGCATTGTGGCAGTGCACCGGTGCGGCACTGCCCCCGTCCTCCGGCGCCCCCGGCTCGGCCTTGGACAGACTGAATAGCGAAGGTAAGATTAGGGCCTCTTTAGTTGGGTTTCCAATATTTCGATGAGTGCCAATGTCTGGGTCCAAATTACTGCACGGCAATCTGCACTATTTCATATCGTAGTAGCATGATATGCTATATTGAGCTGGATTTGTGTGCATCCGCCCACGTCTGACGAAGATTTCACCAGGACTGACACTTAAATCTAGCAATTTCAGCTGACATCCGCCCACGGCTCTACGAGACTACTCTGTTTTGTTTCTCTGTTGTCCCGTGGTTCAACCTTACAACTCCTGGAGATACGGCAGAGTTTACTCAAACTTGAATGGAGTCACTCACAGGCCAAGAGGGGACAGTAATGGTTTTGTTCAGTAGTAAGAGGACAGTGTGCTGGTTTTGTGCGCTACTCCCCGCCTCAACTCTAGGATTTCCAATGGGAGTTCCAGGGGATTCAACTTGAACTCCAAGGGACTTCCCAAGGAATCCACGGGAATTGCCCTCGTATTTCCTTTGCTTTCTGACGATCAGCAGTCATCTCGATGGACTCGTGGACTTGGCCAAGAGAGTTTGGACCCACGAACCAATTAAAAATGGTTGCTTGATGGGTACGTTTGGCGTATCAGTTGTCAGGAGTAGGCGCTGCCTGTGCCTATTTTATCCTCCAGAAAGACTAGCAGTACCATCGTATTACTCAATACGAGCCAGCTAGGAGGGGAGGGGACGGCATGGGTAAAAGAACGAGGAAGTCGCGGAGGGAGGTCGACACGAGCTGCAGCCATGCGAGGTAAGCAACTAATTAAGCATGTTTGTTTCATGTCTTCATCGATCTCTTGTTCTGCTTCAAATCTCCCCTGAGTTCTGGGAACCAAACAGCTCAAGTGATGACCAGTCTGAAGAGGAGGCGACTACACCTCCACCTTCAAGAAGATCTTCGCATGGCCGTCCCTCAACTAAAGCGCAACGAAATACTAGGGGCAAAGAGGTGATTTGCAAGTCCTCTTGATTATTTTGGTGCTGGCAAAATTAGGGCTACCAGTTGGGCCATATTTTGCTTAGGAAAAATCATGATATTTGCACTGCTATACATCAATTTAGTTCGGTTCCTAGATCCTAGGCTTCTCTCCTAGATAAAAAAGTTTGAAATTTTACAGTATTTGGAAAAAATATGAACCATCCATTGGACCAGATCGGATGGTGAAAAAAATAAGAGGTACTGAACTAGAATTACACGGAGGTACCAAATAGTTGGGGATAGTATAAAATTAGGTGGGACCATTAACAAAATATGTCAAGGAATGGTCTATTTTCATTTACGTGTTGACGAAGGTTTAGCTTTGAACTGACCAACAAGCTCATATGACTAACTTCCAATTCGTGAGAACGTTGACCAATGAAAAACTGAAATCACCTACATAACTACTTTCTTTTAGTGAGTTGTAAACAAAATAATTAATAACAACTCGAGCATGACCTGTACCAGCACTTCATCACCTTGTGTTTTCGCATAATAAAGTTTTGGTCAACTGATGTTAACTGAAAATTTGGACACCGTAATAATGGAACTATTGAAAACTGCATCAGGTTTGGGTTCCTTTTTTGTCATGTGCTATAAAGACTTCCTCCCGTTACAATTTCACATACCTGCCATACTGACATTTAAAATTCGCTCAGGATAATGTGATCCAAATTCTGGAAAAGAACAAGGAGGACATTATAAAGGAAATGTGTAAAATGTCAAAGAAGTTGATGAAACAATTCGAAAAGCTTACTGAAAGTCAGAATGATCTACGCAAACAATTGGAGGCACATATTAACGGCTCAAGTGGTGATGATTCTTCTGCTCCAAGGTGCTGTTTGCTACCATTATTATGTCTTTCTAGGGCACTGTAGGAATTGAATTGGTGAAGCTATTATTATAATTCGTTAATAGCAATGAAGTGATGAAATAGAATATCTCTGTCTCTCGCATACTCACTTGTTCAGTTCTATTGTTTTTGCTTCATGACTGTGGACAGTTTCTTATTCTTTTACAGATCTGAAATAAATCAAGTGCAACGACCGCCAAAATACCGACTGAAATTCACATGTGAGATTAAAGACGAAATTAAAAAGGGCCAAGTCATAGCAACTAAAGAGAATGAGGAGATGATAAGTGTAGGTCTGTATGATGAGCAAAATCAAATTGTCAAAATTGAACCCTATGCTTCATTAAATGTTATGCTGGTTGTCCTTAATGGAGAGTTCAATGAACATGGTAATCAATATAATTGGTCCAGAAAGGACTTCGAGAGAAACATAAAGAGACCAAGACAAGGAAATTCATCAATAGGAGATGAGCATCAGATGGTAGAATCAATAGTGAGTAATTGCGTATTTACACTTTCGATCGTGGGGTTCAAAGTCACAGTGATGCTACAATTTTGTATAACTCCAGTAATAAGAAGGTCAGGCTGGGGGTGATGGTATTGTCACCGACTGAAGAACGTGTTCGAAGGATTATCAAATCACTTCTTTGTTCGAGGATGTGACAGGCCAAAGAGACAAAGTAAATACTATTCTCTCTCAAGTTCAGTTATTCTTTTCTTGTTCTCCGGTATGACAGAATTAACTGTCTTTTTTACTTCGTTGCATCCATTTTTTTTATATTCCCTATGAACCACCGGTTTTACTCGGGCGGGGTGAAAAAGGATTTAATCACTAGCAGGCTGTTGGAAAACCTGCAGAGCAAATCTAAAAACTTTTAAAAATGTATGCCGTCGGTGCTCAGGCCACCATCGACGCCCTCGCCTGTGCCATTCTCGTCCTTGTCCTTGCCGACACAGTGGCTATCCTCGCCTATGGCTTCCTCACCTGCACAATAGTTATCCTTGCCCAGATACACCCTCATGGAGAAGTTGCAAGATGGGCACAACCATGTGGTCAAAAACCAGTTGGATTGTGCCTGTTCAGGGCACAATCATGTGAAAATGATTGTCTGTCACTGCTGGTTCCATTATAAACAGGCACTGAAAAATGATTTACACCATTTTCAGTATAACCGGCTGTGAAAATAGTGTTGGCTAAAATATTTTATGTAATAGTGTAGCTAGTATCTCGACTACTTCTCTTCATCTTGACACAAGCTCCATGATGGTGCCTCATATATATATTTCTTCTGACTTAATTGTTACCTCAGTTTTGAGAACCAAAAAAAAAAAAAAAAAAAACAACATGCTACCCCTGGTTTTGATGACCAACCGGGCTACTCGTGATCCACAATTTAGGTTATCTAATGTGATGGAAATGTTGAGTTATTTAATTACCATTTCAGGGGTAGTTTAGACTCTCTTTCATGCATGGTATACATACAAAATTTAGACTGAGGTCTACGAGGTAATGTTATGGTACATTTCATTCATAATAGATCCAACGGGCCTTGTCTAATAAATTGATGACTGGATACTTCTAATTTTTATGAGAAATTTGAAGGTTTATTTTTCTACAGTGTTTAGTGAGTCCTTTTTATGCAGTTTAGTGAGTGATATTTTGGAAACTTCACTATAAACGCTCCACTTTGTCATAATAAGATTTTCTTTTCTTTCTAAATCAAATTGCACTTTAAACTTGTTGTAACATGTGTTTACAGAACAACCTATGGTTGGTGGTGATCATCAAGAAGGAAATGGCACTATGGTGATCGCACAAAACCAAGCTTATGAAAATGTGATTCAGAAAAACCCACAATGTGAAAATGTGACTCAACCTGTGGAAAGCAGTTAAGTCTCGAAGCTCCTTTTCCCTCTCCGCTTTATTATATTAATAGAGGGCAAGGAGATGCACATTCTCAATTCTGGGTGTATATGCCTAGTACTTACGTTACTCCAAATTTGGGAATATTAATGGTGTTGTACTTCCTCCATCCTGTATATAGTATAGCTTACTTAATTTTAAGGTCGTCCGAATGAAGTCAAATGATTTCAGATTTGAGGAAATTTATATTGTCAGATACATGGACTGCTGAGTTTCTTTTTGTGTGTACATCGTCAGCTTGAATTGGCATGCAAATAATTGTCTACTTGCATTCCCATGCTACTATTCATTCATACATTATAAGCTACTTTTTGTATACCTAAAACTTTTTGGGTACTTTTGCATGGAAATAGTTGCACCAATTCAATATAAGGAAAAAAAAGTCCATCTTCATGAAAGATTTGTATAATATGGGTATTCAAATAATTGTCTACTTGCATTCTCATGCTACTATTCAATCATACATTATAAGCTACTTTTTGTATACCTTAGACTTTTTGGGTACTTTTTGAATGGAAATAGTTGCACCAATTTAATATAAGTAAAAAGAGTCCATTTTCATGAACAAGATTTGTATAATATGTTCAGATGATAAAGTATTCAAATAGTATCCTGTATCGACATGGTCCATATACCCAATATTGGAAAGAATATTTCTAGCAAATCACTACAATACAAACTGTACCGTGTTGAAGCGAAGTTGCTTTATCCCAAAAAAAGCTCTATTATTGCGATGGTTCAATTTTCCTTTACATTCCAACAAGAAAGAATCTAAGAGAAATCTCAAAAGTATCTGTCTCAGAGCATAGGTACTTTTCATAGTTGCATTCATTGCGCAAATTCGTTTATTTTGCCGCTCTATCTCTGCAGCAATGCCCGGATAGCATCACCTAGCTATATTTAATTTTTAAAATGTACCTTGATACTATCCAGTGTGGGATACATTACATTTATATTTTTATGTTTTCAGGAATTTGTGATGATGACCAAATCATGCAGTTGTTTGACAGCTCCAACTTTATGGATCAATACATGACCAGTAACATCTTGATTGACAATGAAAGCTCTCCATTTCCAACAAATAGTGAGTTCAACTTATTTGTTTTCTGGAAATTCCTACTAGGTAATTATTCCTACATGTGAGGCTCCCAAAATACTGGACATTAGTTCCTAGACGTTTCTCCCCACGTTCTAGAACATTAAAAGTGAAGTAAGTTGCAAGTTTAATTTTGATGGTTATAATATTCCCTATTGGAGTCCATGGTAGTACAATAGACAATTCTATAAACAAACTGCAGCATTGGTCGTGTTCAATAATTTGTAAATACCATAGAAGTGAATTGCACCTCCTATTAGTATCATATGTAATTTTGTGAGATATGTTTTTGTATACTTTTTAAAATGGTCGTGTTCAATAATTTGTAAATACCCTACATCCAAAATGTACTTACAACCCAACTCCTCTTGTAGAATTGGCCCGTATACAAATATCAGCTCTCTTACACTTTCACCCTCAATTCACGCAAAGAGTTAACCCCTAGGTCAAGTTGCTTCAATTATAACGGCACAGATTAAAAGCTGGTTCTCAGTCTCTTAAATTTTGATGGTATTACTGAACCTACCAACTACAACCACACACTCAGCAAGCTAATGCATGATACTAATTGGTTCCTTGTAGAAAAATGTCAATATTAAGTTTATTTAGGACATATAACTCTGGATACGCTACCGAATATCTACTACTCCCTCCGACACAAATTATAAGTCCTACTAGCTTTTTAGGAGTCAATACATATCAAGATTGACCAAAAAAGTATACTGTGAAAATATAATTACTGAACAATCTAATAATACTTATCTAATATCATGAGATGATTTAATTGTCCCGTAAAGTTAAAATGACTTATAACTTGGGACATAGGAATTTTATTTTTGAAAGTAAACGAAAACATATAATTTGAAACAAATATTTTTTATTAATTTGGTGTGTTAAATAATATTTGTGTTGCACCTGCGATAAAGGTTGATGGAGTACTATATATTACTTAATTGCACAATCCTTGTAAATTAGTAGAATAAATGCTTATGGAGTTATTGTGCAGGTACTCAATTTAATACGATGAACCAAATAATAACAAATCCAGTGCACCTCATATGGAATAGGCCTAATGTTGAACCGAACAAACGCCGTTGGAACCTTCTAGATCATCTGGACAACTATCAGCTAAAATATAATAATTCTGGTTTACCTACTACGCGGCTCATGCCAGAGCAATATGCCTGCATCATGCCAAGGGCAGAGCCTTGTCGGAAAAGAGGAGTTCTTATTGAGCCACTTGAACCTGATGATTCAGATGAGGGGTGCGTTCCTCAATTCTCATCCTCTCAGCTGCGTAGAACTTCTAAAATTAATCTCAGTGCAGACATGCATTTGCACTTTCTTTATACAGAGGTGACCATATAACCATATCTGGCTACAATTTTTTTTATTTGTCTAACATTTTTCAGGCGACCACTAAAGAGGAAGTTGCATAGCAAATATCGTTTGCAGTTTGTTAATGAGGTGTGCAAGGCATATTACACACGGGAACAAATAAAAGCAGACGACGGTGGCCTTCTTAAAGTTGCTTTGTTTGACGAGAACAACAAGAAGATCACAACTGGTCCTCTATCTTCAGTATCTGTTGAGGTTGTAGTTCTCCACGGTGATTTTAATGGCGATGGTCAGGATTACTGGAATTCAGAGGAGTTCACTAGCTCTGTAGTGCATCCTCTGCCTTCAGAAGAAGCAGCGTCAATCCTAGGTGGTAAACCCATCTTAGTTCTTGCTGATGGAGAGGCATGTCTCAATGATGCCTTTTTCAAGATGAACTCCTTTTGTGCTAGAACTAGAAAGTTCAAGATGGGGGTAATGCTACTGGCCAGCGCGCCCAAGAAGAAAGAATCCGAGAAGGCATATCAGAACCATTCGAGGTGATGGATTATCAAGTAAAAGGTACGTTCTATAGTTGTTACTAGATCAATTCACCACGCACTGCTACAGGATTTTAATAGAACTGTTGATAGAATATATACCTAAAAGAAACAAAAAAAAATGGATAAAAGAGCTAATTTTTTTTCCTCACTGCTGCATAGCTAGGTTCCTCTTTCTCTGTCTTGTTCTTCATGGGGGCTGCATAGCTATGTTAGGATTTCTTGGCGAGGAGAGCAGTGTGGAACAGAAATAGACAGAAATTTAATATTTGTTGGTCTGATAGACAACGGCGGAGGACGAAAAAAAATTTAAGGTATGGCGACGTCGAGTCGTCGATAACATTCTGTGCGGTGTGATATGAAGTGAACCAGCCATTAGGCGGCCGGCAGCATCGTGTGCCATGCCGAGAAGAGAATTGAGAAAAATGAAAGACAATTGGCAGCAGATGGCATCATGGCAACCGGGCCAGTAAGTCAGTACTCACGATGGGCCATTAGCCCATGCCCATTACACAACACAGGCCATAAGGCCAAACGCTAATAACGAAATAACGTTCCAGACTCCTCCCATCTTCTTCCTGGCTTCAGCAGGGCTGCGACTTTGACCTTCAGAGCTTGCAGCCATGGCTTCCGGGGATGAACTCAGTTACTCAGGGTAGGTATCCACGGCGGAGTTATTAGAAGGGCGAGTGCCCTACCGGGCCCTCCGCCCGGCGATAAATGGCAGTTCCTAGAAGAAATTAATTCATGTTGCCACGATGGTAGTTGCGGTGGTAACTGTCGTAGTATATCAATGATTGCTTATTTGGTATGAATGGTAGAGATTATGCTAGGATGAAATCGAACAGATAACTTTAATTGAGATGACATGGCTGTATGTAGTTGTAGAGAAATCAAAAGTGAAGATCCTTGTTGGCAGTGGCGGAGCTGGCGAGAAAATAAAAGGGGGCCAAACAAATATTCATCAATTTAAGAATGTGCAATTTCCATAAATTTTTTTCATTGTCCATACAAGAATACATTAGCTAGCCATGATTGTAGTTGCAGTAATTAATTATGCTATAGAAATATACAAAAACAAATACTTAGTTTGCAAAAGTGGTCAAGATATTTTGTTTATTTAAATTTCACCGTGCGATGCTTCACGATATCGGAATCCTTAATAACTGAATCAACCTTATAATTATCATCTCGATCTTACCCTTCTACAGTTGTCTTCTTATAGTAAGAAAAACATGTCTTTCTTTTAGTTTTCCCTTGTTTTCCTACAAAAATTTGGTCTCGTTGTATTAAAAAAAAAATTGTGAGACAAGAATACTAAATAGACTTTTTTTTTTTTTTTTTTGTTAGGGTGGCCAAGGCCGCCCCCGGCCCCTTCCAGCTGTGCCACTGCTTGTTTGCGCGTTCCATCTACATAAGTTATACGGAATATAAGTTGCCCAAAAGAAGTAAGGAGTTCATGTTTAAATTAAAAATTTACACAGTACATAAATGGCTTATACTGTAAGTTTCTGCATCTTTACTAGTGGGTATGTGAAACGCTAGTGGAAATGGTGACGCTCCACTGGGGTCATATTAAGAACAGTTAAACACTAGCCTGCTTAATGCCGGCACCAGTAGAAATTCAACTTTAAGCCAACCACCCACTTAAATATTCTACACAGACGGTTCTGGAGGCAGCTAAATAATACTTCCTATGTTCCAAATTGTAGTTAACTTTAACTTTTCTAGATCCATTTGTTTTGCTATGTATCTAGACATAGTGTATAACTTATGTGCAATGCAAAATCAATGTATCTAGAAAAGCTAAAGTGAACTACAATTTGAAACGGAGGGAGTACACAATAAAATTATTTGCTACTCAATTCTTCCCTTATTAAAGTCACAAGTTTTCATATTTGACCAAATTTATAAAGAAACACACTAGTTCGTTTGCTCATTTCAGCCGGCTTATCAGCCATGCTGCGGCATACTACCTCTCATAGAATACTGTTCAAACAGCTGAAATCAGCCGTGAAAACGATCAGCCAAATGGACAGAATATTTAAAAATAAAGTTAATGTGTACGTAATGAATTAGTGTGGTGTAAAACTTTTTGGTGCTCTTTTCTATCAAGTAGATGAAATTTTGAAAAGTTTGAATTAGGACAACTTAATCTTGAAATTTATGTATTAAGGGATAGAGGCGGCAGTATAACATTAAGTAACTAGAGGTAATTCATTCATAACCTTGAAATATGAAAACATTAATCTCTGCAACGTATGGATTCAAAGTTTCAAAATGAAATAGAATTTGGTGTGTGCATGTGTTTCATATGTTTAGATGATGGAGTATCTTAAGAAGACTTGATCTTAATCTTACTCTTGGATTCGTGTTTGCAGAGTTCCATGGAAAAGAAGGACCTGCTAATAAGGACAATTTCAATGGTTAGTTTCATTCATTGTTTACGTGGATGCGACACTAGAGAATAGCATTTGATTTATTGATGGAACTACCTTCTACAATGCATAGTAACATTCATTTTGTTTTAGATACTCACATCGTTTAATTCTACAATAAATGAATAATTGGAAATAGAGTCCGTGGAGTTTCATCTTCATGAAACCTGTTTCATCTGTGTTCACTAAATAGTTTCCACGTCATCAAAAATTGGTTTGCATCCGATAAATGAGACGAAATCTGTGTTGACAGGAGTAGGTTGTACTCTTTCGTTGGTAGTAGATGAAGAAAAGAAGGTAGCTAAATTTTTATTGCTGTATAATATGAATACATTTCAATGTTGTGAACAGCACTGCTTCCTCGCGGATTCGGTTCCACCCAACGGACGAGGAGCTCATTCAGTATCTATGTGACCGTGCCGATAGGAAATCCTGCCCTATCCCCTTCACCGACGGGGTTGACATCTAAAGTCGGACCCATGGGACTTACCAGCCAAAGCCGTGTACGGAGAGAAACGAGTGGTACTTCTTCTACTCATTGGACCGCAAGTACCCCAGCAGTGTCAGCACCAAACGTGTTGCTGGCTCAGGCTACTGGAAGACCATCATCAAAGACATCGACGTCCTCTCCGTTAAAAACAAAAACAAGATGGCTGGCACCAAGGGGACGCTGGTTTTCTACAAAGGATGTGCTCCAGAGGGCCGAGAGACACCTTGGGTTATGCATGAGTACCGTCTCCGTGGCACAAACATCCATAGCCCATCCTCCGACGACTCCAGGATGAGGGTAAGTAGCTTTGGTGCCTCCGACCCATAAATTTTATCTATGCAGGCGTGCTTGCATGAAAACATGTATGGTCGAGACTAGTGGGGATAGGCAAATTTCATCTCAGGAAGCCATCTTTTTTTTGTTATTTTACACATCGTGTATTAGCTTTCTCCCAATTCAAATATTTCTATCTTTAATCACCAATTTTTAAAGAATCAACAAAATGTCACAACGTGTTTATTGTATACTATGAAAGCATTTATTTTGGTGAATTTAAGAACATAAATCTCCATGTTCCAAGATAAAAATGCTTGACTTAAAACAAAGATAATTATTAGCAATAAGACATTTTGACTTTTCAAGATACGTAGCCTTTGATATGCATTTAAACGTCTATATATATACACATAGCAAAAAAGTAAATGTATCTACAATAATAAAAAAAAAAATCAAAATGCCTTATACTATGCGTGCAGTCCAGAGCCGGATCGAGTAGGAATGTAGAAAAATACAATGATGGCCAGCAGAAAATTTAATCGGAGTGTCAGGATTTTTCACACGGTCCAATGAATTTTAGAAATTCTGTTTTTAATTGCATGTGACGATCTTGCTATTTCTTTTTTCAGCTGAAGGAGTGGGTGATGTGCAAAATCTTCTGCAGGACCGAACAGCTGCAGCTGTCGTCATCGTCCATGGGCGACGTAGTCCTCGGCAAGGAAATACAAAGTCATCTGCCGCCAGGATTCCGTTTCCACCCGACCGACGAGGAACTTATTGTCCACTACCTGCACAGACGTGTCAATGCATTGCCCTGCCCTGTCGCCATCATCGCCGAAGTTGACATCTACAAGTTCAACCCATGGGACCTGCCAGGTTAGTATTATAGTATAGGCCATGCATTGGCCAGGGTATGTTTTCGGATATGATCAAATACACATGCTTGTTCAGTCGTGGGATGCCCTGGCGATATGATCCGTTTCTATTTACAGAAAGAGCCATTTTCGGGGACGGCGAGTGGTACTTCTTCAGCCCGAGGGACCGTAAGTACCCAAACGGCGTCCGTCCCAAATTCGCGCCGCGGGGTCCGGCTACTGGAAGGCCACTGGCACCGACAAGCCCATCCTTAGGGACAGCACCGGCATGATCGCCGGGTGAAGAAGGCGCTCGTCTTCTACCAGGGCCGCCCGCCGAAAGGCATCAAGACGAGTTGGGTCATGCACGAGTACCGCCTTTCCGAGAGCCTCGAGCACCGCCTTTCCGAGAGCCTCGCCTCCTTCAAAAACTACGGGCGGTCCGTGACGGTAAGTACATCTTTTGCACAAGCAACAAGCTACCTCCCCGCCATTCTCCGAGTGCTAGTAATGAAAAACCCAGTGTGATCCGTACTGTTGATGGATGCAGATGGACGATTGGGTGCTGTGCAGGATCTACAAGAAAATGATGACCACCACGCAGCCGTTGTGCCCATCCACGCCCCACGAGGTGCCCAACAATCTTGCCGACTGCTTGCCGAGGTCGGAGACCATGTCAAGGCCGCCGCCCATCTCAGACTATCTCATGGACTGCTCGGAACTGTCCGAACTGTTCGAGCCCCTTCCACGAGTAGAGGATGGACCTTCGCCTTTTACCTTTAATCCTGGGACAGACACTGGCAGGATCTGCTTCAGTAACGAGGCTAATGCTACCTCTGTACAGCAGCAGAGGGAGCCCATCAAGAAGAGATAAATGGAGGATTACTGATCAAACAGTGACAATAGTGTGCTTCACGCGCTGTCCAACAAAAGGGTTGCCAGTGATCATCATGCACCCATGGCTTCCAACAACAGCTCCGTGTCTGAGCCGAGCCAGATCGACTCTCTACAGGACAGATATGATGGAGCAGTGCTGGAGAAATGGTACAAAGAACTGTGTATTATTAGGATCTAGTAGTCCATCAAACCGTGCTCTCGCATGGGCTAAACTTTTATGAGATATAAATATTAGTGTTTCATACATGGCTCATATTACATAATTGCATATATTGAATTGTATGTTTTCTCATTATATTGCTTATTTTCTGGCATATAATAGACATCATAGATACTAGTAGTTTATAACCAATTATCATAAACATATTGATTTGTTTGCAAGGAGGTGATCTATACATTTTTTTATTCATATTAACAATTTGCTTTGCATGGTACCTTACTATTAAATCTACATTTTAAATATACAATTAGTTTCAACCCTTACTACTAACAGTGATGGACCTTCTCTTTTTAGAAAATGGAAGAGACTTCCCACTTCTGCATCACCGCACACAACTTTTACATGATTGCATAGATTCAATGATATTTCTGGCCGATTCAGAGAAAGAAGAAACGATAGTCTTTTATTAAAGTTTCATGTTCATCCATAAAAATGAACGACACCAGTTTAGTGGTCTCTAATTTTCTGCTCACTAATCGAAATGACATCATCATGTTGCAGTGCCCAAAGGCAGTATGTTACCCTGAAAATAGCTTGCATAAAAGATGTACACTTTCAGTTTTTAATAATTATTCATGACATCTCCAAATTGCACAACATAAGCTAGATATATTTCTTCTCTTTTAAATCAAAATTTGTTTGCCAACTCCCAAACAAGTGGGGTACAAAGCTAGGAAGAGTTAACCCATATTGTTTGAGTATGATGATAATCAAATAAAAATGTTTAGTAGTTTTGTTATAATTGCAGAAACAACACTTGTGACTGCCTTTCCAATTAATTCCTCTTAATGAGATTGTCCTTTGTTAAAATTAAGCCTTGCTTAAGATACCAATGGAGAATATAGTTTTTTGAGGAATCGATCTTTAACTTCTAAATCAATTTATGAAAAAAGGGTGTATTCTGATTTATCATGTGAAGATACATAGAGTGGACCACAAATTGACCCATTATGTAAGCTCTAAATAAACAAAATCACCTTTCATTTTTTAGAATAATATGTGTGGTCTTTGCTACTAGCTCTTCCAGTTAATCAAATATTAAGGGGTTCGGCAGATTCAATCCCATCAACCGATTTGCCAGATTCAACTCGAGCATGAAAATCCATCCATTTTAGGTTTTTTCCAGAAACCCACCTTTCATGATGGATTTTAAAATTGTTGAGATTTATTGGGTGTTGATGTCTTGAAGATATCTTTTGAACACTGTTAGGATCCTCTCTACAAAATCTCAAGTCAATCCGAGTTGAATTGGTCAAGATTCGGTCTTAAAATCATTTTTTTTTTTTTTCCGAGAGTAACTTCGCGCATACCGGCCTTGTCCGATATCAATACTGATATAAGGTATGCCCAGCATTTGAGTTTGGAGCTGAAATATGGTAGAGACCATTCCTTTGGTGTCTAAAAGGTGTGGTTAAAATTTCATCATGTTTGGACACCATTTAGTTGGGTTTTCACTTTTTCTCCCAAGTCGCTATTTGCAGCAGCAGTGCTGATTTTCTCCGTGCTTTGCATGTTAAGCTCTAATTCACGTTCCTCCTTTTGGTTTGGGCTTCTACTCTTCCAAGGAACTTATCTACATATTCTTGTCACGAGTTAGCTTGGATATTTTAGATTCAAAAACTCATTTCTTCTCAATAAAAGTTGGATATCTCATTTTCCGACCTTGGGTTCAAGTAGCAGGTTTTGCTCGTTTGTGGTGTCCATTGTGTTCCAATGGAACATGCACCCACTAGTTGGGTCATGGACATCATGGTGTTCAGTTTGCACGTTTGGTGGTGAAATTGCAACAGCGGCCAAATATTTTACAAGAAATTTGACGCCAAGGAGGTGTTTAGTTGGTGAAATATTTTGGGTTCGGCTACTGTAGCACTTTTGTTTGTATTTGTTAATTATTGTCCAATCATAAAGTAATTAGGCTCATCCCTTTGATTGCCATTTTCGGTCCTTCAAAGTGACTACAATTACAAACAGTAGTACTAGCAAGTTGCAACACCTCTATGTAGTTTTTTCTACCGTCAGCAGGGGTTGCTATTGGAAAACAGAGCAACGCTTACACTGAAAAGCAGAGTGTTACTACTGTTTAGGCGACATAACTGTTTTGGTGCACTCCACGGAATGAGCGACGGACCATCGCCGCCTGGAGAAGGTCAAGACAGGAGGGCCATGATAGGAGCAAAAGCAGAGCAAGGCAGGTGCCTACTACTGTCACATTTTTCGGACGCATGGAGAAGACAAAGAAAAATACGTTCCACTTGATGAGTAGCAGCGCTGTTGTTTACATTGAGTGATGCCCAGCAGGACGAACGATCATAAGTTGTGTTGGCAAACAGTCGATTGTTCAGTGTTCACGCCGTGCCTCATGTGTACTGGTGTGGCATGTGAATACGTGATCAACTACAACACATTCTGATATTCACCATCACCATAAAAACATCTCAAAACGACTGCAGTGGTGTGGTCGGTAATGTAACTGTTGTGAAATTCAATGGCAGGCAGACAGTGGAAAGTAATCCAGCTTAGCAACAGCTTTTCTTTCAACAGCAGCTGTCCTAAAACGCTCCTACTCAGAATTCTAAGCTTACTCCACGTAGCAGCAAAAGTACACGCTGGGACTCCGAACTCCAGACAAGAAATGTAATGTTTCTAACACCTTCAGATAAAACGAAACTGGAAAACACAAGAATATGTCATGATCAGGAAGGCATCTTCTCCTTCCTCGTTAAGCACAACATAAGATACGCACGCACACAAAACACTGGTTAAAAACGCAGCAGTATATACACCATTTGACCAGGAAGGTATCACAGCATAGATTCTGCAACTCATTGCATCGTCTTGGTATGACATACGAGACACGCGTATATTATAGTTTGATGAGACGACAAGTTTTTTTTTAGAGTTCTAGGGCATATGCCCCTGCCTGATAGGATTAACCATGAGACATAAAAGGATTCATTACAAGCTCTGGGGTGGGCTTCACCCATCAGTTTTCTCAAAACGCAAACCTGACACACAGGTCAGCACTCAAAGTTTAAGACCACTACCAGCGACAAAGTAATAGAAGCGAACTACTTTAAGAGACATTGATACTCTCCAGGTTCCTCTATTTTATATGAGGTTGATGTTTTCCAGCTTCATCCATTTCATTCCCAGATTCCCTTCCATTGGTGCTTCAGATAGCTTCAGCTTAACTTCTTCTTGGATAAGGTCTTCATAATCCTCTTTTGCTGTCTGGTACATGAGGAGATCCCACTTGTTCTTCACCTGCCTCAGCAGATCAGTCTTGAAGGTCTTGTAGCTATTCTCTTTAGCTTGGATATCTTGGTCCCGAATTCTGCCTTCTTGTCTTGTGTACAGAGGATCTCCCAAGATTGTGCCATAATAGCAATTCTCATAACTAATTTCTTGACACTTATCCAAAGATCTCCCTGCATGCATATAGAACATCTCAGTTTCCACAACCCCCACAGGGCTGCTGCACAAAGGGAGTTATCTACTGAAAATCTCTTGTTACTAAGCCACATCTGGCCAATTGAAACAAAATCCACACCTACTTGTCTATTGCATACTTCTGACATGTATGACCACAATTGTTTAGCAACTACACAATCAAAGAGTAAATGCTGAACTGTTTCCTTTTCAGAGCAAAACAGACAAGATAAGTCATCTAACTTAACTCTAATATTCAGATTGTCTCTAGTCAGGATTTTATTCTTAGAAACTAACCATAGAAAAAATTGTACTCTAGGTGGTATCTTTAAACCCCAAATTGTACTCATGAGACGACAAGTTCAGCAGATATATGGCTCTTTGCATGACAAGGTTCACGAAAAATGGAAATACACAAACACGAGTAGCATATGTACACAACACTGGTTGTTGCACAGATCTTGTCCTTCCTCGGACCGAGAAGAAGAGCACAACGGTCTTCGACTCCCTGCATCAGCTTTCTGGACTAGCCTGCATACCAATGTCCTGCCCAGCTTGATCTAGACATACATGTTTAGCCGTGTAGGCACCTCATGTATATTGTATAATCTCATCAACCACACGATAATCTGCCACCACCTCATCCAGAGTCACTAGCGTCATCGACGCCTCATACTGTAAATAAAGATAAACAAACATGGATCATTAAAAGCAGAGAAGATAGACATCTAACCAAATCGGGAATCTAGTCAATGGTCATAGCTTACATCTTGGTGGGCATCTGAGTGGGCATCTCTGTATGTTCAATCTGTCCAGGTGTAGACATCCATTTCTTCTCCGTCGTGCAGCTGTCGGTGCTTCTCTTGGAGTCCAGGCAACCACTGTGATGAGGAGACACCTTCCATATCCTCTGCCAGAAATAGCTCGTGCAAGTTGTCCATCCTCTCAACACACCTCAAGTTGGGACACTCATGTACACGTAGCCGCCTCACCTGGGTAATATTTGAGACCCTCTCTAGGCCTTCACAATCTGAGATTAAAAGCTGCTCTGACAGGAAACCGAGGTTCTCCACCACCTTAAGGCTATGCATGTTTCTTAATTGGAGCTTCTTCAACCTAGTTGCCTCCTGTCCAAGCTGTGGTGGGAGAGCTCTCAGCTTGGGGCAGTGTTGAAGCTGCACCTCTTTCAATTGTGGCAGCAGCTGTATCCTTGGAGGTGGGGCGTCCACCTTTTGATTTGCAACAGCCTCATCCTCTGCTCCTTCCGTGCCTACTGTTGTTGCTTCTTGTTTTCCGTCAGCAATAAAGGACCACTCCTCCCAGTTGGGCATATCCCGGATGAGTAATGCTTCAAGCCTAGGGAAAGCAGCTACCTCTGTAGATCTGAGATTACCCACCATACAACCAATAAACTCAGGTCCGATCCGGGTGACTGCATCGGCTCCAATGATTTTTAGACATTTCAAGTTTGGAAGCTGACCAATTGGTGGAAGATGCACGCAGGATTTGCAATCTTTGAGCTTTAAGTATGTCAGTGAAGGCAAATGGTTAGCAGTATCTAACCAGGTGGGAAACCTCCGTCCAAAGAAATTCCCAAAAACGATATTTTCCAGGTTGTCCGCAGGGATCAGTAAATCAACAGTTTTCTCAATATTGATTATAACATCTTCAGAGTATGGTTCGTCTGTACTTTCATTGCACCATAGATATAACTTTTTGAGACACATTTTGTTTATTAACAGCGAATCATTACTACAAGGATGGGCTTTTTCTAGATTAATTAATTCTAGACTCCTCAACTGCATAAGAGCACCTAACTCCTCCAAGTTCCATGCATCTTGCATTATAGCGCTATTAGCACTGTCACCACCAATAGGAAATCCTCCTAAATAATTGAGGGACTTTAATCTGTCTATTCCTTTTGGAACTTGGTTAATTGGTGTTCCAACAAGTTCAAGACTCCTTAGGCTGCATAATGAAGTGACTGCTGACTGCCACAGCACTTCAAGCTCAATACCTGAAGGTTTCTTAATGAACCAATGGACTCTGGATGGCAACTTATACTGGTACCCTCAAGATCGAACAGACGCAGATGAATCAAACTTCCAATATAGTTTGGTACTTCCAAAATACTTGACTTGCTGAGATCCAAAACACGAACATACAGAAATATTTTGAACATTGAAGGTTCAATTGTAAGAGACTTGTCACGAAAACTTATTATAGTTCTCACTTTGAGTTGGTGATTATCCATATTTGGCAAAACAACCATTTCCTTGTCTGTTACAATTGACACACGTCGTAGTCTTGATACAAATGTACCTTCCAACATTTTTGGGTCTCCGAGGAAACAATCGTCCTTTGATAAATGATGAGCAAGATGTCTTAATAGGTCATGCATTTTGCACCATCTTTGGTCAACATAAATAGGATCGGGCAGTAGAAGGTTTCCTTGAGATCAACTCATAGTAGTACTCTTCTGCTGTATCTTCCAATAATTGGTTCTCTTGTTTCTCTATAAAGCCTTCAGCAACCCAAAACCTAACAAGACTATCACGTGACATTGACCAATCTTCAGGATACAGAGCACAATAAAGGAAACACTGCTTCAAGTTTTGTGGCAGCTGGTCATAACTCAAGTACAAAGCACCTCTCAGTTCAGCAGGAAGCTTACTCATTGACCAAGCATCATTGTTTAGAATCTTCTGCCATTCATTCTCTGTTGTCTCCTTTGTTGCTAGGACACTAGCGATAACCCTAATTGCAAGAGGAAGGCCACCACATTTTGAACAATCTCAATTCCAGTGTCGTGCAAGTTGTGCACGTCTTTTTCATCTGAGATGTTCATACTCCTCCACAGTAGCTCCCATCCTACTTCCTTTGACAACAATTCAACTCGGTGCATATGTCCAACGCCTATTGCCTTTGCAACTGTATCGTGTCGGGTTGTTACTAAAATTGTCAATTGAGCTGCAGCATCAAGTGGAGTTCTTAGCAAATTGGTCCATACATCAGACTCCCACACGTCATCCAGCACAAGCGAAAGGCTCTTTCCTTTGATTGCTTCTGCAAGTTTACCTTTGAGCTCTCTATGCTTTTACCTTGCTGTTCATGCACTTTAATATTTCGAAGTATTTCTTTCAACAAAGCAACTTGAGAGTACTGATGGGAAACACAAATCCATGCATGTTTCTCAAAGTAACCTTTAAGTCTTTCATCATTGTAAATTTTCTGAGCTAGTGTAGTCTTTCCAACTCCTCCTGTACCAACAATACCTATCTTGTAAGCCTTCTCTTTCCTATTGTCCATTGCCAACCCTACTAATGTCCTGGTAGCATGAAAAATCTCATTTCCCACAATATTTGGTTCGACGAGGTGGGATGTTTTTCTCTGATCTGAATTGTTGTCTACAGGCTCTTTTTCAAACTTGAATTGTGTACTTAACTCTGCAATCTTCTTGATTCTTTTGTTGAGGCTTGTAATCTGTATAGCAATCTCATGACATGTCAAGTATTGGAAATGCAAGAGATAATTGGAAAACCATTGCATGCAGATAACTTTTTGGATGATGACGAAAGGTCTTCTCCTAGTAACTTGCTTGCTTTAAACCTTGCCAAGTCAATGATATTATCAGCATCATACATTGCATCTTTCAGCAAGCCAAGCCAATTGCTGAAGCTGACTGATAAGTCTTCAATCCTTCTCTGATCAGCATCTTTTAGCAAACACTGTATTTGTGTCATTGTTTGCTGCAGGTCAATAAGCTCTTGTTTAACACCTAGTATTTGTATTGCTTCATTTGTAATAATTGCTTGGAGCTTTTGGATGTATATCCCGCAAAAAGGAAATAATATAAATTAAGCCATTAGGTAAATCTTTGAAGCAGAACCACCTGAGGAAAAGAATTTTGATATAAAAACAAGTAATCATCTCACGTAAGTAGTTTTTCATATCGTTACTTCTAAAATCTCCAGTAGTTAGAAGAACGATCTTAAAATAAAGTGCATGAAGAGAGAAAATAAATAGCTAAAGAATATCACTGGAGCACACATTTACACAACAACTCCCCGAAAACGTGGGGACCAATAAGATTAGTTGAGAGCCTTGTTGGTCAACACGTTTGACTAGAAAGATCTTAGCAAGTAATTAACAAATAGCTGAACACTGAACATTAGAAACCTGTTGAGATCTACACTGTTCTCTTCTTGGTAACTAGATAAACATTGAGTGCTAGATTACCGATTAGAAACCTGTTGATCCAAGCTTGTTAATTATATATAAATTAATACCATCGACATATAACTACAAATTTATAAGGATGGTAAAACATATTTTAGCAACAGTTTTGGGGCCAGGTGTCCCTACAGCTAGTGCCTAGATCTGCCACTAATAGTGAAAAAAGACATAAAGTCGACTACGATGTTTGAAAAAAATATAAGAAATAGGTTATTTCATTGTGGACCATCTTCTAGGGAAAACAAAATTTGGCAATATCAGGACCGATAATGTTAAGCATGGGTAGAAGTTTTTGTTTGGATTGGTGCCATATCAATTCATCAGTTTTTTTTTTTTTAAAAGCACTCCCTCTTTCCTTAGAGGGGAAAAAAATTGCTAAATGCTGAGCAAGCTGCCTTAAAAGATCATGCATTTTACACCTAGAATAATCAGCATATGTAGGGTCTGGTTGAAGGAGATTCCTGTAAATCAATTCCTTGTAATATTCTTCAGCTATATCCTCTAGAAGTTCTGTTTCTTGCACTTCTATAAAACCTTCAGCTATCCAAAACCGGATAAGTTCATCACAATACATTGTAGAATCCTCGGGATACAAGCCACAATACAAAAACATTGCTTCAAGTGATGTGGTAGCTCATCATAACTCAAGTAAAGAGCGCCTCTTAGTTCAATAGGAAGCTTAACCATGGACCAAGCACTTTTCTTTATAACCTTCTTCCACTCATTCTCATCTTGCTCTTTAGTTGCTAGAACACTAGCAGTAACTTTAATTGCAAGAGGAAGACCACCACACAAACGAACAATCTCTAACCCAATATCCCTAAACTTTTGCAATTCAAATTCTTCAATGAAGTTCATACTCTTGCAAAGAAGCTCCCATCCGACTTCTGGTGACATCAAATCCACTCGATGCATGTATTCCACCCCAATTGCTCGTGCAACTATATCATTTCGAGTTGTGACCGCAACTATTCCTGTAGCTGCAGTACAAAATGGAGTTCTCAAGAGATTTGTCCATACCTCATGCTGCCAAATGTCATCCAACACAAGAAAGAAACTTCTATTTTCAATGGCTATTGCAAGCTTTCCACTGAGTTCTCCTATTGTTTCATCGTGCTGATATTTTACATCCAGGTTTCAAGAACCTGTTTCAAAACATCGATGCGAGTGCTTGTTGAGAAACACAAATCCACACTTGTTTGCTAAATAGTCCTTTGATTTTATCTTCATTATAGAGTCTTTGGGCCAGAGTTGTTTTTCCGACCCCTTCTGTTCCAACAATACCAATCTTGTAGATTGTCCTCTCTTTATTTTCTTGTATCAATTCAGTTAATTTTCTGCAAGAATGTAAAATTTCCTTTCCAACGAGGTTTGGCTCTAAAAGTTGCCATGTTTTTACTTGCCGTACAGCTGAAACTTCCACATTTGGTTGCGAACTTTGAAGTTTCAAGTATCTTTCACCAAGCCTAGAAATCTTATCAAGTTGGATGCTAAATTTTTTAATTCGAACAGCAATCTCATGACGCCTCCGTATATTTGGAAGGCATGAGAAAACTGAAATATCAGACCATACAGTTGACTTTCTTAATGATGATGATGAAGACATTGATGCAGGATACTCTGCTAGCAACTTCCTTCCTTCAGCTCTTGCCAAGTCAATTATGTCATCAGCTTCATACATAGCATCTTTTAACTCAGAGAGCCAATTGTTAACTGCTAACTCTTCTATACTCCTTTGCTCGGCATCCTTAAGAAAGCACTGTATTTGGTTCACTGTACGCTTTAGTTCTTTCAGCTCTTCTTTTACCCCCAGAATCAGAATAGCCTCCTCTGTAATGACATCTTGCAACTTCCTAGCGCATGATCCAATAACAGAACCTAGTATGGCTGCCATCAGACAATTGTAAGGAGGGAGATGCACCAAATATACCAAGAAGCTTATGTATATCGAGGATGGAGAAGGAGAACTAGCCACGCTGAAGGCTGCACAAAACATATGTTGAGATGGGTTGCAATTAGCCAATCATTATCATATCATTGTTATAGAAGCAACTCGGATCTAATGCCATGCCCCAGAGGGGAAAATATAGTGATGTGCAGAAGTGCAGAAAGCACCATTAGGTCTATGTAAATTACACAAGTATATAATATACATATACATGCATATCTAATAATACCACCCTCTCAAACTCATGGTGGATAGATAATATACTGTATTTGAAGAACAAAATATCAAACTATCAACTCTAATTTCTCTAAACACCCTTGTTTACTATTCTTCCATCGCCTAATTATTGGAGGTTGTTGATGTTCTGGATAGTCACAAAACTACTAAGTGCATCTAAGTGCTAGTGCCTAGTTTGAAAAAAACAACAACAGGGCATTACGTACCAGATTACATGTCAATTGATGATCCACTTAACAGAATGCTCTGAAGTCGAGGAGTATAAGTCGATGTGATTTCCTTCTTGGATCCCAAAAAGGATCTCTAATGATGGATTGAGAGGTCCAATATGAAACAAATACAGTCTGGGCGCACCTTCGCGAAAATAAGATTTGACAGAGGTCCAACAGAAATGGGTGTAGGGAGCATGAAGCTTGTGCCTCCTTTGCGTGATCAGGACTTGCAGTTCTGGTCAACTAAGAATCACCTACCAAGAAAGACAGATAATAAGAACCAGTAATACTCACCTTGAAGAAACAGTTTATATTCAATTTTACATTTAGTACTTTTAAGATCTTCAAAAAGTGAGATAAAGAAACACAAATACAAGTTTGTGGAACAGAATAGGGAACTAAGGACAATCACTCCATCAGCAGGAAAAATGAAAACCAACATATATCACACGCCAACTCCTACAAATTGCGGGGGACAACTAGAATTGTTTAGCAGGCTAAATGACACCAGGGTTGATCAACATCTATAGCAAGAAGTCAAGAACAGCTTAACAGTACTAATTAAAAATAGGAATTACCACTAGAAAAAGTAATTGAGTACTGAAAATCAGGTAAGGCACTAACAGGAGTGCTGCATATGGACATCAGGTTATCTGTGAATACAATTTGTTTTGCTCACTACAGGATTTCTATAATTTCTGGTCCTACAGAAACTGGTGTACTGTCTAGCATTAGGCTTCTGGTATCTTTTGCATTACCAGGTCAGTTATTCATGAAGGAAATTAAAATTAGAACCAACCTAGGAGGAACTAGGTGATTGTTTCATTAAGAAGAAAATAGGCACCCAAATTCAGTCAAGACAGGATTCGAACCTAGGTCGTTGGGTGCTTTTGCCACACCTCTCACCCAACCTCCCTAGGTCAGTTATTAGATACAGAAAGACTGAACATCAGAAAGCCTTGTTGACTGAATGGAGGCCATGAATGAACCTTTCAATAGCTAGCAACATACGCAGAGCAGAGCACAGGTAAATGATGCAGAAGCAGACAAGCACAAGGATTCAAGGAAGGTGCAGAGAACTAGCAGCAAAAACGTCGTTCGTGAGTCATGTGAAATAAGCTGTAGGTAATGCAAGTTCAACATTTTCTAATCATATAAGAAAACTAGTCTCGCACAATTTAAAAGCAGCCCAGCTGAACCAATAGCCTATATCTAAAATATTTTCTTGTTAGACAAGAACAATCACCACGAAATCATAGATATAAGAACTAGAAAAAGTACCTGCTGGCAATGTAACAAGACACTGACTAGTGTTGTCCTGCTATCCCTGTATGTGTAATGAGATGACCAAGGAGGAAATAGTAATAGGACTCTTTGCAGCAGAGCAAAGCGGAGGTAAGTGATGCAATAGCACCGGAGTAGCTCAAAAATTGGTCAGGTAGCAACCTAGCCCTCTCTGCAAAAGCGCTTTCTATCAAGCGAATAGGGGATGAGTACTCGCAGAGAAGATGAATGTGGACTATAAAGCTCAGTCTGCAGGAAAGCTCCAATATTTTAAGCTGGCCGCTGCTCTGAAACGAGGTTATCTTTCTTGAGATTCCGCACGCACATTTGACCTTCACGTGCGTTTGCTTGCATGGACTTTTGTTCCCGTAAGGATTAGTGCACCACATCAGAAAGTTCAATTTGCAGGATAGTACAAACAGACAAACAAATTAAAGCTGGCTTTTGCATCCTTCGTGCTGCAAATTTTCAAACTATTCGACTCCGTGGATTTTTTGTGCAAGCCAAAAGAGACACGGCAGTAACAATTAACTTTAGACATGATGTAGCTAAACATCCATTAGACCTGTGGTTCGGTTAGTAAAAGCACGTTGAATTTAGACATGATTTTTTTGGTGAGATTGAGCAGAAAGTGGATAAAAACACCAGCGAACGACTTACCATCACCACCGGTACAACTACCAAGGCTCCTCCAAGCAGCAGAAGCCAAGTTTTGCCGGCGGCGACGCAAACCATGTGGATGCTGACAGCATTAATTGATTCACAGAAAATAAATCATCATCGGTTTCCAAATCTCTGCTTATGACACCATGAGCAAGCTCCACAGTGCACAACGCAACCTCCACGACCAGCACACCACCGACGAAGCCGGTGCCTGAGAAGCCCGGAAGGAAGCAAAAGGAATCCAACGATTTCCTGGATGGAATGAAATCCGACCCTACACTAACCGAGAAGGACACCGGCGGCGAGGGGAACCGGCGAATCCAGCGCCTGGACGGAGTCGCCTTCGAGTCGCCGCGATGTACTGTAGCGCAGGGTGGGGAAAGAATGGATATTGTACATGCGGGCTTCGGTCGTGGGCTCAAGCAGCAAAGCATTGCTTTCCTTGGCTGCTGCGTTCCAAGCGCACCTCATCTTGGCTGTTGCGGCCCAAGTTTGTTTTATTTTGATACGGACCAAGTTTTCGGGGAGCAGCTAGGCCTTTCGCCTGGATGCAGGACAGCTATGCAAAGCATCGTGGGCCTTCAATATAAAATGGGTGTGTTTGGTTAGGTGACCAATCCCGCCACAGCTCCATGGAGTCAGTTTTGAGTTGTTTGGTTGCTTGTGTACACCCCCTAGCTTGGCTCCAGAAAAACGGATGGTGTGGTCATTTTCTCAGGGCCAGGCTTGGGCTAGCTCACCTTCTTCGATCTCGTCACCTCCCTATCTTCAATCCTGTCACCTCTTGCCTGCTCCTTGCCGTCACCAGTGTTGTACGCCTGCTCCTCCTCCACGCCGGTGGTCTTGACCTGCTCGTCCCCGTCACTCACCAGATCTACCCGAGTTGAAGGTTGGCGCGGCAGCATAGGAAGCAGCAGCAGCGGGCCATGGCGGCGCCGGCGGAGAGAGACGCGGGGTGGGGAGGAGGTGCTCTTCCAGCCAGGTCTTTCAACGGAGCTCGTCGGTAGCCTCAGCTCGGAACGGTGCGGCTCTTGCTCGCGGTCCTCCAGGCTCGACGCGACGAGGAGGCGGTAGGAAAGGCGGAGAACGGTGACCATGGATCCCGTCATGGGCCACCATGGATCCCGTCAGGAAAGGCGGAGAACGGTGACAATGGATCCCGTCCTCTGGCTCGACGCGACAAGGAGGCGGCAGGAAATGTCTGCCATGGATCCCGTCATGGGCCACCATGGTTGTCCACCCGCCTCCATCTCTCGCGGCGTCTTCCGGAGAACGGCGAGGCCGACGCAGGGGCCACCATGCCGGCGGCGGGTGGAGCTCCTCCGCATGTGGCGGACTCGCCATGACGCCAATGCGTGCTCGCCGCGGCTCTGCTCCAATGTGGAGCTCCCGACATGGCGAGGCCGGCCGAGGGCCACTATGCCGGCGGGTGGAGCTCTTCAGCGCGCGTGAGCTAACTTCGCCATGACGCCCTACACACCATGGACGTCGCTCTGCTCCGATGTGGAGCTCCGTACATGGCGAAGTTCGGGCGGCATCAGCGCGCTCATGGCGAGTTTCACTACTACATAAACGATTAACCGTGGCGGACAAAAAACATTTTCCGTGGCGGGCATTTTGTCCGCCACGGACGGAGGGTCACGGAAAATGAAGGATTTTCGTGGCGGACAAAATGCCCGCCACGGTTAATGAATAAAAAAAAAAAAAAAAAAAATCAATCGAAACCCTAACGGGCCCCGGATCCGGGCGCCGGGCCCGTTAGGGTTTCGTCCATTTCGATCCGCGATGCGGCGGAGGGACGCCGCCGCCCGCGCCGCCTCGGCCGACGCCGGGGATCCGCGCGGATCCGCGCGCCGGCGGCGGATCCCACCCGCGCCCCGCCCGCTGAGGGAGGAGCTCGAGGTGGGAGCTCGCGCCGGTGGAGGAGCACGGGGGCCGAGGCCCGCCGCCGGCCGGGAGAAGGATCCCAGGCGCTCCGCCGCCCGACGCCGGACTCGCGCTGCGCGCCGCGCGCCGTGGCCGGATCCGACCCCAGGGCTGCCGCCGCCCGGGCGCCGCCGCGACGACGGATCCGGGGGCCGCCGCCGCCTCCACGCGCCCTTGAGGCGGCCACAGCCGTGCTCCGGCGCCCGCCGCCCTCCGTGAGGCCGCCCGTCGCCGGGAGCCGCGCCGCGCCGCGCCGGAGGCGCAGCGCCGGCGCGGGATCGCCGGAAGGCCAGGCCCGCACAAGCAGAGGAGAAGGGACGGAGGAAGATGGGGGAGAGGAGAGAGTCCGGTGAGAGATGAGTGGAGTGGTTTGGTGATCTTTGGAAACCCTAAGACTCTCAATATATATGAGCCCGAGTTCGGATTAGTTTTGGGCTCTTTTTAAGGCTTTTGGGCCGGTAGTTTGGGCCACATTAACCATGGCGGGTTTTAATAAAACCGCCACGGTTAATCGACTTACCGTGGCGGTTATTTTATAATGTCCGCCACGGTTAATCCCTAAACCGTGGCGGTTATTTTACAATGTCCGCCACGGGTTAATCGACAACGTGGCGGTTTTTTTTCCCGGAGGGGGGGTGCCACCTATTTTCCGTGGCGGTTTCTCAAATGCCCACCACGGAAAAATAAAATCCCTGAACACCACGTAAAATCAATTTTGTAGTAGTGTTTGGCGATAGAAGAAGCCGCCCCCAGTGACCACCATGGAACCGGCGTCCATGGTTCACCGCCATGCTAGAGACAAGTTCAACTGCCATGATGCTCGTCCCATGGTGCTGCCGCGTGACGCTTCGTCCATGGTGCTCGCTCATGACGCCCACCAGTTGTTCGTTGAATTGCCTGAACGGAGGTGAAGTTACCATTCCATAGAAGAGCTGGCTCTATCCAAGCCAAAGATGTCAACCAAACACAAGCAAATGCCAGCCAGGCTAGATAGCGAAGGCAACCAAACGAGACACATGTTGGCTTGCTTTGGGAGACACGCCTTCGGTAGGCTGGCTTAGTTTTACTAGCCGTGCACCCCTAAGAAACGAACCAAACACACCCAATGAAACTGCGCATCGAGTTGGTGAAAAAAAAAGTTGGATGCTCCGTTTCCCCCCGATCAAAATTTTTAAAACAACCAAGCAGAGTTGGATTTTTTTCTTTTATTACTATTCGTGATGATCAACAGCCGAGATAGCTTGTGCATCAAAAAAGCAGAGTTGGATGCTCTGTTTCCCCCGATCAAAATAGTAAAAAAAAACTTTATCTCAAAAAAAAAATAGTAAAAAAACAAGCAGAGTTGGTTTTTTCTTTAATTACTATCGTGATGATCAACAGCCGAGATAGCTTGTGCATCAATAGTTCAAGACAACGTATTTTGCATCCATGTAGTCCGGGATGCAACCTTCATTTTATTTTGCATACAAACGTTGGTGTCGGAATGCACAGAAAATTTACGAAATGTTCATACAGGCACGTTGACATGATGCACCTAATTGCATGAGAGCATGAAACTGAATTTGGCTATTCCAAATGCTTGATCTGAAAAAAAAAAGCTTCGGCGGCCACCTGAGGAGACGTGGGGCATAGGCACATTTCTATATAAGAACTGCATGCATGTACACACCTGCGTTCTCCAATGTCGTCTGAACTGCACATTTGCAAAAGTAAATAAATTCCATCGAGAGCTACCAATGAAAGAAACAAAATTCAGCTCCAGATTTGCCCACAGTTGCAAGGCTACGCACGGCAAAGAAGTGTTCAAGTTTTGCATCATCAAACACGCGTATCCCACATTAACCAACTATCAAAACAAAGAGTTGTGCTGCTGACAAGGTCATGCGAAGGACAGAGAAGTGTGGCTGACAAAAATCCGACAATAGAGGTTGTGTTGCTGACAAGGTGGCGACTTTCCAAATTCGATTTCAATTGCCAAGTTATCGTCCTTTCCTCTCAGGGAGCGTGACAGAGGGCCACAATGCGAGCAAAAGCAGAGCAAGGCTGCTGCATAGTACCGTAACAGTAATGAAACGCAGCGCCGTTATTTGCGTTGAGTGAGGCCAGCTCAATGCTTTAAATATTTGAGGTCATGCACACGGTAAACGCCTCAGCAGGGCTAAGAGGCTGCTCAATTTAATTCAACAATCCAAACTTGAAATGAATGTTTCATCATATAAGCTATGTTATCCACAGAGAATTCCTGAAACAAAAATGCGCCTTGCACTCTTTGTGTTTTCTGTTCGCCTTCACAGGTGCAGGCAGTGACGAATGAGAAAAAATTCAGAATAGCGAATATCCATGCTGTCATAGTGCAAAAGGGTTGTGCTCAGAATTCACGAGCACACTTCACACATGTAATAACAGCAAAACGTACGTACATAGTTGAGCTCAAAACAATAGATGTAGTTCTTGGCTCCACGACAAGTTGATAATAATAAAAAAAAGAGTCGCGCGGCATTACACTGCTTATTGTAGGCTCCTCATCAGGCAGGCATCCTCTCCTTCTATGAGAAGCAGAGCATCAGCTTGCCACTTCTAGGATTCAAATTGGCTACCTTGCCTGCCCTGTCCTGCTCAGCATGGTCCAGACGTCTATGTGTAGACATCTGACGGATACTCTCCCACACCACATCATCAATCACATAACATTGCATTCACTCCATCCTCAATGCCTAAAACATAAAAGAAACTGGTCACAGTTAATTAAAAACAGAGCAGATAAACATGACACCAAATTAGAAAATGTAGCCAACGGTCATACATACCACACATCTTCATAGCTATTTGACCGGGAATCCCAAAACGCATTCACCATTCCCCGGTGTAGACATCCATGTCCTCTCCGTGTAGCTGCCAGTGCTTCTCTTGGAGTTCCGGCAACCAATGTGATGAGGAGACACCTTGCATATCCTCTGTCTGAAGCACCTGGCGCAACTTGTCTAGCCTCTCAACACACCTCAAGTTAGGACATCGCACCACACATAGCTCTCTCACTTGGGGAAGATTTGAGACCCTCTCTACGCCTTCACAATCTGCGATCAAAAGGTACTCTGACAGTAAACGGACGTTCTCCACCACCTTAAGGCTGTGCACATATCTTACATGTAGCTCCTTCAAGCTGGTGGCATCCTGTCCAAGCTGTGGTGGGAGAGCTCTCAGCCTGGGGCAGCAGTCAAGTTCCATCCTCTTCAGTCGTGGTAGCAGCTACATCCTTGGAGCTGGGGCGTCCCCCTTTTGATTTGGAACAGCCTCATCCTCTACTCCTTCTATGCCTGCTGTTGTTCCTTTTTGTTCTTCAGCAACAAAGGACCACTCCTCCCAGTTGGGCATATCGTAGATGAGCAATCTTTCAAGCTTGGGGAAAGCTACTGGCTCTGTAGATCTAAGATTACCTACCCCAGAGCCAACAAATTACCAATCTTGGTGACTGCAGTGGCTCCTTTGATTTTCAGATATTTCAAGTTGGGGAGCTGACCGATTGGTGGAAGATGCACACAGGATTTGCAATCTATGAGCTGCAAGTATGTCAGTGAAGGCAAATGGATAGCAGTATCTAGCCAGGTGGGACACCTCTGACCAAAGAAATTTATAAAACAGAGATCCTCCAGGTTGCGTGCAGGGATTAGCAAATCAAAGGTTCTCTCAATATTGATTACAGCATCTCCAAAGTATGGCTCATGTGTTTGATCAGTGCAACAGAGAATTAATTTTTTGAGGTGTATTTTGTTTGTTAGCAATGAATCATTACTAGGAGGAACTGCTCTTTCCAGATTGACCATATTTAGACTCCTCAACTGCCAAAGGGGATGCAGTTCTTCTAGATTCCATCCATCTTGAATTCTAGAATTGTTATAAGAGCCACCAACAACGGGAAACCCTTGCAAATCATTGAGAAAAGTTAGTCTGCCAACACCTTGGGGAACCTCATTTATTGGTGTGTCAAATAGGCCAAGTTGCCTTAAGTTGCATAGCTGAGTTATTCCAGAAGGAAGACTATGCAAACATTTACACCTCTGCAAATTCAATATTTGCAGGTTTATGAGATGACAGATGGACTCTGGGAGAGAAGATATGTCAGTCCGATCCAGGTCTAGTAATCGTAGATGGACCAAACGTCCAATGCAAGATGGAACATTTTGTATTTGTGAATTCGTCAAATCTAAAACTCGGATGTATGGAAATGTTTCAAATATTGCATCATCCACTCTCAAAAACTTGGTATAGTCAGTTCTCCAGGTTCTTACTTTTGTATTTCCCTTATCCAGTCTAGGTAATACCACCATATCCTTCTTAGTGACAATTGAAATACGTCGGAATTTACTCATAACACTAGCCCTTGTTGACTCTAGGTCACCAACAAAACATTCTTCCCTAGATAAATGACAAGCAAGCTGCCTTAATAGATCATGCATTCTGCATCGACTTAAGTCAACTGATAAACCTTCACGTTGGATGAGATTTCGATACATCAACTCATAGTAGTATTCTTCTGCTGTATCTTCAAGTAGACAACCATCTTTCTTGTCTATAAAGCCTTCAGCAACCCACATCCTGATAATATCATCACGGTAAATAACCGAATCTTCAGGGTACAAGGCACAATAGATGAAACATTGGTTCAAATGGTGTGGTAGCTCTTCATAGCTTAGATATAGAGCATTTGTTATTTCACTAGGAAGACTACTCATGGACCAAGCATCTTTTACCAAAATCTTCTTCCACTCATTTTCAGTTTGATCTTTGGTTTCTAAGAGTCTACCAATAACTTTGATTGCAAGAGGAAGACCACCACATCTGCTGACAATATCGATCCCTAAGTCATGTAGATGTTGTACTTCTTTTCTTCTTTGATGCCCATGCTCTTCCATAGTAACTCCCATCCTACATCCAGTGACATTAAATCAACTCGATGTGTATAGTCCATTCTAGTTTTTACAGCAATAGTGTCAAATCGAGTTGTCAATAGAACTACTCCAGAAGATGCAGCATATAGTGGGGTCCTCAGTAGATTAGTCCATGTGTCTGACAGCCAGACATCATCCAACACAAGAAAAAACTTTTTATCATCAATGGCCAATTGTAGCTTTCTTTGGAGCTCATTGGTTGATTCATCTTCCATGTACTTTTACATCAATCTGTCGAAGAATCTCCTTTAAAATAGCTATTTCAGAGAAATCTTTGGAAACACAAACCCATGCTTGTTTGTTGAAACTCAATTTTAATTTTTGGTCATTGTATATTTTTGTGCTAGTGTGGTTTTACCAACTCCTCCTGTTCCAACGATAGCAAGCTTGTAACACCTATTTTCCTTTGTGTAAGCACCAAATCTACTACTTTTCTACAAGCATATCTGACCTCCTTACCGACAAGATCCAATTCTAGAAGGCTGGAACTTCTTCTCTGTTTTGGTACTGAGACTGTTACATTTGGCTGTGTACTTGTCAGGAAGTAAATACTTTATGCTTTGAAATGTTATCAATTCTTTTGTTTAAGTTCCTAATCTTAACAGCAATCTCATGACGTGTCTGAATATTAGAAAAGCAAGAGGAAAGGGAAAGGCCACTGCATGTTTTTTGAAGTGCCTGATGAAGAATGATCTGGCAATAGCTTGCTTCCTTTGGATTTGGCCAAGTCAATGATATCATCAGCGTCATACATAGCATCTCTTAGTAGACCAAGCCAATTGTTAACAGAAGATTCATTTATGCTCCTTTGCTCTGCATCATTGAGGAAGTATCCTATTTGCTGCATTCTTCTCTGCAGTTCTATGAGCTCTTCTTTGACACCTAAAATTAGTATGGCCTCATCGGTAACAATCTCTTGCAGCTTTTTGGCACATGATCCAATAAACGATTCAAGTATGGTTGCCATCAGATCAAGAAATTTTTGGGAGGTCCTAAGAAAGATCTGTACGCTGGTAATGAATATGAAAACATGTTAACTTGGTCTCGCATTGGGATAACATTCACAAAAGTGAAAATGTACCACTCTGACTTGCAGCATAGGTTTTGTATAAGTACGGTTCCCTTAATATTCAGAATTTTCCAGCACCTTATTAATGAGTTATATAGGAGCAAATATTTTTTTATACTGTCAGTAAATCACGTATAATTCAATTTCATATGGATTAGAAAATATGTAGTAACTAATAATACACTGTGCACATGACAGTATGGTTGACAAACTGAGTCTTAAGGTAAAGTACTGAGCTATAAACCCCTGTGTTAGCTTCTTGTCTGTATTTATTTTGGCTTTCAAGTGTTGTAAGCTAATGTAGACTAGATTGGATCTTACCAATTTGGGAAACTACTAGGCAATGTTTCACAAAAACCTATAGTAATACTTCCATTAGTTCATGATCTGCTACAGCACGATAATTGTCAGATTCCAAGTACATACCTTAGAAATCTATCTTCCAACTAGAGTCAATAGAAATCCCCCTGGCACACTTGGCACACTTGGATTGCCAACCCATCCAATGTACTATGCCTAAGCCATTCTGATAGAAAGGAAGTCTTATGGAAAACCAATTGATTACATAGAGGAAGTTATCGGCCAATCACCCACAAAGAACCAGAGATAACACAGCTAACTAATCCTGCAAAAAAAAAAAGAGAAAATAAAAAAAGGGCAACCCGCGTGCTTGTTAAAAGAAGAGTTATCACTGTATTTAAGCTATGATGGTGCAGTAGTAATAAGTACCTGATTACTGTTCAGTATGTGCTAAATGATATTTCCTTTTTTTGCTCCGCACAATCTGTTCAGTAGTCAGATTCCAAGTACATACTGGATGTCTTACCTTAGAAAGCTATTTTCCAATTAGGGTCAACAGAAATCCTTTTGGCGTAAACTGTTAACTTGGATTGCCAACCCACCAACGTACTATGCCTACACCATGCTGATAAAAAGGAAGTCTTATGGAAAACCAATTGACTACGTGAATAGAAGAAGTTATCAGCCAATCACCCACAAAGAACCAGAGATAACACTGCTAACTAATGCTGCAAAAAGAGAATTCAAGGGCAAGCCACGTGCTTGTTAAAAGAAGAGTTATCAATGTATTTAAGCTATGATGGTGCAGTAGTAATAATTACCTGATTACTGTTCATTTGATAAGGATCCATATGGAGATCAGTATGCGTTAATTAATGAGATTTCCTTTTTTGCTCCCAACAGAATCTGTTGGATGTGAATGAGTGTGACACCAACAGAAGTGGGTATGCAGGGTGTGACAATCGGAACCAGAAATGTAGGTTGACTCGTCGAACTGAAATGGATATTGAGATTGTGAGAATAGGAACCAGTAGTAATCTGAACCAGAAATGTGAGATTCACTCGTCCAACAGAAAGGGTACACAGAGCATCAATCTATTGCCACCTCTCAGTACATGCAAATCTCAAGCATGACTAGGAACCATCTCCCATGCAGGAAATGAGTGCAACAATAAGAACCAGTAGTAATCATCTTGCACAAGCAGTTCGTTCAGATCAATACTGGTGAGTACGGATAAGATCTTCAAGAGTGAGCGGGGACATAGACACCAATTTATAGAATAAATTATATAAGACAATCACTCGATCACCCGGAGAAACGAAAAGCAACAGATCCCACGACAACTCCTGCAAAAAGAGTAGGCAACTTGACCAGTTTAGTAGGTTCTGTGCCGGCCATAACTAGAACAGCTTAACAGGTAATCAACAAGAAGAATTGCCGCTGACCCAGAATTTCCAGACCAATTAGAACTGGAAAGCGTCGTAGCTCAACATTGGACAATCGGGAAGACTCTGATCGGACTGCTGCTTACGGAAATCAGTTTGTTCTAGACCAATTAGGATCTCTTCAATCTATAGTACTGTCAAGCATCAAGCTTCTACTATCTCTGCATCATCAGGCAATAGTATGAGAACCAAAACGACAAAACCAGATCACCTCGTGGACTAATTACAAGCAGCGAATTTTTTCGATAGATGAGAAAATACCTTGGGAAGAGTGCGGTGATAGGATGCAGCAGTGGAGGAGAATAATGTGTCTTGTGAGTGGGAAATATGCTGTGCGGAAGATGCAGACTAATAGGCAGTGTCTTCAAAGACCGCTGAACCTATAGTATTTGAGTACTGCCAATACTAACGAGCAGCTGAACCTCTTGGCTGTTTATTGTTGGCATCTACCCGATTAGACTAAGATTTCGCAAACTGTAGGCCAAACGAAGATAGCTTTTCCTTTGTAAGCTGTAACTAGTATGCACGAAGTGAGCACGAAAATGTCTGAGTATGCTGCCAAGGCGAGGTTGCTTATTCAATGGCATGATGATGAAGTTCAATTATACTACACGTTGTCACTGTCGTGACATGTCTGAGTATACTAGACGTTAGGAGTGGATGACCACAGAAGCAAGTTTGTTTAGTACACATTGATTTTCCCCAACTTTGGTCTGAGACAAAGCCAATTCCAATATGAAGGCTATCTCTGCCTGCGCACAGTATGTATCCACTATAAAGAGGACGGAATAAGTTAGGACCGTCGCTCGTAAATCTACTCACTGCAGCATGGCAGATAAGCCGGACTGATAGTTCAACCGAACAGGCTGTGGAGGCCATGGAGCTTCCCCTAATTACACTCCTACCATAATCAGAGGGTGTACTTATCATCTACTCCGTCCCATGGAGTTTGATGTTTTTTTTGACTTTTAAACTTAATGTTTGGCCATCATTCTTATTCAAAATATTTATATAAATAATAAAATAAATTAATCAATATTTAAGTGTCTTTATTGATAAAATAAGTAATAACAAAATAAATTATATTTATGCAAAAAATTGAATAAGAAGAATCATCAAATAAGATGGCACGGAATCCGGGGTGACAAACTCAATGGGACAGAGGGAGTACGCAAGTTGCATACTGTAGATTATAAGGGCCGCCCATCAACGTGTAGCTGCATGGCACCAAACTAGCTACCTACTCTGTTGAATTCAAGTTGAGGAAGCAACCTTAAACAATAAATAACTTGGTCCAAGGAAAAAAAAGCAGCGGTGAATAGACTTTCAACAATGAAATAGCCGGCTACAAGCTAGCTTTGAACTTGGCAGGAGCATGTGGCTACTGCTCCCCCGTCCCAAAATAAATGACGTTTTGGGTTTTAGTGTCACAACTTTGACTCGATTTGTATAAAAAATACTGAAAGAATGTTTATATTTCTAAATCGATTTGTTAAACACTACTACAGATTCGTTCATCACTACCGTCGACATCACAGCCGAATTTAGTCCACCGGGGTCAGTTGAACCTCGTCCGGCAGGTGATGACCGTTCAGCGTGGGAGAATCGGAAAATCCACGGACTCGACCGATTCGGCAGGTGAAGACTTAGATCACCACCGGGTTGAATCGTTCCCCGGCAGTGGTCTTGATGGAAAGATCACTCACGGGCTTAAAAAGAACCGATAGCGATTTGAAGACCAAGGAACAGTCAAAACAAACGATAGAAAAAGAAGATTGCACACGCAGACGAATTAAAAACGACTGGTTCAATATATATTACTAGATAATATATTTACAAAATGATAAAAATAAAAGAAAGCGGCCGCCGCCTGGCCGCGTTCCCGCCGCCGGCCGCCTTGAGCATCGCGTTCAGCGCCTCCAGCCTCGCCGGTATCCCCGTAGCGAGGATGTCGGGGATGGCGTCGACCTTGAAGGCGTAGAAGTTGGCCTTCTGCACCAACGGCCAAGCCACCGTTGGCAGGCCGGCGCCCGCCCGTGTCGAGCTTGCGGAGGGCGTCATGGAGGCGCGCGACGGTGAACTGAAGCTCTTCAATGGTGTAGTTGTCGGCCATCGTACGTACGTCGATGAAGATGCCTGGTGATCGAGGTTATGGAAAGAGAGAGGTTAATTAGCGATGGAGATGGTACAAAATCAGAGGGTGACGTGTACAATTATATAGTAACAAGCCATGGAATGCATGCAGTCGATTGTCATTTCCCAAGACGGCGCCATGAAAACAGTCAAACAGCGACCGACTCATCCAATGGCCGTCGGCCCGTCTCCCCGGCACACGAAGGCCGACTGGCGGCTGCGAGTTTGCACGCATTTTGATCTCCAATCCCCATGATTAGGCGGCAACCATGGGCGACCGGCTATGCATTTGCGCATGTTTCCAATGGCCGCTTCCTCGGCTGCCACTGCGTTTCCCAAGGCACCCACTCCCGAGCCCCGGGTTCGATCCCCCCACTAAGCCAGTTTTGACCATTTTTTCAAGAACGGTGCTTGAATTTAATTTAGGATTACCGTTGCTATAGATGTTGCTCACGAAATCTAATGATATTTATTTGATAGCATAGATAGATACTTATCTAAATAAACCATTGTTATTTTGAAACAAGGAATGCTTTACATTATTTACCATTGCTACAAGATAAACCACACGTACCTTTAGAAGACGATGCCGACGGGGGAGGGAGGGAGGGAGACAAGAGACTAGAGACGAGAAACTGCTGCAACCTCCGGGCCGGAGTTTGAACAAATGACACTCAACTTGTAGCACGTCCACAACACTGCCGGGCTATTTAAAGAATCAAACTTTTACCGCTCAACGGATAGCTATCATGTTTTTTTTTTTTTGACCATGGGAGTAGTATGCAGTACGCACAATACTGTAGCTGTCACGTTCACTTCGCGTGTTCACAAAGGCCTGTGAGAGCATACATAGCGCTCGCGTGGAGAACCGCGTTGCCAGTAGTATTCACTGCCGGTTAGGAAACCGATAGTGTCTCCGGAACCGATGAGAAAAGCCTGTGGCACCTGCTGCAGCGTGGACGAGTTAAATCAATGTCAGTTAAAACACTATCGGGTGTAGTTTTACAACCGACAGTGATCAGTAGATCACTGCCGATGCAAAGCTTTTTGGCAGTGGTATTCGATATCACTGCCGGGGGAAACCTGAGACCCGGCAATGATTTCACAATATTCAACGGCCGCACAGTTCTCAACTCTAACTGGCTGACCACTATGCCAATGCTGGCACATTGTTTCCATGTCCTCGGTACAACGGCAGTCACCTCAACCACGGCATCTTGCCTATTTAAACGATGTCATGGGTTTTGGATCTAGGAAATTTTTTTTGGCTTATTCTCCTCGTTCTTCGTTGCTAGCAGTACTTTCCAGTTCCACATATATATGGCCTTTCTTTGGGAGAAAGCCCTCCACATATAGATATGCCTACTCCAAGAAAATGGTCTACAGAAAAGGTGCTAGAAGAGTCTTACTGAAGATAGATAGACATCAGAGCTTGCATCTTGTGTGGGTGCGATGATTCATAGTGCTAGGATCTGTTAGGATCCGACTGACTCATATTAAGAATATGAGTCCGAGTCTTTGTGTTTTTGGGGTGAAAATGTCGAAGCAAAAACCCCAGGCACAAGGGCATATAGTATCTGAAAGACCAACCATATGGATCCACGGAAAAACAATCCCCATTGGACCAATTTCTATCGTGACTTCATCCTTCGTCCAATGGTCAAGTTTGGGCTGAAGACAAAGCTTCGGATGAATCTCATCCTCCAACCTCCTCGGGCGGTTCTTCTACAAGTCTCGCCGCATCGAGATGCTAGAAGAGACTTACTGAGGTGGTTAAATTTTAATGTGTTTGTACACTTTGATTGTAGCATTGACCTATCTGTGAATTGGCCTTTGTTACCGTATACTCCCTCCGTCCCAAAATGTCTATCGCTTTTGGTTTTCGTGCCACAACTTTGACTCGATTTGTACAAAATACGTGCAACATTTATATCTTCAAATAAATTTGTTAAAAACTAGGTTCAAAGATCTTTCCAATGATATTAATTATGTATGATAAATATTAATATTTTTTAATCTATAATTTTTTAAAGTCGTTTCTCGAAGCACAAGTGACAAACATTTTGGGAGAGAGAGAGTATTTAGTTTTATGTAAGGTCTTTGTTATGGAAATATATGTAATCAAATTTTTATCAGTTGTATTTTTGTTTGTTATGGATGTTGTCTGTCTCTTCGATATCTTTGAGTGCCCATTTTTTCCCTTCATCGAACATAATAAAAGATGGTTACGTCAATGAAATATGCTGCAATGTCAGGAAAATACAACAGATATCCAAATCCAATGCAATGTCAGGAAAATACAACTGATAATTCTTCAATCTTTCTGCGGTCAGCATCTTTGAGAAAACACTGTATTTGTGTCATTGTTTGCTGCAGGTCACTAAGCTCTTGTTTAACACCTAGTATTTGTACTGCTTCACTTGTAATAACCTCTTGGAGTTTTTGGATGCAGGATGCCGCAAAAGGAAATAATAAGGTCCCCATTAAGTGGATCCTAGAAGCAAAATCACCTGTGGAATTAAAAGAGTTTGACAATAAGATCATGTTGTAATCATCTTGCCAAAGCAGTCTGTTGACATCATAACTCTGAAAATTGCTAGTGACTAACAAAGATCTACTCGACAACTAGAACAAAAAGAAAACCCAACACATCACGCGGCAGCTTCTGCGAGCTATGAATTAGTAGGTTTCGTTATATCCGAAACAAGCCTAGAAGTCAGCGTACATCTTGAAAAATAAGTATGCAATTAACGATGCATTATCTGAAGCAGATGTTAAAATTTACAGGCTTGTCCTCCAGTACTGAAAAGTGGTTGATAATAAGCACTAATCATCCTGTGGAACGAATTCCTTTTGTTGAACCCATATCTACTATCACCGGCGAGAGATCGAGAAAAGAACGGATAAATCACACAGTGGCGAGAAGTCTTAGTAGCTAGGTTGAATCAATAGTTACAGCTAGAACAATACGAATTTATAAGAAGGTAAGAACAATCACTACGATTTGAGAGATACTAGCACTAAATAAACCTGATGACAAGACTCTGATTCATATGTTGTGCAGTTCTGTTATAACTAGTCTTCTTTCATCATCAGCTGGAGGCCATGGACGTTTGCAAAGCAGAGCTAAGAGCACTTACAATGCAGACTCTATCATAGTTTTCTATCCTTATTTATAACCCCTCTATTTATTGCTTTTTTGTTGATGTGGCGCTATATTTATTGAAGAGAGAGAGGAAAAACACAAGAAACCAAGTCTAACTAAGAAACCAAGTCTTACGCAAACCAAAACAATATGTGAGAGTGACAAGTGGGTCATGTAACATCATGATATAAAATTGTATTGTGGAAGATAGTTTCTTGAACAATGTCCAAAACTATAGAAACCATGATAGTTTCTAGCATTGTGAGTGCCCTAATGGATGAAATAGCAGAGTAGTATCTGAAAACTGGAGTGCATCCAGCCTAGGAATCAGCACCAATACGCTTCCTCTTGGTTATATCAAACGAATAATAATGTAATGAAATCTGGCATTAAAGACAGGCGTAGACTACGTCTACAAAGCGTGGTGTACAAGTACATATTTTAATCCGGCCGGTTGTTTTGGATGAGCATACTACCTAGTGGCAAACTGTTGGAATTAATTAATTTACCCATCCTAGTAAAAGCCGTCTAACGATACCACCGATAGTCAGTCCAAAGGCACCCAAAATAAGTTAATATAAGCAATTTCAAGTTCTGCCGGCGATGACGACGTATATACAGAATACAAACAGTAAACGAAGGGATTGACCAGTCACGACGTAACAATGCGAGGTCTCGGTCACTGCAGTGCAGACGAGAGGGGCACCAATGGTGGATTAGTCCTTGGTTATGTTTGTGAGGATCAATTATCAATAGTGACTAGGCAACAATGAAATTGCAAGTGATGACCAAGAATAAAAAACAACAATACGTAATGATTTAGTGCTTGTAGTCGTTTGGCCCTCTCCTATATTAGTATTTTTGCATGTATTTAGATAAACTTGGAATTTTTAAGTTTTCTTGAAAAATGTGTATTGCATTATTTTGGGATTCAAGTGCGGTGACGGCCCAACCTTTAGCAAAAAGAGCAACATGCCAATATTGTAGACCTCCAATGGACAGTGGTGCACTTTGTACCTTAGCGCTGTACCTTGCGCTCTGAAAATTGCAAATGTGCTCGAATAGCCTCACTACAACTCGAGGAAAACAGAGCAGCGTCAGCAGAGTTGCTAGTGGAAAACAGAGCAGCGCTTACACTGAACAGGAGAGTGTTACTCTGTGTGTCACCAACTGCAGCTGTACACATGACGCTGGCTTGGACCTTTCCATGGGCGCCCACCAGCATCACGGACCATCGCGGCCTGGAGCATGGCAGCAGAGGAGGAACCCATAGGAGCAAAAGCAGAGGAAGGCAAGTGCCCACTACTACTGTGACCCAGGGAAAAGACTTAGAAAAGTATGTTCCATTTTGATGAAACGCAGCGCTGCTGTTAGCATCGAGGGACGCCCAGCAGGAGGAACACACGCTTTGTCTGTGTTTTTTTTTGTTTTTGAGGAAACTGAAGGTGCCAAGGCCCCTGAAGGAGCAGCCCTTTGTTGACGCTGCGTGAGATTTGTTGGCACACAGCCGAGTGTTCAGGCCGTGTCCCGTGTCTATACAAGTAGCACGCTAACATGCCATCGACTAGGACACATTCTGACTGCCGTGTCCCCGTGTGTATAGAATGTTGCATAGCATTCACAGGGCTGGCGAGGATGAACGAAAAAAATAAATCCAGCTTAGCAACAGCTGTTTTTTCAAAGACATTGGAAAGTAACAGCAGCTGTCCTAGAAACGCTCCTACTCACAACTCACGAGCACACTTTCACGTAGCAGCAAAAGTGCACGCTAGGACCTTATTGTAATGTTCTCACAACTTCATAAAACGAAACTGAAAAAAAACGAGAGCATATAATGACCGCATTCCACGTACGCAGACAAAACCACTGATTAAAAGTTTAAAACACACAAGTATGCGCCACTTGATGAGGAAGGCATCTTCTTCTTCCTCCGTGAGCAGAGCATAAGATTCTGCAACTCCTTGCATTGGCTTGAGCCTTGATACGTTCATGTGTGTAAGGCAAGTTATAGACTGCAGTCCGGTCCTGATCAACGCCTGATCACCTACATAAAAAGGAAATGGGCACAGGTAATTAATCAAAAGCAGAGAAGATAGAAATCTAACCAAATTAGAAAATTCAGCTAACGGTCATAGCTTACATCTCCATAGCCATCTCATTGAACATCTCTGTAGGTTCACCATATCCAAGTGTAGACATCCATGTCTTCCCCATCGTGTAGCTGTCGGTGCTTCTCTTGGAGACCGGGCAGCCACCGTGATGAGGAGACACCTTCCATATCCTTTGTCAGAAATAGCTGGTGCAAGTTGTCCATCCTCTCAACACACCTCAAGTTATGACACAGCTGTACACGTAGCAGCCTCACCTGGGGAATATTTGAGACCCTCTCTAGGCCTTCACAATCTACAATTAAAAGGACCTCTGAGAGGAAACAGAGGTTCTCCACCACCTTAAGGCTCTGCACGTTTCTTAACTGGAGATCCTTCAAGCTGGTGGCCTCCTGTCCAAGCTGTGGTGGGAGAGCTCTCAGCTTGGGGCAGCGGTTAAGTTCCAAAATCTTCAGTTGTGGCAGCAGCTGCATCCTTGGAGGTGGGCCGTCCTCCTTTTGATTTGCAACAATCTCATCCTCTGCTCCTTCTGTGACTGCTTTTGTTGCTTCTTGTTTTTCTTCAGCAACAAAGGACCACTCCTCCCAGTTGGGCATATCCCATATGAGCAATCTTTCAAGCTTAGGGAAAGCAACTGACTCTGTAGATCTGAGATTACCCATCCCATAACCAACAAATTCGGGCCCAATCCTGGTGACTGCTATGGCTCCTTTGATTCTCAGATATTTCAAGTTGGGGAGCTGACCGAGTGCTGGAAGATGCACACATGATTTGCAATTTATGAGCTTCAAATATGTCAGTGAAGGCAAATGGGTAGCACTATCTAGCCAGGAGGGAAACCTCCGTCCAAAGAAATTCCCAAAAAAGAGATCCTCTAGGTTGTCCGCAGGTATTAGCAAATCAAAGGTTTTCTCAATATTGATTATAACATGTTCAGAGTATGGTTCATCTGTACTTTCAGTGCACCATAGATATAAATTTTTGAGATACCTTTTGTTTATTAACAGTGAATCGGTACTACAAGGACCGGCTCTTTCCAGATTAATCAATTCAAGACTCCTCAACTGCATAAGAGAGCCTAACTCCTCCAAGTTCCATCCATCTTGCATTCTAGTTCTGTTAGAACTGTCACCACCAATAGGAAATCCTCCTAAACAATTGAGGGACTTTAATCTGCCTATTCCTTTTGGAACTTGGTTAATTGGTGTGCCATCAAGACCAAGACTCCTTAAGCTGCATAATCGAGTGACACCTAAAGGAAGGCTGTGCAAACTGCCACAGCAGTTCAAGCTCAATACCTGAAGGTTTCTTAATGAACCAATGGACTCTGGAAGGCAAGTTATACTGGTACCCTGAAGATCAAACAGACGCAGATGAATCAAACTTCCAATATAGGTCGGTACTTCCAATATACTTGACCTGCTGAGATCCAAAACACGAACATACAAAAATATTTTGAACATTGAAGGTTCAATTGTAAGAGATTTGTCACAAAAGCTTATTATAGTTCTCACTTTGAGTTGTTGATTATTCACACTCGGTAAAACAACCATTTCCTTTTCTGTTACAAATGACATACGTTGTAGTTTAGTTACAGCTGCGCCTTCCAGCAACTGTGGGTCTCCGAAGAAGCAATCGTCCCTTTGATAAATGACGAGCAAGCTGATTTAATAGATCATGCATTGTGCACCATTCTTGGTTAGCATATCTAGTATCAGGCAATAGAAGGTTCCTTGAGATCAACTCATAGTAGTACTCTTCTGCTGTATCTTCCATTAATTGGTTGCCTTGTTTTTCTATAAAGCCTTCAGCAACCCAAGACATAACAAGAAAATCACGTTGTATTGACCAATCTTCAGGATATAAAGAACAATAAAGGAAACATTGCTTCAAGTTTTGTGGCAGCTGGTCATAACTCAAGTACAAAGCACCTCTTAGTTCAGCAGGGAGCTTATTCATAGACCAAGCATCATTGTTTAGAATCTTCCGCCATTCATTTTCTGTTGATTCCTTTCTTGCCAAGACACTAGCCATAACCCGAATTGCAAGAGGAAGGTGACCACATTTTTGAACAATCTCAATTCCAATGTCATGCAAGTTGAGTACTTCGTTAATATTAGAGATGTTCATACTCTTCCAGAGCAGCTCCCATCCTACTTCCTCTGACAACAATTCAACTCGGTGCATATGTCCAACTCCAATTGCCTTTGCAACTGTATCATGCCGAGTTGTTACTAAAATCATTACTTGAGATGCAGCATCAAGTGGAGTTCTTAGCAAATTGGTCCATACATCAGACTCCCACAAGTCATCCAACACAAGCAAAAGCTCTTTTGTTTGATTGCTTCTGAAAGTTTACCTTTGAGCTCTCCTATGCTTTCACCTTGCTGTTCATGCACTTTAATATTTCAAGTATTTCTTTCAACAAAGAAACTTGAGAGTACTGTTGGGAAACACAAATCCATGCATGTTCCTCAAAGTTACCTTTAAGTCTTTCATCATTAAAAATTTTTTGAGCTAGTGTAGTCTTTCCAACTCCTCCTGTACCAACAATACCTATCTTGTAAGCCTTCTCATTCCTATTGTCCATTGCCAACCCTACTAATGTCCTGGTAGCATGAAGAATCTCCTTTCCAACAATATTTGGTTCAACAAGGTGGGTTGTTTTTCTATAATCTGAATTGCTGGAAACAGGCTCTTTTTCAAACTTGAATTGTCTACCTGACTCTGCAATCTTCTCTATTCTTTTGTTGAGGCTTCTAATCTGTATAGCAATCTCACGACGTGTCCAAGTATTAGAAATGCAAGAGATAAGTGGAAAACCATTGCATGCAGATAACTTTTTGGATGATGATGAAAGGTCTTCTCCTAGTAACTTGCATGCTTTAAACCTTGCCAAGTCAATGATATTATCAGCATCATACATTGCATCTTTCAGCAAACTAAGCCAATAGCTGAAGCTGTCTGATAAGTCTTCAATCTTTCTCCGATCGGCATCTTTGAGAAAACACTGTATTTGTGTCATTGTTTGCTGGAGGTCAATAAGCTCTTGTTTAACACCTAGTATTTGTATTGCTTCACTCATAATAATTTCCTGGAGCTTTTGGATGCATGATCCCGCAAAAGGAAATAATATAGTCGCCATTAGGTAAATCCTTGAAGCAGAACCACCTGAGGAAAAGAGTTTTGATATAAAAACACTAGTAATCATCTCACAGAAGTAGTTTTTTCATATCGTTACTTCTAAAATCTCCAGTAGTTAGAAGAAGGATCTTAAAATAAAGTGCATGAAGAGAGAAAATAAATAACTAAGGAATATCACTGGACCACAAATTCATACAACAACTCCTGGAAAAGGTGGGGACTAATAAGATTAGTTGAGAGCCTTGTTGGTCAACACATATGACTAGAAGATCTTAGGGAAACATAGCTGTTACAAATCGCAAACATAGCTGAACACTGAACATAAGGGAAGGCATTGAGCAGCGTGCTAGACACAAATATCAGTAGCTCCTATAACTAAAAAGGAAAATACTAGAGTGGCATAGCACAGAGCAAGAAGAATTACAAATGAATCAGAGCTTCTAGAACTAAAGAAGTTACCTGAATACTGAGGACAGGACAACTTTCCCGGACTGATCACTGTTCTAAACTGAGGTCAATATGTGTCAAAGATTTTTATTGTTTCCCTATTTTCTCCAACAGGATGACATCAATCAGAAATGCTGCTCTCAAGCATGAAACTTCCGTTATCTCTGCAAGATCTGGCATGCATTTCGAGAAGGAAAAGCTTAAAAGGAGAACTCTTTCTTAGATCAATTACTGGAGGCCAAGGAACAACTGATATACCAGAAGCTGAGAAGAGCAGAGTTGAAGGATGAAATTGACGGTTGATAAAGATGGATGTCGGTATGTACCACAACAGATTTGTTTACCCCAAACAAAATCTCGTCACTTAGCTGTCCTACAGAAATGTGAAGGAACAGTTGCACTATCAAGACATGTAAATCAAGGGGACGCAAAACATCTGAAACCTTTATCAACCACGTGAAGATGTCGTGTACATACCAAACTGAAAGGATGTAGAAACAGAGGATCCGGTTAATAGGTCAAAGAGCACTTCCTACTGAAGAATCATCTCAGTTCTTTCTTTTAGTAGCATTGCTTCAGCAGCAAAAAGAAATGGAATCTAGCTGAGAGTAGACCAGTCTACAGATTCAGGAAAGAAAGTAGACAACTGAGGACTATCACTGCATCACCAGAAGAGAAAACAGATAACACGGCAACTCCTGCAAAGAGTGGGGACAAGTAGAACTACTTAGCATGTTAAATGGCTGCTTCGTTGATCACACGGCACCTATGAACACAGCTTAGCATGTAATTAATTAACAGGAAAAATTACCACTAAACGAAAATTGTATTGCTCACAGGAGGATCTCTTCACTCATGCTCTCTGTCTCTCTCTGCATTACCAGGCAACTGCTACGACAAAAGAAAGGAGGACATAAGAAGATGGTCCTTTACTAAGTGGAGGCAATGATGCTTTTCATAGGCAAGAACATACCTTGGAGGCTTGGACACGACAGAGCCGGCACACTGACCAGAGTGCTGCTGGAGGTGTTAAAATGAACTGCCACGCCGAACAGGATTTCTGCAACCAGCTAAATGGGCAAGAAATGGTACAAATCAGTGATGAAATTAGAGAAGAAAGATGAACAAATCTGAAACCATTGAACTCACCCAAGTAAATCAGCGTACGTGATTTTGAAGGAGGGCAAAAGCGAAGCGCTGGCTGAAAACTGAAAATACAGAGCAGTCTCGAGTTCCTATTGAAGCATCCTCTTCTTAACTCTCTCCACTTATTGGTACCACCAGAGTCGAGAGCAAACCAACCTCCAGTGGAGACAGCAGAGTTAATTGGGCAACTGCATTATTGTCCTCTCGGACAAGTCACTGATGCAGCATTTACTCTGCTCCGGGTCAAGGTCTCCTCGTACCACAGCCACTGTACACCGCTGTACCTTTGCTAAAATAAAGGTAGTTCAGCAGAAAATTAATAAAAAAGAATAATCATCACTGTATTTAAGCTATGATGGTCCGGCAGTAAGTACCTGATCAGTATGTGTCAATGCTACTAATCAGATGCCAAACATCAAATAGATCAGTATGTGTCAATGCCTATTTTTCCTTTTTTGCTCCCAGCAGGATCACTTTGGTGAGAGATGAACTCGCTCAAGAGAAATGGGCACAAAGACAATTAAGTCCGTGCCGCTCTGCTTGATCAGCACATGCAAGTCTAGGAATCAACTTCAATGAAGGAAACGAGTGTGACAATAAGAACTAGTAGTAATCATCTTGCAGAAGCAGTTCCTTCAGATAATAACAGGTGAGTACGTTTAAGATCTTCAAGAGTGAGGGAAGGACTGTAGACACCAATGTATAGAATAAATAATGGAGGACAATGATTCAATCACACCGCAACTCCTGCGAAATGTGGCGACAACTAGAACTGTTAGCAGGTCCAGTGAAAGCCAGGTTGATGAATACCTATAACTAGAACGTACAGCCAACAAGATGAATTACCGCTGAATAAGAATGAACTAGAAAACGTAGGTCAACTGTAAAGGCACTGACCAGGCTGCTGCTTATGGAGATCAGTTTGTCCCAATGTAAATCGTTCCAGTTCCGACAGTAGGATCTCTTCAATCTGTAGTCCTACAGAAACAGGTGTACTGCAATTACTATGAAAAGGCACACAGACAATAATAACAGATATCTCTACAATTAGTATGAAAAAGCACAGACAAAAGAAAGGCTCAAGGTTATGAATTATGATATCTCTGCATGACCAGGCAATAGTATGAAACAGAAACAATGAAACCAGACCTTGAAGGTTTTTGCAGAGATGATAACATACCTTAGGAAGAACACGGTGAAAGGATGAAACAGTGGAGGAGCAAACAGAAACAAGAGAGACCTTGTGCCAAAATGTCTTTTGCGAGTGGGAACTAAGCTGTGCGGAAAAGCGTAGACTAAAAGGCAGTGTCAGCAAAGACCTCTGAACCTGTACTATTTGAGTGTGGATAATACTAAGCAGCGCATTGGCCGCTTATTGGCATCGACAAGCCTATGGTTAGTTGCCCATGTGATTTGTTTACCTCGAGATTCGACGAGCACATGTGAAACGTACTGGTACTCACGAATCACCGTAACCTCGACATTTTTCTGACCGCCGACTGGATTCAGGTTTGTTTAATAGCGTTTTTGGTTTGAAAAATAAATTATTCCGTCGTCTTCTCACTCCTCACTTCATCACCTCATTCATCACAAGCTAGTACATGTATGAGAAATGAGGTCATTTGAGTATTTGCTCAAATTTGCCAAATCAACTCATGACAAAGCGCCTCACCAAGAATGCAGTTATTCCTCAAACCTAACAATATAGAAGTGTTAACCAGGCCAATTGAAGAGTGCTTCTCTGTTTGTTTTTGTTTGTACTAAGGCCAGTCTCAATGGGGGTTTCATAGGAGTTTCATGCACATTAAATAGGGCGCCTCATCAGCAAAAGTCTACTTTTGCATGAAACTCGAGAGGAGAGAGAAGTGAAAAGTTTCATCTTGGTGAAACTCTCTTGGCACGAATACCAACTATCTCTGAATCATGAAATTAAATGTCTATAAAACCACTAGATGAAACTCCCCATTGAGAGTAGGGTTTCATGCAAGTTTTATTTCATTTTATATGACATGACAGCCTTTGGAACAACAAAATGAAATGCACCATTGAGACTGGTCAAAGTGAACAATAAAATAAAGCATGCTGCCAATGGCTGGTCGCTTAGCCAAATGGAGCCATATAGTTAATGGAGTAAAACCAAGAAAGTTCATGTGCTAGTGTCACGAGAAAGAAGCAAACACAGCTGGATGTTGCATCGATGACCACCCACGCTCCGTGCTTTGTGTGTGCTTCTTTCAAATACTGAAAGCATTCAAAATATAGGAAAGAGAGTAACTAAATTGGACTGTACAAAGCAACTAGGTTAGATAAACTTTAACTAATTCGATGTGCAAGAAACAATGGAGCAGCCTCGATCCTAGAGGCAACGGCATACTAGGAGCTGCATTCCGCTGAACAGAGGGGGAGTAAGGACACTCACAATGCAGACTCTATCATAGAATCTAAGACTATTTATTATCTCGAATAACGTGGACTTGGATTCTAAATAAGACTTGGAGTCTTATTTTTTCTCATCTCTCTTCCATAGATGTATACTGCCACATCAGCGCTACATCAGTAAATTACAATAAATATGATGGTAATAAATGTGCTTAGACTCTATGGTAGAGTCTGCATCGTGAGTGTTCTAAGCAGCCTCCTAGAGGCATTTATTGCTGCCTAAAAAACAGTAAACCAAGACACGCCAGCCTAGTTTCTGGTTGCTTTTTGGCATCGACTTTAGTTAATTATATACAACTTGTAGTAGATTTAGTATTCCTAAGGTTAGCGCACATGTGAGCCTTTTTCCTAGAGATTCCACAAGTAGCAGTCTGAGCGCCGAAATATTGAAAGCAGTCTGAGCGCCGTAGTTAGCGTGGATGTACTGGTGTGAGAGGGTGGGTGTACCGGTGCACACGTAGTTGGTGGAATTTTGGCATTATTTTGTAGGACACAGCCCAGCTTGCGATGCCAATATTGTATACTGCTCCCTCGATTTCACAGTACTTGCAATTCTTTGACTCATATAAACTGTGTTTGACTGCTCGTCTTATTCAAATTTTTTATGTAAATTATAAAACAAACAAAGCATCATTACAATATCTTTAGTGATGTAATAAGTCATAACAAAAGTGGTAACATTTATTAAAAAAAGTTGAATAAAACGAGAGGTCAAATACAGTTTATATGAGTCCAAAATTGCAAGTATTGTGGAACGGGGAGTACCTCCAACAGGCAGAGATGCTGGTGCACTTGTTTAATGCACTTGTTTAATTAGTACCTCGTGTTCTGTTCCACCGGTGGGTGGGCGGCCAGCCGTAGACTTGACTCTATGCCCACGCTGGTCAAGGTCCTCCACTGCAGGGCTAGCTGCGCGCCGGCTTTATTCGTCGGCTCCATATTTGCCTGGTGCAGGCACAAGCATATGTTGATGGCTTTTCTTTTGCACACCCATGCAGTAACACTGCGGTGGAACAAGCAACAATAGAGCCCTGTAACAAATAGCGCGCTAATAACGGTCAGAAGACATTGTCGCGACGCCGTTTAGCGCGCTATAGCGCCAAATAGCGCGCTAATAGCGCCGCTATAGCGTTTTCGACGCCCTCACGCTAAATTCCTTAGCGCGCTATTTTAAACAGGGAATGGAGGTCAGTCCGTCCATGGTTGGTGGGCTGCCGGTAGCTGATGATCAAGCCATTTTTCACTTGTGTAATTACGTGTTGGTGATGCCATGAGGATGATGGAGAAAACGCGTGGAAGAAAGCTTTATTTGCTCCCAACCTTAACATTAAATAAAACTTCGCCTACAAAAATTTGTGACGAGGGGAGTTTCGTCGAGATGGAGCTGATGTGCTCAAACAGCCAGACTAAAGACCTGGAGCAGAGGAACTTTGCAGGGGCATAAGTAATTAAGTACATACATACACAGGTGGCAGACGTACGCCTAAAATCTGGATGTGCAAACTTCAGAAATGAAATGAATTAACCTCCTCGATGCACTGTCAATCCACTTACAGAGAAATCGAACTCGATTAGCAATGGATCACGGGACATACACATCTACAATGCTACAGGATAGAATCCTCTGTGAAGTGTTGAGCATGGCGTCATCACGCGTCGCCCAGAACTGACTAGAACTACAGATAGTAGCACTTGCAACACATCTCTGCAGTTTGTCTAGCGTCAGCAGAGTTGCTAGTGGAAAACAGAGCAGCGCAACCACTAAACAGGAGAGTGTTACGCTGTGTGTCACGAACTGCGGCTATACACACGATGCCGACTTGGACCTTTGCAAGATCTTTGCATGGGTTGAGCGCCCTCCACGGAACGAACGACGGATCAGACCATCGCCGCCTGGAGCAGTGTGCCTACTACAGTGAGGCGACCAAACACACCCATATCACTTAGCATCGCAGCTTGAGAAAGTGTTGCTTTACTAGAGCAAGGATTGTACTAGGCTGACTTAGTTTTGCTTGCTAGACTCCTGTAAGAAGGGAACCAAACACACCCATATTCCCTTAGGAAGTACAGGGAGGCTGTAGAGAAAAAAATGTAATAACCACCGAGGACATCAATAGGGACTACGTGTCCAGCAGGAAAATTTTGCTCATTACAAGAACCAATGTATTCAAACACAACAATTTCAAATGTTCAAGTGAATAGCTGACTTCACAATCACAAGCGTGCATATAAATTTCTTACAGGGAATCCTAGATGACGGTTTTCTGTGACTGGACAACTTTCAAAGCTTTAGGAACATGCGAGCATATGCCAACGCTAGCCAATAAAAGCAAACAGGAGCACAGTAAGAAAAAAACATTCACTAACGGAGTCGATGATCCTTCAGGGCGCCCCCAAAATAAGCTGCGGCCCCATCTTCTGAAGCCAAGCCTGTTCAGTCGTGCCCTAGCATGAGCAAGGAGTCGACAAGGCTCTGACATCAAGATGGCGATCATGGAGCTGATTAACGCTATCGCGGGAATCATGACGATAACTACGGTCATCCCCACACCCCTGGGATGTACTAGTGACAGCCCTTCTCTGAAGGAGAAAAGGAATGCCAGGACGGTGGCCCAGAGGCATAATCCGCCCATATAAAGAGACGCACCGCGAGTCTCGACGCCAGCGTATGGTAATCCAGCGACCGTGAAAAAAAATATAGCAAGTGTTGACGCAGCCAAGACGATACCATCCCAGTCGATAAATTCTCCAAAGATTTTTGCTCGTTTTTTTTCTGAGTATGAGAATGAGAAGAATGACCGCAGTGAGGAGTCCGGCAGACTTGCTTAATCTCTTGGATTCTTTCTCCTTGTCAGAGCCGGAAATATAGACCCTGCTCCTGAATTTAAAATAATCATCCCTTTCTCGAGGGCCAAAACCTGCTCCGGCTGCCAGCAGGTCGTTACGCATCCAGGCCCGGTGAACCTGCGCCAATAATCGTTATCATCATGAGTTTCGTTAAGGCAATGACTAGCAAAAAATGGAAGAGGACAAATATAACACTCCCAATAGTAAACCTTATAAATGTCATTGTAATGAAGCTTAATTATGTTGACGCTGTACCAAAAATCTGATCCATTCACTTTATTAGTTATTTTAGTGGACAGTGATGGAAGAGCATCCAGAATTTCGTCGCCCCTAGGGCCCCAATTGCCCAAATCATAAGCACAGAATAGATTAAAAAACCATAACTCGAGAATGCTGACACTAAGTGAAAAGTAATTGGGAACAACGTGTAGCACGAATCTTGAAGCATATATGGACGGTGCAGATAGTGCATGCTGAGCACATATGTGCTACGTTGTATTACCGCAAAACCCGACGCCTAATGGTTCTAGCGGTGGCCACATTAATTTATCGGCGCTTCGGATATAAAAAAGTGTAAATGGAGGCTCGATAGAAACCCCGCCATGTTAATCCTTGCCAGGCATGATAACAAAAAAATCCTGAAACTTATTAAAATTTAGAAAGGTTTCCTGATCAATTTGATAGACTCTAATATCATTTTTAATAATGCATATCAATTTTCTAAAAATTACCCACATGCGCTATTATAAAAAAAATAACACAAACTAACAATGCAAGTATGCGTCAAAATCCCCGGTGCCACTATGAATCATGACTTAATTCATTTCTCAGTTTGCATCTAAATTAACTACCTAGCCATTTCATAGATAATTGCCGAACACATGGTTAGATCAAATGTGTTTAGTTGTGTAATGGAGTGATTCTCAACCGTCAACATTTTACTTCTATTTTTCATTTATTTTTTACGCTTTCGGCTATGTTCACCACACGTGGAGTGTGTCAAGACGTATCTCTTGGTTTTAAGTGTACAGGTGTGGAGCTCGGAGATGGTAGCTGATGGTGAGGTGACACGCCTTTTGCCAATGGCGCCTCAAGATCCGGCAAGCATTTTTTTTATTGCAGCAGGCAGTTTGTTGTATTGCAGTAAAAATATGTTTAAACATATAAAGTTACATGTGACTCTTTATTTATATACTACCCACCTATGCCATTAAAAAATATGATGCAGTGTAGACCTAAATTGCATCTAATTATAAATGTACTCCTACTATAACTTTTCAGTCTCGTGACTAGAAAAAAACCCCTAGAAACCAAATATGAAGGGACTTTTTCTATATTAGAGCATCTTCAACAGTTTTGCAAACAGGGGTTTGCATTCTTTAAATTTGCCAAAAACATAAAAAGTGGTCTCCAACAGTTTTGCAATTTGGATTGGCATTTTGGACAACTTGGCATAAACCATCCTCAACTTGGCAAATATGCCAAGCTAGGAGGGACTTGGCAAATCCTCTCCTTGCTTGCATGTTGCGTATTGAATGCGAAAAATAAAATCATCTCCCTACATGCATGTTGCATGTTACCTTTTTTTCTTTTTTGCCAAGCTAAATTTGCAAAACTGTTGGAGAATCATAGTTTTTTCACATGGCATATATTTTTGTGACTTGGCAAATCACAACTTTTGCCAAGTATATTTTGCAAAACCGTTGGAGATGCACTTAATCCCTAAAAGTATATCTTGGAGAAACTTTTTTAAAAGTCCCGGGAACTAAAAATCCTTGGACTTTTAAACCAAACATCCCCTAAAGTGAACAATCGTCCGCACCTGCATGCATGAGCAATAAATATATATATGTTTTTCTTCATGACAATTTTTTTTCAATAATTTCTAATATAGTGATGTACTAATAAATTATTTAAAACCATATTAGTAACCATGTCATATAATCTAAATTTATATATTTTAACTCAATTTTTTACATGTCTATATTGATAGTATAACCATATCTGCACATATATTTTTTTTGATTAAAAAGGTTCAATTGTCTTGAGAATTGTGCAATATGACCGGTGGTTATATTTTTTAGTACCTTTGAGAAAAACTTTAGAGTAAAAAAACTTGATCATTATTAGGCTTAGGTATTTAAATTCTCCTGAGGTTAGTATTATGACCCTCATATGAGATATAACTTTAAGCTCTATGACTTAGAGACATGTAGATTTTAAATGATGTCAAATGCTTTTAAGAAATCCACTCAATGACCGAAAATCTTTATTTTAAGAAAGTCCCAAAAGAACTGTTAATAAAAGCTATAATAAATACTAGAGTTTCAACTTAACATGTGGAGAGAAAATTTTGTAATAGCAAACCACATATTTTTTTGAAAAATCAAAATTCAAATTCATGATGTCATTAGATCTGTGATGAAACAAGACCCACTATAATTAATTTTATGGTTTCAAACTAATTACATATTTGAAATGTCACGCATAAGAAAAATAATCACATTGATGAAAATACATATAGATTAGTCCCTTCAAAAAACATAATAAAGAAGTTTACGATAACTAGATATAGATTACATATTATCATCAAAGGAAAAATATGTAATTTAACATATGTAATGTTTTATCAATCGATGTATTAAACAACAATTAATGCTTATGTGTTCTAAAATTCTAACCCGTCAAGCGCGAGCATGGGTTGATAGACTAGTTTCCATCAATTATGTTAGGAAAATCTAAAAGAGCCAACTAAATTGTATTTTCCAGGAATATAATACATACATGTAAATTATCTAAATCCCCCAAAAGAAAAAAAATATCGAAGTTTTCGAACCATGCCTGCCTTCTAAAACCACTATTGGAAGAAAACCATGACTTCTTGCTAGTTCTTTTTCGAGTTTATATGATTTTTGCTAGGTTTAGTATTACTGGGTCAATGAAACATACCTTACTGAAATTCAGCTTCTCTATATTACACATGATAGCAAGATCCAGAGGAGTTCGACCGTGCTTGTTTACCGAATGTAAAGATACTTCATTTTCCCTACAATATAGCAAAAGATGATCCAAGATTCCATATATACGGCCATATGAAGGGCAGTATCTCCATTGTGATCCCTCATATTTAGAATTGTCCTGAACTTTGGGTCAGTGCAGACGTATTTCACTACATTATCATGTCTGTTTTCAACAGTGACATGGAGGAAGGTTCGTCCAGCAGAGTCGCATGCTGAATCGCAGGTTGGGCATGCCTCCAGTAATTTCTTGATGATATCAAGCCTGCCCATCCTGGCTGCAGCATGTATGGGCAGTGACCCTTCTGAATCTGCGATGTAACCTGACAACGAATTGTGGTCCAATATGAGTTGTGTGATACCTATAACTTGCCTGCCCGTATACTGAAGTGGTGTTCTCCCTGATTCATCTTGTTCTGTTGCAAGGCTGCTTTTCCAATTAAGCAGCAACTTACATCTCTCTGCAACAAAAGGTGGCAGATGCAACTGTTAGTACAATACCAATTTTTTTTCTTTGATTGGTATGATTTTAATGGGCATGGCAAATATAAAATAGAAAAGCAAATGTGCAAGTCAAACTTGGCAAAGGAGACAATACTATAGCATAATATATGCTGACGCATGAAGATAGCGAATAGTTTGTATGAATAGGCAGAGGTGATACCTACGCTACTGAAGAGAATGGCAGTATGCAGAGCAGTTCTGCCAGCTGGTCCAGCGTGGGATACTTGGTACTTGTAGGGGACTGTAAGGGCTTTGATGATATCACACGAAGTCGTGGCGGCCAGATAGAGCGGGGATGCGCCGTTGTCATCCAGAACTTGCACCAGCGGAGGGGTGGTCTCGTCATTCAGTTCAGCATCTACATCCATGAGGAGGCGCACCATATCTATACATCCCGACCTGACCGCCTCGTGCAAGCACGTCTCACCCCTGTGGTTCCTGGCCCTCAGGAATTCGGCAAACGGCAGCGCATCCTGCGCTGCATCCTCTGGAGTCCGTTGTGTACTCTGTGAAGCACGTCCCGCCCCTCCTCGTGCTGCTGCTGCAGCATTCTCCGGAAGCGGTTGTACTCTGTGTACCCTAATTCCAGCCCTCGAGCAGATTTCAATCACCAGGTCTACATTCCCCTGCCTGGCAGCAATATGAAGCACCCCATCCCCAGAAGATGTGACTCCTCGAAGGAGCACGGAACTTAGCCGAGGGATGGCTCCACTCGGATCCGGGAGTTCTATTCTCCACATGCCTGCTCCTTCGTTGGGCACCTGCACAACAACAGAGACTGGCTCATCTGTTTCTGTAGGCTGTGGTACTCTCTGTCGGCCAAGATTGGCAGCAATACTATCCATTATTTTTCTCAAAAACTTGGGAATTTGCCACACATTTTCATTTGCCTCTTGGATACGCTTCGATCCAGGTTGATTTCCTTCTCCACTGCTAGCCGCTGGCACCCCATGGTCAGCCCCTGCTGCATGATGACCACCTCTTGTATTTGAAGCTACATCGTTCCGCACCGGAACGACGTCGAGAAGATTCTTAAATTCGTCCACATTTTCATCTTTTGCAGCCTGCAGCAACCCACTATCCATTGGATATATTGCCCATGTCTGACTGTGTTTTCCCGCCATCTTCCTTCCATCTGTATCACAGTAAATCGAAATCAGATAGGCGCCGTTTGGATACCTTTATTTTTGTGGATTTGAAACCTGCTTAATAAACTAGGTTATTTGGAAATTCAACAACTTTTCAAAATTCACATATAAGACTATCCCCAATTTGTAGGGTGGGACATGAAAATTGAGTTTATAGATCAGCATGCTATAGCACGCTCTCCAACTAGTTTCCCTATAGTAGAAATGCAACATATAAACATCTCTCTTCCATGACTAACAATAGTATAAAAATATATTTCATTTCATATATAACCATAGTAGCTTAATTAATATGTGCCTAAATGATAAGAATGATTTCAATTTCAAGGATCCAAACGGTCTCCATGCATCACCGATATGTGGCCCCAGATTCCACATATGTTCTTCACACATGGGGCATCAAATCCTGAATTATACTATTTTGTCAAATGCCATCTTCCGGTGAGGTGGCAAACCAAATAGATCATACGCACAAATCAAGTAGTAATATTACAAAAAATTGCAAGTAATATAAGAATTACTCTGGTTTTCTATATTTCCAACCTGCAAACACTGAAATTCCTAAGAATGCGTCAGATTGTACAGAAACTAACCAGAAAGGTTACTGATGCACGTGGCAACCGGCGGCGGCAGAACGGCTTCATTTTCCTTGAAACACATCATGTATGCCAGGAAATCCTTTCGCAACTCTCGTGATTCCTGGGGTGCATAGAGTAAAATGAAATAAGTCATGTTCTATGTCGCCTCTTTGTACATATTACACTAAAGTAGTGGATCAAAAAACATACTCCCTCCGTCCCTAAATAGATGTCATTCTCGCTTCCCGAGAAGTCAACCTTTTCAAACTACCGGCAATTATATATTAAAATATATAAATATTTATACAAAGTAATTAGTACCATCGGAAATATCTTTAAGTCTAGTTTTTTAATAAATTTATTTGGAGATATAAATGTTGCCGCGTATTTTCTACAAACGCAGATCAAAGATGAAAAAGTTTGATCAAGACGCGCCCCATAGTGACATCTAAAAAGGGACAGAGGGAGTAATGCAGTAATAAAAAAGCTGGTCCAATTAGGTCCACTAGTCTATCAACTACAAGCTAGTATTTTTAACAAACATGTGTCGGACTGACACACACAACCCTAGTCACTTTTCTTGATACACAACATTATATAAGTCAACCCAAGTCACTTTTCTTCGGGAATCCATTAAAGGTACATCGACCAAATTTGTATAATAAGATAATAACATTTATGATGTTACTAAGTAATTAGGTTTCTCATTACTTACATTTTCGTTGTATACATATTTGATGTCATATATATTTGTAATTCTATTTATAACTTTGGTCAAGTTCAAGATTTTTTTACTCTCCAAGATTTTTGGAATGACTTATATTTTTGAAATGCAGGGAGTAAAATTTAATATGGTAACATATATAAAAATGGAAGAAAAAGAAATGAGTCTGCAGTTTATCATCTTCATTTATTTAAAAGTTGCTTCTCTTTGATTTCTATAGTTAGTTCATAGTATGATGTATGCTTTCTAATACTTACAATGTTGTGATATAGTTCAATTACACAATACTTTGTGTATGCTTTTATATAACATTCACACTTTTCATCTAGTTCGACATGTGTTTAGTTGAAACTTTGGAGTGTGTTTTGTGCATGTCTAAAATAAGTATTTTGCTACTGTTGTCATTATAGAGTTTACTGAATTGATGGTAGGTGTTTTTTTTTTTGGCAAGATTTTTTTTTAGGGTTTATTTTAATGATCTAGTAACGATTTGATCTGTCATATATTTTCTGAAAAAAAATCATCATCTCTATCAATATCGTTAAGAAAGCAATGTAAACTACCTCCTAAACTTTCATATAAATTGCCCCATTTAGTATCACGAAAATATAATCTAAATTAACCCCATAATTTGCATCAAAATTACCCACCCAACCAACATATGTTAGTGAATCTGGACAACCAATTTAATTTCCATTTAATTTATGAACAACAGCCATTATTTATACTTAACAACAATATCCACTTGAAAGCTACATTAAAAATATAAAAAATATGCTATTTTTACAAAAGTATAAATAACCTTAAAGTTATACATATATACGTTTCGAAACTACTATAACACCGCACATTAAAAATGAGTTTGTGTACATGTGCACCTCTTTTTATACTTCTATCCTCGCTTCATATAAAAGGTTTAATGCAAAAGTGTTATGTTTGGAGAGATAGGGATTATAGACATACGCTTGCCCATCCACTACAACAAGTCCACATGCACATGTACAACTACACAAAATAACAACATGCTTATAATGTGTGCAACTACGGTGAGGGCTGATGATCCGAATAACATTTGTAACACTTCATGCCCCAGAATGCCGCTTGCAGCCTAGCTTCTCGAATAGAACATGCTCACATATATGTGGGAAACACATCTCTAACACTATTGTCCCCGCTTCATATAAAAAGGTGAAATCAAAGGTGTCCGGGGAACACGGATTAAAAACTTGTGGTTGCACATCTAGACTTACGAAGTGGTACTAAACCCAACAACATAACAACACATGAACCACAATCCAACTACACAACTAAGCTACTTCATGCTTGCAGCATGCCCAGTAATACAATTGCCAACTTCTAGCATTACTAATTACTAATTAATAAATAAGAACTAACTTAAAGTAAATGTACATGTTTTGCAACCATCCATATAAGTGTAGATAATTGATTAGTATATTTTCTTTAAAAATCACCAAAACTTATTGGCTCATTATCACGACTATAGTCATAAAAGCAGATTAAACATTATATCAACATCCATGAGAATAATTTATGTGAGGTTCAGTGGTGGGCTCTCACAATCAATCCAAGGCGGGCAAGGGGGGCAATTGCTACAGCACACAAGCAATTAACTTGTGAACGGTCACTACACCACAACACAACAATTACCGCCACACGGTCCGACACCGAAAGCCACGTATAGCGTCGGATGATCGACCCTAAGAACATATAGCGTCGGACTTCACCGACGTTGTAAGTCCCGACGCTAAAACTCTTTAGCGTCGGACCGGACTTATAGCGTCGGATAATCTGATGACCCTGGATACCTTGCTACTCTTTAGCGTCGGACGGTCGGTTCCCATGCATTTAGCGTCGGATCATCCAATGGTAAGTTTATTTATAGCGTCAGATTGTTCAATGTGATAATAAAATATGACAAAAAAAAATAAATACAATTAGAAAAAAATTTAGCACATATCATATCCAAATTCAAGCTTAATATATTGTCCACACAAATCACATGAAGGCACACGCACACATATATATCGGATGGAGGTCAATGTTTATTACATATCAATATGATGCTAATATATCCTAAGTCATATGTCCCTAAGTCAGGTATAGATCCATTCAAAGATTATTCTAAAAATAAAAAAAAAAAGTAGATAGTAGTTTTTCTCTTTGAGCATGATTAATCTCAAATTTCTTAAATTTTATATCCTCTAGTGATTTTATATTGTCTCATGATAGACTCATCTTAGGTTAATATTTTGTATTGTTTTTAAAATTGTAAACCTAATGATGCATAATTTAAAAGTAGACTTCCCACTTATGACCCTTGCTTTTCACGATGAGAAAAGCATGTAGAAACATCAGTCAAGGTAATTGGGAATAAAAAAGCTAGAATTTTGAAGGACAATGATTAGCAATTGAAAATTGTAGTAGTAGGATAAACTTACTACAGGAAATGACTGAGCGAGTTGATGTCCATCCCACAAGCGCATGAAATTGAATATGAAGTAGCCACAGTCATTTCTACATATGGAGAAGAAAAGAAAAACTAGTCACTCACAAGCTAACCAAAATTGTTCTCTCTTGCAAGATATTCTAGATGTGGTAGCACTATCTGTGGATGCTTCTTCTTCAATCATAGGGTTAGACAGCATAGTCTGGCATAGGATTAAGACAATATTTGCATGAAACTATGGGATTTAGTACCCTTTCATGTCGTAAAATTCACCCTTCCTTCAGTCTACTAAGGTGGTTCACTGGATCTACTTTACTAGATAAATTTTGTTTCCCCTCCAAACATAAAAACTATGTGTCTTCAAACATTCAAAACAAGTTTAATGTTTGCTGATGGATTTAATTGAGTATAGGATTCAAGTCATAGTTTTACATGAGTTTCATAAAATAGGTTATGTTGTCTTATTCTTAAGGTAGCTGGTTTCATAGGTTAGGACAATGTTATTGTTGAGGTTGTGGCACCAGGTTTTCGCTAAAGTGAAGGCAAGTGGACTAATAAATTGTGTTTAGGCTTGGCACCTATGTTTTGAGTTTTCCATTGGTTCAAAGGTTTCTAGCATTATTTTGTTTTCATGGTCCATGATCGAGTTGTAATTTCCCAAGATTCATGTTTTCAAATAAATTTAGTTCCAAAGCAGTTTATCGGGATGTGCAGTTTACTTCTAATGTTCAGGACATATAAGTACTTGCCCCGCTTTACTGGAAAATGCTAATGATATATCCAAGTGATTGCCAAAACCCTGTGTTTTATTTTCAATAGGCATATAGCCCAAAGGGGATGTACTTAAACAAGTATAATAATCATATTATGTACATTAAAAATTTTATATGGAATTGTAATTAGTTTGAATTGTGGTTGTTTGTGATAACTAAGGTAACCTAGGAATGCCATAGAGCTGAAAGAACAATTGGGATTTGCCTTTGGAAATTTTATTCTTTTCAATTGACCTAGTCCGGCCCAATAAATGGGGCCCCTCCCTTTCCTTTCAAAGTTTTCAAGTCCCCTTTTTAGCATGGATTTCTAGAAAGTATAAATATATCTTTTCTAAACCATAAACCTATAAGTTTCCAACATTCAATCTATAAGATAGAGGAATTGAGATATATCTACTACATGCAGAGCGGAGTGTTGGACAAATTGTCTAGGATCTATAGCATCTAATTATTGAGTGGCATAATCAATGTAGTTCTAGAGCCTCGTATCATGTGTAATGTATGATCTTGGTGGAGATATTATGATACATTCTTGATTACAACAAAGTTGATTCTATTCATGAATATATTTGCAATCCACATGTGACCAAGTTATGTACTAGTCATATATATTACGGTTGTGTCAATCCTAAGTCTACTACATGTTGAGTGCATTTAGTGTACTTTGTCTAATTGTAGGGATCATGTCTAGCTTGTTGATCTTCCAAGGTGATTTGGTGTGTGTTCCTACAGGTCCATAGAATACTTGCATAGAATGAATTGAGTGGCAATATTTTTATGCTTAGAAGGGGTTCAATCATTCTAGAGGTAGGACAAACGGTAGATATTTATAGGTATTTTTTATATCATTCTTGATCTATTTATTCAATGGATATGAACTACAACAATGCTAGTCTACAAACCGCCCAAGGATTATGAGCCTTTGGTGGGTTATATAAATGTTCCACTGTCATTTGTATTGTGCTACACTATGTGGAAGTGTGCTAGGAAGCCACACCAAGCATTATTACACTTTACCACCATTTGAGAGGCATGATTAGCATGTGCTTACCATTAGCTTGTGAGATATACTATGTTGAGTCTTATGCATTGTGAGATAGTTGGAGCACTTGAGGTCTTGGTGACCTTCTAGTAAACTTTCTTCCTCTAGCCTTGTTGTGCAGTGTGTGTGTGTGTTACCGAAGAGAGCGGGCAAAAAAACAAGACTCCAAGTTTACGATAGCTTCGAGATAATACATAGTCTTAGACTCTGTGTTAGTCTGTATTGTGAGTGCCCTTATGTTAGCAGCCCTATAAACAAAGTTTAGGACGTTATTGTGTTACTTAAATGTAGTTTTGTAGAACTCGAACGTGAAGAGCCATGCATGCACATAGGGATATGTTGTAATATAAAACAGAAATTTTTCAATCATCTTATTTACTAAAATTAAAGATAACAATAAAACAAATCAATTAAAACCTAAATTTGGCCACGGTTCAAGCTCTCAAGTATCCAGAGCAATGGATGACCATCTCTAAAAAGGTTGTCGAGCTGGTGTTTGAACTGCCAAACGTATGAGTCAATAAGTGGATCAGGCAGGAAAGCAATGGTCAAGAGAAGAAGTAGCAGCCGCAGTTTGGGTTTCACCTGTTTCGTGGAGTAGGCACCATTGGAAATTGACACTTCCAGCTGCTGATATCCTCTTGGGATCCATGGGACAGGGTAGCGAAGTTTTGACTAAGAACATCACATATTTTGCGCCTAATTTTGTCATGACGCACCTCGGGACAGGGAAGAGAACTAGAGTCAAGAATACTAAGCTTCCGATCACACATGTTGAACGCATAAAGACTCCAATCCCCAACATGCACGACTGGAATCAACACCTGGAAAATAAACATACCATAACAAAATCTGTAAGAACATATAGGTAAACGGTCTGTGGTAATTCATAGGAGTAGTCTACTGGAACCAAATAATCGATAATTTGGTATACAATTATTAAGTCATTGAGCACATATATGTGATTAGTGGTGTGCACCAAGTTTGATGGCTTGCAAAGTGTCTCTGACGATTATATTACATTTGTGGCTCTATCTGTATCCTGTGAACATTTATTAGTTTATATAATGGATAAATATCAAGCTAACCATACAACGATTTTGATTTGGAACTAGTTCTACAACTTTGCAATAGAATTTGACCATTTCAACATTTCTTAATAAACATTGTTATGCCATTTTTTTTTAACTGTGTTGTGCCATTGTTGTTGCTTGTGGTAATTCCCATTGCTGTTCCATAATACTGGGAAACTTCTCAACCAATAAAATATGGCCTTGTTAAAAGCTTTCAGTTAAGAACCTAGTGATATGTTTTAGCAACAGTTGAATAGTAGATAATTTCCTTACCAAATGTGCTCCAAAAACATCACTAGCAAAACTCGAGCTAGTAAACTCAGGACACGAGTATTCACCTGCTTTTGTTGAATCCATCTGCATTTTATATGCATGTAAACACAATTAGAAATGCATGATTGTAGAGCTGTGTACCGTATTCTGGCTCTCTACAAATAAATCACAGCTCATGAATTTTAAAACAAATGAAAATCTTACTATTACTAATTAGAGGCCCCAATAAAAGGCACAGCGTTATTTCTCACAAGATGCGTTAAGAAAAAGATAAATTCTAAAATTTCTCATATAATCAGAAATATTTAGCCTTTAATTTGGTAGACTCTAACCATCATCACTGATAATAGCTGTTGGTTCTATTGCAATTTATTACACTTATTAATTAGAGGCCCCAATGAAGAAATCATTTTATTTCTCGCCGGTCACACTATTGAAAAAGTAGAAATTCTCACAATAATCAAGAATATCTGGCCTTTGATTAGGTAGACTCTAACCATCATTATCAATTATAGATAATAGCCATTGGATCTATTCAATTCATCCAAAAAAAAAATTACCCACCACCACCATTATCAAAATACATGAAGTAACCCCTAATTTTGCATGATGTAAATTACCAACCTCCACCATTACAAAGAAAATGATTCAAAAATAACCTCGTACACATATTTGTATATAAATTACAAACAAATATAATTCTAGACATATTTCAAAATAACCCCGTTAATTTGCAAGTTGCACAGCCCACTTAGATTTTGAATTATGAAAAGTACACAAGCTAGGATAGCTTGTAAGTCAAGACAAGTCGTGTCGAGTCTACAAATATAGCCCGGATGTCCTGACCCAAATAGCGAACTTCGAACTTTGCCAAATCGCGCGCGGCAGCATTCCCGTCCTCCTTCGTGATCCGATGAGTAGGGCGGGGAAGGTGAGCGATGTCGCCATCTAGGTTTTTGGGAAGTGATCTTCGCATAGCGCTCCCCTACCCGGGCGCGCCAACCGCCGGTGTTTTGAGAACCGGGGTATCTCAAGTACCGGCAATAATATATAGGTTGTGCGCTCCCCGCCTGATGGCGTGTGCGAGCTTGGAAGACGAGGGGTTTATCCTGGTTCAGGCCATGGGGCCTTACGTCCAGCAGTTGTGACCTTTCGTATTACTCGCACCAATTATGCACAAGAACCAAAGCGGTTACAAGGTGATCTAGGGAATGAAGAAGGACTTCAATCCGGGATGAGTTGGCTAAGTGTGAAAACCTAGCGGAGGGGATCCGTTCTATGGTGGCATTACTCTCCCTTTTATAGTGTAAAGGAGAGATAATGTATACAATACGTGTCACGTACAAATGCTACGGTGTCTACTATCCGGGGCTGTTGGCGTACCATGCCCGAGCCCGGACCTCGGGTTCCCGGAAGGGAGTGCTCTGGCGTGGACGCGTGTCTCGGAGTCTCCTGTGTTCGTGTCCGTTGCCCGAGGGGAGGACCTCCCGAGGGCCAAATGGTGACCCTCTGATTCCTTTACGGTCCACAGCTGGCTTGGTCTGCGTCTGTTGGTATTTATTAAGTGCAAAAAGAATATAAAGGGTTCCGCAAGCGCACAGAATATATATACCATTGTAGCTTTTACCCGGGAGTATTCCGTAGTATCGTTATTTATATTTTCCACAGGGGAAGCAAGGGTAAAGACTATGATAAATCAAAATCATGTATCTACTAACTTAATATACCAACTAAACTAAAGTGAGGGGGTAAATAATGTATATGATATGTATGATAATTAATAACATTTAACCAGGAGAATATTATAATATAGAGTAGATAACTAGGTCGAGAGGACAACGGGAGAGATCTAGGTTCCCGAATATTTCTCTAGTACTTTGGTTCTATGATAACAATTATTCTAATACACTTTGGAGCAGCGGTACCGTCCGATCCTCGAAAAAGACCGGAAAGGGTGATCGGGGAAGGCCGCCAAAAGCTCTACGAAACACCAACCCGAACGTGGTGGATTACAAAGACCCGACAGTGGCTGTCACCCCCGGGCTACCACAACTAACCGTGGATTGGGCGCAACCTCGGGTAACCTATAGCCTAGACACCACGCCTACACTATAAATTACTACTCTAGCTACCTAGCATAACTAGAGCCCTCAATACGAGCGGAGATCCCATGCAATAGTATAATAACTATATCAATAACATGAAAGGCATAAAAGTACTAGAAAAGATATATCTAATTATGGCATAAAGTCTAATAGAGTTGAGATACAAAGATATACCGTAACGCGAAGACTTCTCCGAACCGGAACGCAGTTCCGCCTCCCTAACTCTCTACTAGATCTATTCTATTACATTGTAGTCGTCTAATCTAATTCTCTAATATTAACGAGAGAGACCATCCATTCATGGGACAACTCTCAAGTCAATCTGTACCCTGGCTCCTAGGGGTGTAGGGTTACATATATAGGGGTCTCCCCGGCCTCCCTCCACCTTTAGCAAGCAATATGGTACTAAACCTTCATGCATCTCGTGCTTAACCGACGCCCTCGGATTAAACCGACATCAAACGACCGGATTAGATTGCGTCTTAGAGGCGGTGGAGGAACGTTCGAAACAAGGGACAACTTGACGGCTAAGCCGGGCCGATCGGCCCGATTATTGGGCGATCGGCCCGGGGGTGGGCTCCACTCACGCCCCCGCAATGCGTCGTGGCTTCGGAGTCTTCTAGATGATGTTTTCTTCGGTGTCAAGTTTCGTTCACGTCGGGTGTATTCCAGCCTTCTAGACTTGTTTCGAGTTGGATTGCATTGCGTTATGACACGTCAATTCTCTTTGCTTTTTCCGTTAAGTCCCCGCAAATCACAACTTTACCAAAACTCATGAAAATCATTAGTAGAAACCCCTAATAAGGTTATCTAAATATATTTTAGTCCTTTTCCATGTTTAATTGATAATTAAAAGTATGCATTAACAAGTGTCAACAAGCTCCCCCAAGCTTACCCTTTGCTAGTCCCTAGCAAAGCTATATGCTATAGCAGGATCAGGAGTTGCTACTACGCTTTCATACCTCGAAGCAAATTGTGTTTATCGGGAATAAATTCTCCTCTTAACCGTGATTACTCTATCATACCTGTTTACCATGGGGCGTAGCCTTTTCACGAATCATAAGCGAGATAAAACAATCAAGTTAAGTACCATGTCTCAAGTTCTTTGATCAACTATCATCCTCGGGGTTCTTTTTAGATATTAAAGTCATTAGTTATGCTTCTCCTTTGTGATCAATGATACATCCTAATAGAGCCGTAGCAATCATTAAAGATATATCTAATTAATTGTTGCTTTCTTGTGTTGAGCTTTGTCAAAACCACGACCCATGTTGAAATTTGTCTAAAGTCTACGATCAAGATCACATACACTTTGCTTTCACTAAAGTATCTATGCTCTAAAAAAGTGTTAATCTCTATCTCCCATAATTTTAATTGTTGTAAAAAGGTACAGCTATGAAAAAGCCAAATGTTAAAAATTCTAAAAGTGAGAGAGAGGAGAAAATGAGCAAGTGCTCTACGGGTCAGAAGAACCCCTCTCTAAGAAAGGAAAAAAAAAAAAAAAAAAATAATAAAATAAAGAGAAGAATAATGGACAAGTGTCCGAGGGTGAATAGGGCCCACTTCTCTAATAAAGAGAGTAAAAATGGACATGTGTCCGAGGGTGAGTAGAACCCACCTCTCTAATAATTAGCTGGTTACCTCTCGAAAAAAAAAGGGAAAGGGAGAGAAATATAAATAGGGGAGATAGAAGATTTTCATCTAGAGAGAGCCATGGTGATAATCTTGATTCACATGCACATCTTGATCTGTGACTTATGACATCTATCTCCATGGATCCACAATTGACTCGGCAATAAATACAAGGTAAGTGTGCTACATGTTCTTGAGCTTCACATATGATATATAATAAAAGAACTATGAGGATATAATATACTTTGAGAGACTTGAGAGTGTCACAAAGGAGTAAGTACAACTATGTTTTCTTTTCAAAACTTATGTAAAATCTCTCCAAGTGACTTGGTTTAAGAATTTAAGGTGATCTGTTTCTAACCAATTCATGCTCAAAGATCCCAAAGTGCAGGTATGACCATGGAAATATAATCATGATCCATGCTTAGACCATCCTTTTATCGAGGACGAGTAAAGCTTTGAGTGTGGGGAGTTTGTTGACACTTGTTAATGCATGCTTTTAATTGTCAATTAAACATGGAAAATGACTAAAATATAATTAAACAACCTTATTAGGGGTTTATACTAATGATTTCCATGAGTTTTGGTAAAGTTGTGATTTGCGGGGGACTTAATGTAAAAAAACGGTAGAAATCGTAACGCAATCCAACTCCGAAGCAAGACTAGAAGGCTCGGAATACACCCGACGTGAACGAAACTTGGCACGAAGAAAACATCATCTAGAAGACTCCGGAAGCCCGCGACGCATCGCGGGGCCCGGAGTGGGAACCCACCACGGGCCGATCGCCCAATAATCGGGCCGATCGGCTGGTTTGGCCCCCAAGTCGTCCCCTCGTTTCCGAAACGTTCCTCCACCGCCTCTAAGACGCAATCTAATCCGGTCGTTTGATGTCGGTTTGATCCGAGGGCGTCGGTTAAGCACGAGATGCATGAAGATTAGTACCACATTGCCTGCTGAAGCTGAAGAGACATAAGAAGACCCATATATATAGACCCCTAGGCCTCCCTGATTCATCAATCTCAGTTCAATCTTCAATTCAATCAGATCATCAACGACGACAAGAGATAGAAGCTCTAGATTAGAATTAGATTGAGAGTTAGTTTTGCAAGTTGAGAGAATTAGAGTGCGGTTGAGGCGGAGTAGAAGGAAGGCCCGGAGCTGTCGGCGCCTCCATCTTCTTCCTCCTCTGCGGGTTGGCGTCTCCATCATCGTCTCCCCGAGGCCGATGCCATTGAGCACGACTCCGAGATCTTGTGGATTGTTCGAATTCCATTCGAGTAAGTGATATTGTCTCTATTGTTCTTAAGGTTCGTATTTCTTTGATAAGATTACTTTGATTCCTGTCGCTCTTGAATTAAAGTTGTTAGATTAATGTAAGCGTGGTGCTTAGATTGACTAGCTTATTACGAATACCTTCTATAGGCCGGGGTGAAGACACTTGTTAAGGCTGATCGTAGTGGTGACAAAGACTATTGAGTCCTTTGTTACGCCCGCCCCGTTTATAGAAATCGTAGGAGACCACTGCGTTGTTAGCGTAGAACCCCTTTATTAAGAGTTTCTTCATGACAACCCCTCTTAAGAACAATGTGCAAATGATTTATTTGAAGTGAGAACAAGACCTTCCTACTAGAACTCCTTATCTTTATTATCTATCTAGTTTTATTAAACCACTCAGGGATCAGTAGTAAATCTCAAGAACCCCTTCTCTACGTTCTCCCTGTGGATTCGATATTTAAAACCCATCACCCCGGGTGAAGTGCTCACCGGTATCCGTGCGCTTGCGGATTATCCATCATAATATTCCCGTAGGCTTAGCAAATACCAACAAGCATTTACGGCGCCGTTGCCGGAAACGGTAGCTGTCCTAGTTAGAACCACGTTCGTCCGTTTACCTTTTTATCTTTCTACCCTTTTACCCCTTCCCAGTCTTTTTTGAGGATCGGGACGGTACCGTTGCTCCGACGTAAGTAAAGTAGAGTGAGCCTTTGATCATATAGATCTCATTAGAATACTTAGAAAACTTAACCCTCTCTTCCCACATCATTACCATTATTATCTTAGGACGTTCTAAACCTTTCTAGTACACTTCCACGTTCCCGTGGAAATCGATACTGAATACTCCCGGGTGAAAGCTACATCGGTATCCGTGCGCTTTCGGGATTTTCTCTGCTCGTGTTAATTTATATCAACAAGCTTCGCGATGCGCGTCGGCTTCGTAGTCTTCTAGATGATGTTTTATTCGGTGTCAAATTTCGTTCACGTCGGGGAGTAATCCGGAGCCTTCTAGACTTGTTTCGAGTTGGATTGCGTTACGTTACGTCGGTCGTATGACACGTCATTTCTCGCTATTTTTCTGTTAAGTCCCCGCAAATCACAACTCTACCAAAACTCATGGAAATCATTAGTAGAAACCCCTAATAAGGTTATCTAATTATATTTTAGTCCTTTTCCATGAATTGTTGAAGCATAACTAATGTATCGTTGTAGTATAGTGGTGAGTATTCCCACTTTATCACGTGGGTGACCGGGTTCGATCCCGACAACGGCGCCCGAAAATGCTTGTTGGTATTTGTTAACCTACGAGGAATATTATGATGGATAATCCGCAGTTTAACGGATACCGGTGAGCACTTCACCCGAATAGGGCTTTAAATATCGAATCCACGGGGAGAAGGTGAGAGAGTAGGTTGAAGTGTATAGCTAAATCCGAGTGGCTAAAACTAGATTAAAAGAGAGGTAAGGAGTTCCATTAGGAAGGTCTTGTTCTCACTTCAAGTAAATCATTTGCACATTGTTCTTAAGAGGGGTTGTCATGAAGAAACTCTTAATAAAGGGAATCTACGCTAACAACGCTAGGGGCTCCTACGATTTCTATAAACGGGGCGGCGTGACAAAGGACTCAATGGCGCCGGCCACCACCACGATCGGCCTTAACAAGTGTCTTCACCCCGGCCTATAGAAGGTATTCGTAATAAGCTAGTCAATCTAAGCACCACGCTTACATTAATCAAACAACTTCAACTCAAGAGCAACCAAGAATCAAAGTAATCTTATCAAAGAAATACGAACCTTAAGAACAATAGAGACAATACCACTTACTCGAATGGAAGTCGAACAATCCACAAGATCTCAGAGTTGCGCTCCAATGGCACCAACTCCAGAGGAAGAAGAAGATGGAGGCGCCGACAGCTCCGGGCCTTCCTTCAACTCCGCCTCAACCGCGCTCTAATTCTCTCAACTTGAAGCTCTACTCTCAACTCTAATCTAGGGCTTCTAGTTCTACATCTTGTCTAATCTTCTACTTCTAGTTCTTGAACTAGAGCTAAGGCCGTCGACTAGAGCTGGATCTGATCTGATATGATGATGAGTTGATCTGAGATGATTGAAGCCAGGGGCCTGGGGGCTTGCTTATATATGGGTCTTCTTATGTCTCTTCAGCTTCAGCAAGCAATATGGTACTAATCTTCATGGGCCTTGACAATGAACGATGACCATTGGATCAAACCGACATTATACGACCGGTTTAGATTGCGTCTTAGAGGCGGTGGAGGAACATTCTGGAAGCAGGGCTGTCGTGGCCGCCAAGCCAGGCCGATCGGCCTGGTTATTGGGCCGATCGGCCCAGGGTGGGTCCCACCCTGGGTCCCGCGACGCGTCGTGGCTTCTGGAGTCTTCTAGACGATGTTTTCTTCGGTGTCAAGTTTCGTTCACGTCGGGAGTAATCCGGAGCCTTCTAGAGCCTTTCTCGGAGTTGGATTGCGTTGCGTCGCGTAGTCGCATGGCTCGCGAACTCTGCTGTTTTTCTGTTAAGTCCCTGCAAATCACAACTTTACCAAAACTCATGGAAATCGTTAGTAGAAACCCCTAATAAGGTTATCTAATTATATTTTAGTCCTTTTCCATGTTTAGTTGACACTTAAAAGTATACGTTAACATGTGTCAACAAACTCCCCCACACTTAGGCTTTTACTCGTCCTCGATAAAAGGATGGTCTAACTTTAATGTAACCGTAGAGACAAAGAATGGATCATAATTATACTCCATGGTCATACCTGCACTTTGGGATATCTGAGCATGAAATGGTTAGAAACAGATCACCTTAAATTCTTAAACCAAGTCACTTGGAGAGATTTTGCATAAGTTTTGAAAAGAAAACATAGCTCTACTTACTCCTTTGTGATACTCTCAAGTCTCTCAAAATATATTATATCCTCACAGTTCATTTATTATATTATATGTGGAGCTCAAGAACATGTAGCACACTTACCTTGTATTTATTGTTTGAAGTCAACTGTGGATCCATGGAGATAGATGTCATAAGTCATAGATCAAGATGTGTATGTGAGTCAAGATTATTATTACCACGCTCTCTCTAGTTGAAAATCGTCTATCTCCCTTTTTGGAACATTTATTTATTTATTTATTTTCCAAGCGAGGTAACCCGGCTATTTAGTGGAGAGGTGGGTTCTACTCACCCTCGGACACTTGTCCATTTTTTACTCTCTCATTTATTAGAGAAGTGGGCCCTACTCACCCTCGGACACTTGTCCATTATTCTTCTCTTCATTTTTGCCTTTTTCTCTTTTTTTTTTTTTTTTTTTTTTTCGAGGGGGTTCTTCCGACCCATGAGAACACTTGCTCATTTTCTCCTCTCTCTCACTTTTCTCTCCACTCTTAGAATTTTGAACATTTGGCTTTTTTCATAGCTGTACCTTTTTTCAACAATTAAAATTATGGGAGATAGAGATTAAAACTTTTTAGAGCATGGATACTTTAGTGAAAGCAAAGTATGTGATCTTGATCTTAGACTTTAGACAAATTTCAACATGGGTCGTGGTTTTGACAAAGCTCAACACAAGAAAGCAACAATTAATTAGATATATCTTTAATGATTGCTACGGCTCTATTAGGATGTATCATTGATCACAAAGGAGAAGCATAACTAATGATTTTAATATTTTGAAATAAATAACTCTCCAAAGACAAGATAAAAGAAAGAGGATCTCATTATTCTAACTTTATTATATCTCATGTTTTAAGCAATTAAAGCATCCCAACAAGTGACAGTATATGTAGGAATTTAATCATGCAAAACTTTGTTCATGGGTTAACAAGACATCTTTTTCATATACCATAACAGAAAAGACTTATTTTAATTCGGAACGGAAAGTAATTTGCGAAAATTAAAAAGTTTTAGGAAGCAAACCGAGCGGTGGACGAAGCGGGGCCTACGTGGGACCAGGCAGGGGCCGGTCGGCCCTAGTATATGGGCGGTCGGCCTCCCACCGGACCGTGTCGGGCGCGGTTCGTCGTCTTGAGTCGATGGTTCCGTCTTGGTTCCGAATTTCTTGATTTTGGTCGCGAGGAATTCTGTTGGGTCGTCGAGGATCTCCCCACACTTATTTTCTGTTATCTTGCATACAAAGCATGGTGGAGACAAAAACATATCCGAAAATATATGGAGAATAATTGACTCAACTTGTGGATGACTTCCATAAGAGCACTTTATTATATAATTCTGAACCCTAATATTTAAAGTAAACTAATTTTAACTAAACCTAACTAACCGAATTAATCGAACTAACTTTAAGACTTAAACGCTAAGACTTATTAAAGTCTAAAGGCTAAAGGCTAATGGCTAATTACTACCTTTCATCCTCATCCATTCGCCACTATCATCCCACTATGTATGTTCCACCACATGTAACTCCACTAAATACCATCTACTTAAGAGGGTCATACATAGGATCTCGAATTTCTTTTGAAAAATATTGCAAAACCCCAGGATGATAGTTGATCAAAGAGTTTGAGACATGGCACTTAACTTGATTGTTTTATCTTGCTTATGATTCATGAAAAAGGCTACGCCCATGGTAAAATGTATGAGAGAGCAATGGTTAAGAGAAGAATTTATTTCTCGATAAACACAAGTTATTCCGAGGTATGAAAGCGTAGTAGCAACTCCCGATCCTACTATAGCATATAGCTTTGCTAGGGACTAGCAAAGGGTAAGCTTGGGGAGTTTGTTGACACTTGTTATCATATAAATTTATTAATCAAATAAACATGAGAAAGAGGTATAAAACATGATAACAACCTAGAATAGGGTGTCACTAACATATTTCCACCAGTTTTGGTGAAGTTGTGATTTGCGGGACTTAACGTAAAAAACAGCGGCGAAATGACGTGGCATACGACCGACGTAACGCAACGCAATCCAACTCCGAAACAAGTCTAGAAGGCTCCGGATTACTCCCGACGTGGGCGAAACTTGACACCAAGAAAACATCATCTAGAAGACTCCGAAGCCACGACGCATCGCGGCCCGCGAGTGGGACCTACTGCGGGCCGATCGCCCAATAATCGCCCGATCGGCCCGGCTTGGCTGCCAAGTCAGCCCTGTCTCCGAACCTTCCTCCACCGCCTTTAAGACGCAATCTAAACCCGGTCGCTTGATGTCGGTTTGATCCGAAGGCGTCGTTAAGCACCTAAGATTAGTACCACATTGCTGCTGAAGGCGAAGAGACATAAGAAGACCCATATATATAGACCCCTAGGCCCCCCTGTCTCAATCAACTGGATCTGAAGCCTCAAGTCATCATCAAGAAGAAGATCAAGTTGAAGCCAAGGCAGGAGAAGAGGAGGCGCCACCAAGAGATAGGATAGCTAATTCATCGCTCTAGATCTAGAGCCTAGTTTAGATAGAAAGTCAGAGTTTAGAGAAGAGAGAGCATCTGCTCCGGTTCTGGATCAGTAAGTTACACTATGGATCAATATTATTATTGTTCTCATACACCTTTGTGCTATTTCATTACTATGCATGCAATTATTCTATTTTTACTTTATTCTAGTCATAGCATATTTGATATGATCATTATTCATGATAATTCAACGCTTTATTCGTAGAGCTCCTAGTATATTACTTGAGTGTGCTAGGTAGTAGAGAGTATGTAAGCATGGTGCTTAGATATAATTTACTTGCGGATTCACCTTATATGCCGGGTCGTGTGGTAGATCGTAGTGGTGACAGCACTATTGAGTCCTTTGCAATCCATCCCCCGTGTATAAGACTAGTCGATAATGGTTCTTGGGATTATCTTGTTTCGTTCCTGATTTTCTTAAGTAATCTTCGGGGTGCACATTCTTATCTATGGTTTTGATATATATATGATCTTATGCTATGCCTGTCTAAACATTTAGTAGAGTCTTTGTATGCTACCTAAGAACTGTCCCTTTGTCATAAATCCAATCCTAATCTAACTAGGAATTAATCTTATGCTATACTCACCACGTGTGTGCCTCTGCCTGTCTCATTTACCTTATTACTATTTATTATTGGCTTACCTTGTTTAAGTATATGCTAACTACTACAAAATCCCATTAGTATTCTATCACTGTCTTTAATCATTTGAACTGCCTATCATATCTTCCTCGTGGATTCGATATTTAAAACCCTTCCCGGGTGAAATGCTCACCGACATCCGTGCGCTTTGCGGATCTATTTCTCTCGTAAGTTAACAAATACCAACAAGCATTTCCTCGGCCTCGTTCTTGTAAGTTCTTCATTGTAAGTAGTCTTCAAGTTCCGGACACATGCTTAATATGAATATCTTGATCATGTTTATATTCGAGATTATTTGTTCTAGTATTTACTTTGATTACACGTTTAGCATAGTTGAATTATTGTTATGTTCATACATGGATTCGTATAGCGCTCATCTATTGATATCATGGGTGAGTGGTAGAGATGATGTAATCGTGGTGATTAGATCTTATTTACTGCGTTTGCACCCTATGTGCCGGGTCATGTGGTAGATCGTGGTGGTGACAAAGCACCATTGAGTCCTTTGCAATCCATCCCCCGTATGTAGGCCTAGCGGATGATATTATTCGGGTTGTTCTAAGTTTCGCCTTAGTCTTCACGGATTCTCGTCCTCATGTAAGGATTTAATTAGTCTTTCTTCAATGATTGTTAGATGTATTGCACTAATTGAGTAGATCCTAACTTATAGTTTAGAGTTACATATTGGAGTTTCTAATGCTAGCTAGCCTATGAATTGCTATCGCCCACTGTTTGACACTTTCTATTTTCGCCCACTTAGATATGACTTTGGTTGAATCTATTTATCAAGAACTTTATCATTATCTTTATTGTGAACTTTGATCCTTGTTTAATTAATTGATAAGTTTAACACTTAAGCTTTGCACACGAGATGATTAAGATGTTTAGCACCTATGTATAGTTAATTCACGATAGAAGACTTCTTTCCCTCGTGGTAGAATATAAATTCAACACCGGTTCTTACTCCCGGTTAAAATGCTACAATGGTATATTCATATCTGTGCGCTATGATACCCAGTTATAATTGTTTATTTACTTATTAAGAAGTTATTAAGGCATAGTACGAATATTTTATTCCTTGCATATTAGTAGTTTAACTATAGGGATGACAACCTTTTCGGATATGCTATGAACTGCAATGAATTATTTCTTTTAGTTTTATCTCGAAGCAACATCGATATTCTTTCTAAAACGCCATTACTAGTTAGTGACGTTAGAAATACCAACAAGCATTTTTTTGCCGCTTCTTGGGAGAACGGTTTGAGACCACGTTGAAAAACTATAGCTAAATCTTGTACCATACTTTTATCTTTTTCTTTTATTCTATCTTCTCATCTTTTTTTCTATCTTCGTGGGATCAATTGATTCCATATTTATCTATCTTATACTACACCCTTAAGCGGAAGCTCGGCCACTAGAATCCTTAAATCTCATCCTTACATCTCGCCATTAGCTACGCCTATGGTTGATCAAAATGATCATGAAGCAATACTTCTCAGGGAGTGAGAAGCGGGGATCATATCTTCTATGGTAGGAGTCTTTGCCGACATCATGAAAGTGTTGTGCGCATGATCATCATGCGCTTTTTGGAGGAACCTTTTCTTTCCCTTTTTTAAGCAAGGTTTGCTTTGATCGAACTCAAATGGGTGAAACCCATATACTAGCATCCTTTATGACCACCCAAAGGAAGAAGAATCATCCTCCAAATAGAAAAAAAAAATAGAAGTTCGATAGCTATATCACTATCACTCCAATCCCAAGGCTTAGCTATCAACCCCAAATCATCAATGCGCTAAAAAACCTTTAAGGGGAGAAGAAATTCAACCCTTGGATATCTCTTTAGATGATGAGTTTCATGAACTTCCAGCTTCACAAGAGACCATATATAATCCAAACCTCTTTTGAGATAATCTCTTAGAAAGCACCTTTATTACTACGAGAACATTGGGGGAACCTCAAGGATGGCATATCTAATCATGCCATAGGAAGAGAGCAAAAGCCATCAAGAAGCCACTCCTGTCTCTCTCTTTCTATGTTCAAATTAGATAATTCTTTTCAAACCCATCTTTAACCACATCCTTGAGCCCAATGAATCCTCTTGTGCCCTTTTCTTGCGTCTCCTCACGATCCTAAAATATTATGAACGATCTAAGGAAGACCAAAAGGAGCGCATTTTATGGAGAACATCAATGAGCATAAAGACTACTTCATAAATGGAACTTTTCCACCTAGTCCATGCTCATTTGAAAACTCCTAAATTGATTACCATCTCAATTCTTGCCGTACATGAGATCTCCAATACTCTCTTTCTTAGAAAGGGTGGTTGTTGATGAATTTTCCTACGGCTTGAAATTTTGAGATCGGCATTATAAGGGAAACCACTTCATCATCTTGATTCATAATTTGAAAGTTTCCCAAGGACGAGTTTTTGTCCTAAAAACAAGCACTCTAGGGGAAATACTATAAAGACTTATATATCACTATATACCCCTACATTTTGAGCATATGATTATAAAAATTTTTCCTTCGGATATTCTTGTCACTGACCATGCCAGGTTTGGAGTAAAGAAGAACGAAGGATGACAATATAAGGTATGTCCAACCAGTCATTATGCAACATTGAAATTACATACATAGAAACATTTATTGTCGTGTTGCTACACTAGCTTGGTTATCTTTACCTTTATGCATGCTCGACACTCATCATGCTCTATCATCTCTGTTTGAATAAATCTACGTAATGCTTTCATGCTACCGTTGTTTACTATAGTATGCTTAGGTTTTGAAGTATTTTTCATACACCTTTTAGATTAAGCAGGGTGCTTAGTTTAAATTGTTTTCATGGCTCGAGTTAAACATGGTGTTTAGTTTGATTCCCCAAACCATAAGGTGTGGTGATCTTTCTTCTAAAGGCTTTTTAAATTAAGCGTGGTGCTTAGGTTAGAACGCCTTCCTAAATCAAATTAGACGTGGTGTCTAGGTTGACTTTTGAACCATAGTAAACTATAGTAGATGCCGGTATACTTTTGTTGGACTAACCCCCGTAGAAAAATAATAAACTCTGAAACAAGTTTGGGGAGGTCGAGATGAACTCACTAGAGATGGAGCAAGATACGAGAAGAGAGAGAAGACGGATTCCCAATGTGCCAAGAAGAAGAAGAGTGACGAAGACAAGATCCACAATCGGAAGCACTCACTCATGGGGAATTCATGGGTGATAGAAGCATCAAGGAGGGAGGCCAACTCCATTAAAGATGATCAAGCCATCCTCTTCCTCCCGACATGCACCTGTCACTCCACATGCCACTCAAGAAGGAGAGAAGGACCACCACAAGGTGTAATAGCGCCATCATATTCCAATAATAAAGCCGCCACCATCCAATCTTCCTTCAAGCAAATGAATCAATAAGAACATGGGCAACGCCATCACCAAGTGGCTATTAAGATCGATGATGCACTTGAAGAGTGACCAAGGAAGATCAAAGTGAGCACGACATGATCGGAGGTGTAGACCACTTGACAAGAGTAATGGGTCAACATTCATCCCCATACTCCATCAAGAGGGCCTTACACCACCACTATTGCCTACCTCACCACAAGACCCAAGAAGAACAAGACGCTGAGACGCTAAAAAGTCACAAGACCCGGTTGGAACGGAGTTGACGAACAAGGAAGACATTAAGAAGATTAAAGAAGTTCGCGCTCGGCCCCGACCAACCGAACACTCGGCACCTGCCACTCCAAGAAAGGTCTCCTCCGAAGAAGCGACATGGAAGAAGAAAGAAGCATCACCTACTCAAGAGGACGTCAAGAGTACACCTTCGGAAAACCTACCACTACCCGCGTCATCAACTGAACAAACATTATCTCCATCGGCCACCTCATCTACACCACTCGTCGAGATCATTGAAGGAACCATTTCGCACCCGACATTCCGACGAGATGCCATCGATGACGCACGCCATGGGAGTAAGTACTCAAAACTCTCGGCGAGAGGTAACTCGGTATTTATCTCGCATATTTATTTTTCTGCACGGCATATTTTAATTAACATATTTCCTTTAGCATATTTACTTTCCTACACCTGCATAAAAAATCATAAAAATATGTTTGCTTTGCATTTGCATCGGTTTCTTAAAGTCCCATGTAAGCACTCCTTACTTGTGGTGTCATAAAAATAAAAAAACAAAAATTTTGCATTCATATGTTTTTGCATCATCATCCTTTTTGCATAGAAAAATTATCAAAAATATGTGGGCACATGAAGGTCCACGCTTTTATAGAAAAAATCCAAAAATATGTGAGCACATGAAGGCTCACAACATGTTCCTAGAGTTTGTTCCTTCGGGTATATGCGGAATTAATATTTACAGGGAGAACATGTAAGGAGAACCCAAAGGTGAACAAGTTCCAAGGACGAATCAAAGGACTACTTCAATATCCAGCTTGGGGAGAGCATCCCCAGTTATCACGATAGGTATCACTATCCTATCTTTTAAATTATTAACTAGTTATTATATATGTTTGCTTTGATTAGAGTTAATAAGTCTTAGCGTTTAAGTCTTAAAGTTAGTTCGATTAATTCTCGTTAGTTCGGTTTAGTTAAAATTAGTTTACTTTAAATATTAGGGTTCAGAATTATATAATAAAGTGCTCTTATGGAAGTCATCCACAAGTTGAGTCAATTATTCTCCATATATTTCGGATATGTTTTTGTCTCCACCATGCTTTGTATGCAAGATAACGTAAAAATAAGTGTGGGGAGATCCTCGACGACCCAACAGAATTCTTCATGACCAAAATCAAGAAATTGAACCAAGACGGAACCATCGACTCGCACGACGAACCGCGCCCGACACGGTCCGGTGGGAGGCCGACCGCCCATATACCAGGCCGACCGGCCCTCGCCGTCCCACGTAGGCCCCGCTTCGTCCACCGCCGGTTTTGCTTCCTAAAACTTTTTAATTTTCGCAAATTACTTTCCGTTCGAATTAAAATAAGTCTTTTTTCTGTTATGGTATATGAAAAAAAGATGTCTTGTTAACCCATGAACAAAGTTTTGCATGATTAAATTCCTACATATACCTGTCACTTGTTGGGATGCTTTAATTGCTTAAAACATGAGATATAATAAAGTTAGAATAATGAGATCCTCTTTCTTTTATCTTGTCTTTGGAGAGTTATTTATTTCAAAATATTAAAATCATTAGTTATGCTTCTCCTTTGTGATCAATGATACATCCTAATAGAGCCGTAGCAATCATTAAAGATATATCTAATTAATTGTTGCTTTCTTGTGTTGAGCTTTGTCAAAACCACGACCCATGTTGAAATTTGTCTAAAGTCTAAGATCAAGATCACATACACTGCTTTCACTAAAGTATCCATGCTCTAAAAAAGTTTTAATCTCTATCTCCCATAATTTTAATTGTTGAGAAAGGTACAGCTATGAAAAAAGCCAAATGTTCAAAATTCTAAGAGTGGAGAGAAAAGTGAGAGAGAGGAGAAAAATGAGCAAGTGTTCTCAAGGTTAGAAGAACCCCCTCTCTGAAAAAAAAAAAAGAGAAAAAGGCAAAAATGAAGAGAAGAATAATGGACAAGTGTCCGAGGGTGAGTAGGGCCCACTTCTCTAATAAATGAGAGAGTAAAAATGGACAAGTGTCCGGGGTGAGTAGAACCCACCTCTCCACTAAATAGCTGGTTACCTCGCTTGGAAAATAAATAAATAAATATAAATGTTCCAAAAAGGGAGATAGACGATTTTCAACTAGAGAGAGGAGTGGTAATAATAATCTTGACTCACATACACATCTTGATCTATGACTTATGACATCTATCTCCATGGATCCACATTGACTCAAAGAATAAATACAAGGTAAGTGTGCTACATGTTCTTGAGCTCCACATATGATATAATAAATGAACTGTGAGGATATAATATATTTTGAGAGACTTGAGAGTATCACAAAGGAGTAAGTAGAGCTATGTTTTCTTTTCAAAACTTATGCAAAATCTCTCCAAGTGACTTGGTTTAAGAATTTAAGGTGATCTGTTTCTAACCATTTCATGCTCGATATCCCAAAGTGCGGTATGACCATGGAGTATAATTATGATCCATTCTTTGTCTCTACGGTTACATTAAAGTTAGACCATCCTTTTTTATCGAGGACGAGTAAAAGCCTAAGTGTGGGGGAGTTTGTTGACACATGTTAACGTATACTTTTAAGTGTCAACTAAACATGGAAAAGGACTAAAATATAATTAGATAACCTTATTAGGGGGTTTCTACTAACGATTTCCATGAGTTTTGGTAAAGTTGTGATTTGCGGGGACTTAATGAGAAAAATAGCGGAATTGACGTGTCATAACGCAACGCAATCCAACTCCGAAACAAGTCTAGAAGGCTCGGAATACACCCGACGTGAACGAAAAACTTGACACCGAAGAAAACATCATCTAGAAGACTCGGAAGCCACGACGCATCGCGCGGCCCAGAGTGGAGCCCACCACGGGCCGATCGGCTAATAATCGGGCCGATCGGCCCGGCTTAGCCGTCAAGTTGTCCCCTGTTTCGAACGTTCCTCCACCGCCTCTAAGACGCAATCTAATCCGGTCGTTTGATGTCGGTTTAATCCGAGGGCGTCGGTTAAGCACGAGATGCATGAAGGTTTAGTACCATATTGCTTGCTAAAGGTGGAGGGAGGCCAGAGACCCCTATATATGTAACCCTACACCCCTAGGAGCCAAGTACCGATTGACTTGAGAGTTGTCCCATGAATGGATGGTCTCTCTCGTTAATATTAGAGAATTAGATTAGACAGACTACAATGTAATAGAATAGATCTAGTAGAGAGTCAGGGGAGAGCGGAACTGCGTTCGGTTACTGGAGAAGTCTTCAGCGCTTACGGTATATCTTTGTATCTCAACTCTATTAGACTTTATGCCATAATTAGATATATCTTTTCTAGTACTTTTATGCCTTTCATGTTATTGATATAGTTATTATACTATTGCATGGGATCTCCGCCGTATTGAGGGCTCTAGTTATGCTAGGTAGCTAGAGTAGTAATTTATAGTGTAGGCGTGGTGTCTAGGCTATAGGTTACCCGAGGTTGCGCCCCAATCCCACGGTTAGTTGTGGTAGCCCTGGGGGTGACAACCACTGTCGGTCTTTGTAATCCACCACGTTCGGGTTGGTGTTTCAGAGCTTTTGGCGGCCTTCCCCGATCACCCTTTCCCCAGTCTTTTTCGAGGATCGGACGGTACCGCTGCTCCAAAGTGTATTAGAATAATTGTTATCATAGAACCAAAGTACTAGAGAAATATTCAGGAACCTAGATCTCTCCCGTTGTCCTCTCGACCTAGTTATCTACTCTATATTATAATATTCTCTTGGTTAAATGTTATTAATTATCATACATATCATATACATTATTTACCCCCTCACTTTAGTTTAGTTGGTATATTAAGTTAGTAGATACATGATTTTGATTTATCATAGTCTTTACCCTTGCTTCCCCCGTGGAAAATATAAATAACGATACTGAATACTCCCGGGTAAAAGCTACAATGGTATATATATTCTCGTGCGCTTATGAACCCCTTTATATTCTTTTGCACTTAATAAATACCAACAAGCTTTTTTTGCGCCGCTTCTTGGGAAGCAATTGGCGTAAAAATTTTGATAATGATCTTGATATCTCAAATTTAGTGTATTAACTAGCTTTAGTAGGATTATCCTTGTTCTCGTTGAATTGTGGAATAGACAGACAAAAGATGTCGCTAAGCGATCTTCCCACAAGATTCCACAGATTGAAGAACCTGTGGTGCCCGATCAATCAAGAATTCATCACCCGATGGAACCCCTCGCTATCTCAAGGTATGTATTTAAATATATATATTATTCTAACCATGTATAGATGGAAGAAGAAGTCGCCACACAAGAATTCAATACATACATCTCAAGTGACGTACATAGAAGCCGCACACTATGGTAAGTATGATTAAAAAGTGAGATAATTTTGATTATAAATTAACTAAGTAGTTATCATTTAATTTCTTGCATTGCATGTTTACTTAATCAACTCATGCATTCACTCCGCTTTAGTTTATGTTTTCTCATAGTAGATCCATTGCATGTTTAGTTCATTGACTCCATTCATGTTTGCATCTAAAAAAAAAAAAAAAAAAAAAAGAAATCTCACCATGATCATACTTTTTTTCATATTTGTTTACATCTCTATAGTGATGCTTTCATGCTACCTTTGTTTGCTATAGTAAGTTTTGGTTTGGAAGTTCTACCATTGGGCGCTTCCAAAGGCTTTTAAATTAAGCATGGTGCTTAGGTTAAATAGTCTTCCTTAATTAAATTAGACATGGAGTCTAGTTTGGTTATTGAACTAAGTATTGCTTGTGTAGACATTGGTTATTGTGTTCGACTAACCCCTCGCAGAAAACTCTTAAATCCAATTCGGGTAAGTCAAGAGATGAGCTTAGATCGGAGATGAAGTAAGGCATACGATGAACTCTAAACTTTGTGCAAAAGGAGACTCGATTCATTCATCATTTATGGAAGAATTGTAAGTATCAAATATCATTCACTCTATCTTTTGCTACAAGTTACCTTCGCAGACCGATCCACATGCTAGAGTGCAAATACAAATAAAATGAGTTACAAGACTTGATCCGTGCTAAGAGTAATCAAAGAACCATTTTTTTCATTAGCATAGATAAGATCTTATGGACAACAACCCCTGTTTCAACCATGTTGTATATTCTCTCGGTATGTGTCCACTAATATTTTGCAGAAAGAATCTATGAAGAAGAGTGTCATACAACACGATCACAAAAAGTAATCACTCTAAGGAAGTGGATGGACAAAGCTACAAGCCATAAGAACAACAAAGACATGATCCCAAGGAAGAGAGACATGACACATATGGTGTATAGCGTTAAAGAAGATCAATCAGTCACCATCACTATCTACCTCTACTTCCAACCATCAAGAACATTGAAGACTATGTCAAGATCCAAAGGGGGGTGTGCAACCCCATTATCCGTAAGTACTCTTATCCTTTACCTTATTTACTACTAGTTTGTTTTGTTAAAAAAGATATAAAAGATGCATAACTATAGAAAACTAGATAAAAAGTTTAAGTTATATATATAGTTTGATCTTTATGTTAGCTATAAATAAATAAATAGATAGTGTGCTTAATTATGCTTGCTAGAATAAAACTAACGCTGAAGATGATCCCTATGTAAGGAAATGATGAATAGTTGCTCCGCCTTTAATTCCTCTTAAAAGTACTTACACTTTTGGACTTAGATTCTCCCAAAACTTTAAATGCTTAATTTGCTCTAAAACCAACACCTCGTGGGAAGCACATGCTTAATCTCGAGTCTTAGCTTTAAAAGGATAAAAGTACATGAAAAGTTGAGCTACTGTCTATCATATTCCTAGAGATACTTGATCCCCGGTTTTTATCTTTGAAAATTATAAAAAAATTACATGATGAGTTCCTTAGCTATGACCCTTAAAAGTTTATCATCCCACTCCACTAAATACGCTGCTTCTAAACCCGAAAGTACGCATCCCCATACTCCATCAAGCCGCTAGCCATAATTATAAAAATAAAAATAAACTCTTGCAATCTTTGGATATGTCTCTCTCTCAGTGTTTTTATAGAGGTCTGGGCTACATTCAAAAAAAAAAAAAAAAAAAGAAGAAAAAAAAAAAATAAATATTTAGAGAGAAAAGTGAGCCGAGAGAGGGAGAGTAACGGACAAAAGTCATACTAGGCGAGAAGGGCCTACCTCCCTAATAATAAAAATATATTTAGAGATGAATAATGGACACGAGTCCGAGGGTGAGTAGGGCCCACATCTCTAAGGAGAGAGAAAAATGGACACAAGTCCGGGGCAAAGCCCACCTCTCCAAGAATGGACAGCCCAGGTCCTAGCAATTTTTAGAAAGAGAGATGTAGTCCAAGATGCTTGAGAAGAAAAATACTAAAAAAAAAAAAAAGGGCTAAGGGCTATTTACTACCTTTCATCCTTATCCACTTCTCCACTATCATGTATGTCCTACCACATGTGTAATTCCACTACCACCATCTACTTAAGAGGGTCATACATAGGATCTTTGAGTTTCTTTTGAAAAATATTGCAAAACCCCGTGATGATAGTTGATCAAAGAACTTGAGACATGGTACTTAACTTGATTGTTTTATCTCGCTTATGATTAGTGAAAAAGGCTACGCCCCATGGTAAACAGTGTATGATAGAGTAATCTGGTTAAGAGGAGAATTTATTCCCCGATAAACACAAAGGCTTCGAGGTATGAAAGCGTAGTAGCAACTCCCGATCCTCGCTATAGCATATAGCTTTGCTAGGGACTAGCAAAGGGTAAGCTTGGGGAGCTTGTTGACACTTGTTAATGCATACTTTTAATTATCAATTAAACATGGAAAAGGACTAAAATATATTTAGATAACCTTATTAGGGGTTTCTACTAATGATTTCCATGAGTTTTGGTAAAGTTGTGATTTGCGGGGACTTAACGAAAAAAACAAGAAGAATTGACGTGTCATAACGCAACGCAATCCAACTCCAAAACAAGTCTAGAAGGCTCGAATACACCCGACGTGAACGAAAACTTGACACCGAAGAAAACATCATCTAGAAGACTCCGGAAGCCACGACGCATTGCGGGGCCTAGAGTGGAGCCCACCCCCGGGCCGATCGGCCCAATAATCGCCCGATCGGCCCGGCTTAGCCATCAAGTTGTCCCTTTTTTTCCGTAACGTTCCTCCACCGCCTCTAAGACGCAATCTAATCCGGCCGCTTTGATGTCGGGTTTAATCCGAGGGCGTCCGGTTAAGCACGAGATGCATGAAGGTTTAGTACCATATTGCTTTGCTAAAGGTAGAGGGAGGCCAGAGACCCCCTATATATGTAACCCTACACCCTTAGGAGCCGGCCCGGATTGACTTGAGAGTTGTCCCATGAATGGATGGTCTCTCTCTCGTTAATATTAGAGAATTAGATTAGATAGCTACAATGTAATAGAATAGATCTAGTAGAGAGTCAGGAGAGCGGAACTTCGGTTCGGTTCGAGAAGTCTTCAGCTGCTCGGTATATCTTTGTATCTCAACTCTATTAGACTTTATGCCATAATTAGATATATCTTTTCTAGTACTTTTATGCCTTTCATGTTATTGATATAGTTATTATACTATTGCATGGGATCTCCGCTCGTATTGAGGGCTCTAGTTATGCTAGGTAGCTAGAGTAGTAATTTATAGTGTAGGCGTGGTGTCTAGGGCTATAGGTTACCCGAGGTTGCGCCCAATCCCACGGTTAGTTGTGGTAGCCCTGGTGGGTGACCCCGTCAGTCTTTGTAATCCACCACGTTCGGGTTGGTGTTTCAGAGCTTTTTTTGGCGGCCTTCCCCGATCACCCTTTCCCGCCTTTTTCGAGGATCGGGACGGTACCGCTGCTCCAAAGTGTATTAGAATAATTGTTATCATAGAACCAAAGTACTAGAGAAATATTCGGGGAACCTAGATCTCTCCGTTGTCCTCTCGACCTAGTTATCTACTCTATATTATAATATTCTCTGGTTAAATGTTATTAATTATCATACATATCATATACATTATTTACCCCCTCACTTTAGTTTAGTTGGTATATTAAGTTAGTAGATACATGATTTTGATTTATCATAGTCTTTACCCTTGCTTCCCTGTGGAAAATATAAAATAACGAAGTTTGTTGACACATGTTAACGTATACTTTTAATTGTCAACTAAACATGGAAAAAGACTAAAATATAATTAGATAACCTTATTAGGGGTTTCTACTAATGATTTCCATGAGTTTTGGTAAAGTTGTGATTTGCGGGGACTTAATAGAAAAAAGCCGGGGGTGATGTGTCATAACGCAACGCAATCCAACTCCGAAACAAGTCTAGAAGGCTCGGAATACACCCGACGTGAACGAAACTTGACAACCAAGAAAACATCATCTAGAAGACTCCGGAAGCCACGACGCATCGCGGGCCCGAGAGTGGAGCCCACCCTCGGGCCGATCGCTCCAATAAACAGGCCGATCGGCCCGCCTTGGCCGCCAAGCAAGCCCCGTTTCCGAAGCTTCTCCAACCGCCTCCGAGATGCAATCTAATCCGATCGTTTGATGCCGGTTTGATCCGAGGGTGTCGGTTAAGCATGAAGATTAGTACCACATTGCTGCCGAAGGCGAAGAGACATAAGAAGACCCCTATATAAGCAAGCCCCCAGGCCCCTGGCTTCAAGGATCTCAGATCATCTCTTCATTAGCTATCGACAGAGCAAAATCTAGGGTTTCATATTAGAAGAGAGAGAGGTCCCTCTAGTTGTCTAGTTCGTCTAGTTCTAGTTCTAGATCTAGTTCTTCTAGTTCATCTAGTTGTAAGATCAAGGAGAGAGGAGCGGAGAAAGTTTGGAGATCCGGACTGTCGGATCTTCATCAACATTGTACATCTACAAAGAACTAGTTCATCTTCGGAATCTCCGTGGTTCTTCATTTATTATTTCTATTTATTCTATTAATTTCAGTTCTTACTTTACAATATTTACTGGATCTCTGCTCGTATTGAGTGCTCTAGTTTTAACGTGAAATTAGAGTAGTAATTAATAGTATAGGCGTGGTGTCTAGACTAGAGATTACCTGAGTTTGCGCCCAATCCCACGGTTAGTTGTGGTAGCCCTGGGGTGACAGCCCCTGTCGTCTTTTTGTATTCCACCACGTTCGGGTTGGTGATTCAGTAGAGCTTTTTGGCGGCCTTTCTCCCGATCACCCCTTCCCGTCTTTTTTCGAGGATCGGGCGGTACCGTTGTTCGACGTAAGTAAAGTAGAGTGAGCCTTTGATCATATAGATCTCATTAGAATACTTAGAAAACTTAACCCTCTCTTCCCACATCATTACCATTATTATCTTAGGACGTTCTAAACCTTTCTAGTACACTTCACGTTCCCCGTGGAAATCGATACTACTGAATACTCCCGGTGAAAGCTACATGTCGGTATCCGTGCGCTTTGCGGATTTTCTCTCGTCGGCGTTAATCAAAAAATGCTTGTTGGTATTTCTAACGTCACTAACTAGTAATGGCGTTTAGAAAGAATATCGATGTTGCTTCGGATAAAACTAAAAGAAATAATTCATTGCAGCTCATAGCATATCTGAAAAAGGTTGTCATCCCTATAGTTAAACTACTAATATGCAAGGAATAAAATATTCGTACTATGCCTTAATAACTTCTTAATAAGTAAATAAACAATTATAATCGGGTATCCGCAAGCGCTACGGATATGAATATACCATTGTAGCATTTTAACCGGGAGTAAGAACCAGTGTTGAATTTATATTCTACCACAGGGAAAGAAGTCTTCTATCGTGAATTAACTATACATAGGTGCTAAACATCTTAATCATCTCTCGTGTGCAAAGCTTAAGTGTTAAACTTATCAATTAATTAAACAAGGATCAAAGTTCACAATAAAGATAATGATAAAGTTCTTGATAAATAGATTCAACCAAAGTCATATCTAAGTGGGCTTAAAATAGAAAGTGTCAAACAAAGGGACGATAGCAATTCATAGGCTAGCTAGCATTAGAAACTCCAATATGTAACTCTAAACTATAAGTTAGGATCTACTCAATTAGTGCAATACATCTAACAATCATTGAAGAAAGACTAATTAAATCCTTACATGAGGACGTAAATCCGTGAAGACTAAAGCCGAAACTTAGAACAACCCGAATAATATCATCCGCTAGGCCTACATACGGGGGATGGATTGCAAAGGACTCAATGGTGCTTGTCACCACCACGATCTACCACACGACCCGGCACATAGGGTGCAAACGCAGTAAATAAGATCTAACCACCACGATTACATCATCTCTACCACTCACCCATGATATCAATAGATGAGCGCTATACGAATCCATGTATGAACATAACAAATAATTCAACTATGCTAAACGTGTAATCAAAGTAAATACTAGAACAAATAATCTCGAATATAAACATGATCAAGATATTCATATTAAGCATGTGTCCGGAACTTGAAGACTACTTACAATGAAGAACTTACAAGAACGAGGCCTGATCTTGAGCCGGCCTCCGACGATCCGAGCGGATTTCTCCCTTCCTACTAGTTCTAGTCTTGATTGCTACTCTTCCTAAAGCGATGTTTCTACAAATGGGATATGACTTGGATCTTGAAGCGTTGTTGCTGAATTGAGAACTTGATGATCCGAAAAGGGGGTCTAGGGGTCTATATATATGGGTCTTCTTATGTCCCTTCAACCCAGCAGCGATGTGGTACTAATCTTTGATTCATCTCGTGCTTCTACCGACGCCCTCGGATCAAACCGACGTTAAACAACCGGTTTAGATTGCGTCTTAGAGGCGGTGGAGGAAGGTTCCGGAGAGACGGGGGGCTTGCTTGGCGGCCAAGTAGGGCCGATCATCGGCCCCATTATTGACGCCGATCGCCCAGGGAGACTCCCACGGGTCCCGGCTGCGTGCGTGGCTTCCGGAGTCTTCTAGATGATGTTTTCTTCGGTGTCAAGTTTGGTCCACGTCGGGATTAATCCGAGCCTTCTAGAGTCTTTCTCGAGTTGGATTGCGTTGCGTCCGCGTAGTCGTATGGCTCGCGAACTCTCTGTTTTTTACTTTTAGTCCCCGCAATTCAAACATTACCAAAACTGATGGAAATATGTTAGTGACCCCCTATTCTAGGTTGTTATTATTATTTATACCCCTTTCTCATGTTTAATTAATTAATAATTTTATATGATAACAAGTGTCAACAAAAAAAGCTTGTTGGTATTTATTAAGTGCAAAAGAATATAAAGGGTTCCGCATGGCGCCTGAGAATATATATACCATTGTAGCTTTTACCCGGGAGTATTCCGTGAGTATCGTTATTTATATTTTCCACGGGGAAGCAAGGGTAAAGACTATGATAAATCAAAATCATGTATCTACTAACTTAATATACCAACTAAACTAAAGTGAGGGGGTAAATAATGTATATGATATGTATGATAATTAATAACATTTAACCAGAGAATATTATAATATAGAGTAGATAACTAGGTCGAGAGGACAACGGAGAGATCTAGGTTCCTGAATATTTCTCTAGTACTTTGGTTCTATGATAACAATTATTCTAATACACTTTGGAGCAGCGGTACCGTCCCCGATCCTCGAAAAAGACTGGAAAGGGTGATCGGGGAAGGCCGCCAAAAAGCTCTACAAAACACCAACCCGAACGTGATGGATTACAAAGACCCGACAGGTTGTCACCCCCAGGGCTACCACAACTAACCGTGGGATTGGGCGCAACCTCGGGTAACCTATAGCCTAGACACCACGCCTACACTATAAATTACTACTCTAGCTACCTAGCATAACTAGAGCCCTCAATACGAGCGGAGATCCCATGCAATAGTATAATAACTATATCAATAACATGAAAGGCATAAAAGTACTAGAAAAGATATATCTAATTATGGCATAAAGTCTAATAGAGTTGAGATACAAAGATATACCGTAACGCCGAAGACTTCTCCGTAACCGAACGCTAGCCCCGCTCTCCTGACTCTCTACTAGATCTATTCTATTACATTGTAGTCGCTCTAATCTAATTCTCTAATATTAACGAGAGAGACCATCCATTCATGGGACAACTCTCAAGTCAATCTGGTACCGGCTCCTAGGGGTGTAGGGTTACATATATAGGGGTCTCCCCGGCCTCCCTCCACCTTTAGCAAGCAATATGGTACTAAACCTTCATGCATCTCGTGCTTAACCGACGCCCTCCGGATTAAACCGACATCAAACGACCGGATTAGATTGCGTCTTAGAGGCGGTGGAGGAACGCTCGAAACAGGGACAACTTGACGGCTAAGCCGGGCCGATCGGCGATTATTGGGCCGATCGGCCCGGGTGGGCTCCACTCGCGGGCCCCGCGATGCGTCGTGGCTTCCGGAGTCTTCTAGATGATGTTTTCTTCGATTGTCAAGTTTCGTTCACGCCGGGTGTATTCCGAGCCTTCTAGACTTGTTTCGAGTTGGATTGCGTTATGTTATGACACGTCAATTCAGCTGTTTTTTCGTTAAGTCCCCGCAAATCACAACTTTACCAAAACTCATGGAAATCATTAGTAGAAACCCCTAATAAGGTTATCTAAATATATTTTAGTCCTTTTCCATGTTTAATTGATAATTAAAAGTATGCATTAACAAGTGTCAACAGCGTCACGGCGTGGTGTCGACGTCCCGAGGGTCCTTGGACTCGTGTCGTGGAAATGAAGCTGCAAGTAAATGAATAGTGGAGTTGTGTTTCCCCGTGCGGGTGACGTGTGTGATAACTGTTCCCTTTATGTCCCATCAACGGGGGATGCGAGGAGATAACGGGTCAAGCGAATCGACAAGGCAATCGATTGCTCTGCCATCGCGGCCCGTGAAAGGTGCATTTAATGCGGCCGCTCCCCACTACCGGGGCTTGGCTTCCAAAGGCGCGCCCGAGGTGGTGTTTCCGGGAGAGGGAAGAGCCAAAAGGGTCCCCCATCCTCTATCCGAGGCGGAGAAGTCTCGCCCGAGGGTCATGGTCCCCGGGTGAGGCAGGGATTGTCTCCAGAGACCCCGTGTCCTCGGGCGAGATGGAACTTAGTCCCCGAGGCTCTGCCCCTCGGGTCAGGGGTGAGTTGTGGTAGAAGCGGGCTGTTCTCGGGTCAAGGCCGTGGGTACACAAAAGCAGATTTTGGCCCGTATATGGATGGGCTTCGATAAGCCTATGAGGGAATTGTTTTCCCCAGCTCTCTTTCTGTACTGACGATTCTGTTGGTTCTTATTCTTATTACTTCGGAGGCTTCACCCTGGGCCCTCCTGGCCTAGCCGGGGTGATCCAGTAAATTGGGCCTGTGTCAAATGAGTGCTTGGAGACGGGCTGCCTTGGGCTTTTAAAGGGGCCCAAGAGAGTCTCCCGTATATTAAGTCCTTCTTAGCGAATCTGCAGACTTGGGGCCGGCCTTCATTCTCCTGGGCGTCTTTTTGGTCCAAACCACGTCTTGGGTCGTCAACTCCGGCGTCGTCTTCCCATCAGTCCTTCTTCTTGGGCCTTGAGGCCGTGCCATCCTTCATGGGCTTACTTTCCCTATGGGCCAATTATTTTTATCCCCGACAACAGCCCACTTAGATTTTGAATTATGAAAAGTACACAAGCTAGGATAGCTTGTAAGTCAAGACAAGTCGTGTGAGTCTATAAATATAAGGAGAGATGTATCCTTTCAATTAAGCAAGAATAACTTGGGGGGTAAAACATTTTATTTCTTTTGTCTCCCCAATCATATGCACCCACTGATGCCCTCATTGGTAACACCCCCACCCACACCACACTCCACCACGCGTCTGCCACAGCCACCTGCTGCCGCCATCCCCTCCCATTGCGAAAAACATCTAGTTTCTAAAGCAACTCATTCCTTTCATCTCTCTATTCTCTTTACTAGTCTTCCCCATATTCCCCTAAAAAGTTCAACATGTCATCTTCGGTACATATGTTTGGTATTAGGATCCTGCCGTTGTTGTTCTTCCTCCATTATGTGTGCGTGTGTGTGTGTGTGTGTGTGTGGGGGGGTGGGGAGGCAGCCACCCTTTTCTTTATAATGTCCCACTAATCCCCGGAAATCTAACTGTAAATAGGGGGAAGTTACCTGCCCAATTAGCTTAGGCGCGTAAGACATTAATTCAAAGTTGTTTTGGAGCACCATAGGAAATGCCACCATTGTATCACATATTCGACCACGGATCTGGGAATGGCCTTGAGATATGGATTGACCCAGAATGCCACCATTCACTTTCAATCCGAGTGTTGCTTTCATATGTCCAATTTATTAGATGTGTTGCATGGTCTTGCCTAGAGATGTAAGTGGTACCTACCCTCAATGGTGGCACGGTCAGACCCTTTGTTAATTAGCATTCTCCTGATCAGCGCAAGTTTAACCTTCCATTCTACTCACCAGTTTTGGCGTGGGCCGTTTTTCCCTTGCTTTAGAGCATAGATTAGTACAATTGAAATGATTCGTAGATAAGAAGGTTGTTCATCAAGTGACTCAGAAAACTTACATTAAGCTATGAAAATATGAGAAAGGCCAATGACCACTGCAGTACGGTGATCTAGGCATTCTTAATCCTGAAATTCTGGGTCGGTTCTTGGATTGGTACTTCTACTCTAGAAAAGTATCATTTCCCTTTTATTTGAAACATAGATTAGTTTAATTCAAAAATTTTGTTGAATTATTCAATGATACATAAAAATTGGATGAATCCCTGGACGGAGCGCTTCCTCAAATTGTCACGAAACAAAGGCTTTTACGTGAGTCAACAAGTGCTCACCTTGCAAACTTGATATATGTGCCTCCAGCCCATGCACTTTGTGTCCCGAAAATTGTCGGCATCTTCTGCCACCAGGTTCCTGACAGCTAACTTGAAGCAGTCCACACCAAGGGGACGGTCTAGTGTCACTGGCTCTTGGATTTCTCGAAGCTTCAAGCAGGTACGTCCAAACGGGAGATTACAAAACACCCACAGCTTCCTACAAAGATATTACTTATTAAGAGACTTATTTTATTTTATAAAACCAAAACAGCATGACATATATGCACTAATGCCTTACTCCCGTGATTGTGCAGTATCATTATTATCTTGATGATTCGTGGTCGTCAATTCATACAAACGCTCCACTAAACTGGAATTGGTTGGCCTCAGGAGCGCCAGGTGCCTGTGTCGGTGCTTCCCTGAAAACGGCGACTCCAAATCCTTATTTGGTCTTATGTAAGACCATGTTGTAGCCATAACAGCTGCACCACCTGCAATGCCAATCTAATCGATAATGAACTTAGGAAATCAGAGTTAAAACTGTACCTTCTTTCTTAAAAGCCGTGAAGGGCCCAAACATATGGACTGTACCTTCTTTCTTAAAAACTTTGAATACTTCATGAAATAATAGTTCGAGAAAAACAGAGGTTATTAGACTAGTCTGTATATACATTGTAGCAATTTATGGGCCGAGGAAGGAACTTCTAGTACTTACGTTGATTAGAAGCTGATCACTATCACTGTCCTCCGTTCAGATGCTTGGTGGAGTAGAGCATGATCGTGAGCAATGTGCCGAAAGACCTTAAGTAGGATGTCTGTCGAGTGTCGACCAATCGAAACATTAATATATGACAGGCACACTTAGTGGGGGTAGGCATGCACTTTACATAACATGGTGGTGAAGGACCGAATAGGCGACCAGAGGGGGGTGAATGGGAGCCTCAATTTTCCTTTTCAATTTTGGGTCATCGGCTCAACCCCCAACCTCTCCAGAGCAAAGAAACGAGATTCCCATCTCCTATTGAAAAGAAGCGGGTTCTCGAATCCAAATACTCAAGTCAACTTGTGACAGGAGTATCTAGATAAAATCATCAGCGTGATAGAAATTCAACGCAAGAAACGGATTGCAAAACGGAGCTCGAGAGTGCAAAACTACGAAACAAAACAAGCTAGCAAAAAAACACTCAAAGAAACTAACTACTCTAACTGTAGGAAGTAAAAAGATTAGACAAAGAGCTAAAAAACTAACCTAGAGAGAAATTTGGGTTTTTTTTTCTATTTAGCAAGAAATAAAATAAAAACTAGGACAAGAAAATAAAGCTACTAAAAAATTACAACTAAAATACGTTGCAGGAACACAAATAGGAACACTACTAGGCCTAGAACAGTTCTAGCAAAACATACTGAGAAAAACTAGAACGAACAGCTACTTAAACATTTCATCGAACACCTTGGGGGCACAGGTTAAAAGAAACTGAAATGAGTTGATTAAAAGCTGGGATTTTCACAAGCACAACTCGATCAGGCAGCCCTGCAGAAGAAGCAAATTGATTTGCTCGAAGGCAAAATCCACAGCACAAGGAGAAAAATCAACCTTTGATTTTGTAGTAGCGAGGAACCAGGCTTGGAGCTCCTGATGTCAGGCCTGGGAACTTGTGCTCGTGTTCCAAGGATCAATACTTGATAGCTGAATGGATTTGCTCGTCCTTGCCGTGCGTGGCCGAGCAAGCAGCAATCTGCTCCTGCTCCTGGAGACCGGCCGGCAGATCTTCTGCCTTGCTGCTGTGCTCGATCCTGCCTTGGCTGCCTCCCCCAGTGGCCACTCGCTCCCCTGCAGCTTGAGTCCAGCGACGAGCGACGAGGAACAGGCCTGGTGCTCGTGGCCTGCCGGCCGAGCGCCTGCTCGAGCAAGTGCGTCGAGTCCTGGGCGGCCGCTGCTGCTCGTTGCCTGTACAAGAACAGAGAACCACCAAAACAAACGGAATCCAAAAATTCCAGAGAAAAATCCAAGCAAAAGAGAAGGAATTTGATCCAAAATGCCCGGAGACGACAGGGAGATTTGGGGCTCCCCTTCCCAACGAAAATCACCACCAAATTGATGTTCTTGGACCTCTAAACAAGAACCCTAGAAATTGGGAAAAATAAAAACGAAAATGAGAGAGGCAAAGAGGGGAGGATGGCTGCCATCCTCTATATATGGTCCTTATTTCTCATCCCTATTTTGCCCTCCGATACATATGAGCCAAACCACTAACCCTAGGGCTATTTTGGTCGACTCGGATATTTTTCGATCCGACGGCCACCGCGCCTCCTCATCGGTAGCCTTGCATCCACGCAACCTCCCCCGATGCCGCCACGCGTGCCGCCCTTCCGTCCCACCGGAACGTCCGCCCGGTTTTGAGGCCCAAACCCGCGAAACCCGCCGCCGATGGTTTTGAGGCCCAAACCACCAAACCCGCGCCCGATGGTTTTGAGGGCAAACCACCAAACCTCCTCGACACGCGTCATCGCCGTCTTGACCGCCCGAGTCGCCAAGTCATCCGAGCTCCCCGCCCTGCCTGCACGCCGCTTCGCCTTGACCCGATCGACACGGTCCCGCCACGCCCTCTTGCATCCGTCGATGTCCCGGATGTCGACCACCATGGCTAGCCGCCCGGCATCCGGGGTCCCTCGGTCCAAGCCTCACGTCCGTCCTTCACCTCCGCGGTCCGTCGGCCCGGCACGTCCTCCTTGGCCCCTTCACCTCTCGCCGTCGGCTACCATCTCCGAGCTCCACACCCGCACAACACGAACCAAGAGATACGTCTTCGACACACTCCACGTATGCCGGGTGAAACATAGCCGAAGCAAAAAAGATAAAAGAAAATAGAAGGAGAATGTTGACTCGCTGACAATCACTACATCACAAAACTAAACACATGCGACCTAAATCAACCATGTGTTCGCAATCTCCCCCCTTGATGAGTGCATTGTCAACATTCAACACAAAAACGAGAATAAGATAGAAGAAAGCACATCCAGGTGAACAAAAACTAAGACAACCTCACCGGATAGCAAAACATGGAGCAAAGACTTGGTTCCCAAAGACATGGGCAAAAGGCTCGACACAACCAAGCTAAAATGCAGACAGCTAGTCCTCAAGAAGAGGTAGAACAGGCTCAACACCACTAGCAAAGCTCCAAACCAAATACTTTCACACACAAATAGCTAGACCCTCAAGACAGAGGCAAAGGCTCAACACATCTAGCTCAAAGTGCTACTCCCCCCGGACAAATGCAATCAAACTTTGTATCTTTCTCCCCCTTGTTGGCACATGCACTAATCAAGCTATGAAATGCAATATGTCACAATGCAAAGCTTCAAGATTATATTCAAACGAATGAGAGAGTGCTCAAAGTGGTACCATAGCAACAAATTACAAGTGCTAGCCGAGCTCAAGCTAAAATGAGATGATATGAAATATGGCACAAAGCATTTTGAGCAAATTTTAGTATCTTGCAAAAGGAGGTTCACCATTAAACATAGCACCTAGCATAAGTAGATAGGAAATCAACTAAGTGCTCAAACATGTAAACTAGGTGAACTACCCCAAGCAGCGTTCGGACATTATGCTAGACATTATGGCACAAACTTGTGAGGTTCATTTTAGTTCAGAGTTGCAAATGGTTCACAAGTTACAAAAGAGCATGCGAGTGGTTATCCACATTTGCCTTGCCTTACTAATCAACCATGTCAAGCCTATGCATGAGCAATGATTAGCTTAAGACAATGGTCCGGGTCAAACACAATGAAGTCCAAGTTCATTCAAGAGTGCAAATGAAAGCAATCTCAAACTTCAAAGTGTGGCAAAATGGACCCACTCGATCTTTTCATCAATTTAGCTTTAGACTTCACGTTTTAGCATGGTATTATCATGAAAATCTAAGCAAGTGAATGAATCAAAGCATGAGACATAGCTACCAAGCATACACATAAAAGCTCAAAGGATCTCAACATCCTACTCATGATAGAAGCTAGCTCAAAAGGTGAACCAAGATTTAATTTCATCATCCATTAATCAAGTTCACATTTGGAAAAGGTTGCTCAGCTCATAACATACATCACATGATTAAAAAGAGCTCAAACTAGAAGCACCATCATACTCATACTACTAAGAGCACAACCTCATTCAAATCAATATAAAAGTGAAGCTCATGATATGCAAGTATGATACAAAAAAGCAAAAACAAACCTAAAACTACATCTGTACATCAACTACAAAGCTACCCCTCAAAAGGGATAGCACACGCCCAACTCTCCACGAAGGCCGGGCAAAATGGACTTGGTCTAGTGGTTTCGTGAAAATGTCCGCACTGCTGTTCCGTGTACACATGTTTGTACATCTATGTCCCCTCTTTCCCCGGTGATCTCTCGTGAAGTGGTACCTCACCTCTATGTGTTTGGTCCGGGAGTGAAGGACTGGGTTTTTGGCAACACTCACAGCTCCCATGCTATCACACAACAAGGGTACACGAGAAAAAAACTCGGGCCAAAGTCTCTCAAAGTGGCAACCATCCACAAGAAGCTGGGAACAACAAGCGTGAGAAGAACATACTACTGCCCAACAATGACCGAGCGACACCCGCACTACTTGGCGACTACCAAGACACAAGAGAAGTACCAAGAAACCGACAGTACCGGTAGGTAGACTTTCTATGCATACGATCACCAGCATAATCGAGTCTCAATAACCGGTCGGGGAGAGGGTGGAAGAGGCCGAAAGTACCATAGGCCAAAGTCGGGGTAAATCGCAAGTACCAAGATCCTCTTCACGTACCGAAAGTGAGAGGTTCGCGGCGAAGATCGAAAAGCGTCTTGCAGAGGCACACCGCAAACCGGATGTCGGGCGCGCCGCCGTCAGGTACAGCCGAACCGATCATGCTTCAGACTCCCTTTGGTCCACAGCTTCTCCATCCTTGTCCTCGCCCAGGGGCCGCCATCGCCGATATGGGTGTCGAAAAGAGGCTTGGCCTCACCCATGCGAAACTTGCGGATGATGTCCTTCGTGTACTTGCCCTGGTGTACGAAGATCCCGTCCTTGGTTTGCTTGATTTGTAGTCCAAGGAAGTAAGTCACCCGCCCATCATGCTCATCTCAAACTCCCCGCTCATAATCTCTGCAAAACTTCGATACCATAGCATGTGAAGAGCCACCAAAGATGATATCATCCACATATATCTGGACTAGGAGTATGTCATTTCCCTTCCTAAGCAGGAACAAAGTCTTGTCAACAGTCCCCATCTCAAACCCCTTTGCTAAGAGGAAGGCTTTCAGTCGCTCATACCACGCTCTGGGGGCTTGTTTTAGACCGTACAAAGCTTTGTACAACTTGTACACATAGTCCGGGTGTTTAGGATGCTCAAACCCCGGGCCGCCTCACATACACTTCCTCCTCTATGAACCCATTTAGGAAAGCACTCTTGACATCCATCCGGAAGAGCTTAAAGCCCTTCGAGGCTGCAAAGGCAAGCAAAATCCTAATAGCTTCTATGCGGGGCTCACGAGAGCGAAGGTTTCCTCATAGTCTATTCCCTCTTTCTCGCAAAACCCCGGGCAACTAATCCGGCTTTGTTTCTCACCACCACACCATCCTCACTCTGTTTGTTTTGAACACCCACTTAGTACCTATGGGATGACACTCGGCAGAGGTGGGACTAACACCCAAACTTGGTTCCTCTCAAAGTTCTCAAACTCCTCATGCATGGCATTGACCCAAATCCGAATCGATAATGCAAAGTGTTAACATCTTTGGGCTCAAGAGTGGAAACAAATGCGAATGAGCGAAATGACACATGGCATAAGATTTGGAACGAGTTACCCTCCGATTAAGTCCTCCAATCATGGTCTCCCGGGGGTGGCGACGCTGAATGTCTTTGGGCGCCGCGGCGCGAAGATGTCGCCTCCCCCTCGACCGGAGTGGGAACCTCCTCGAAAGTGCGCGCCGTCTCGCCGAGAGGGCTGCTCCACGGGACCCCGGAAGTAGTGGTAGTAGGGTCTCGGTCCGTGAGCGATCGTCGCCGTCACAGGTCGACCGGGGCAAGCGGTGGAGTCGCCGGGATCACCCCCAGCCAACGTCTTCCTGCTCCTCCTCCACAAAGATGCTCGCTCCATCTCATCCTTTCCCGCACACTCAAACACGTAAGAGAAACAAGGCGCGCAGTTTCATCGAAAGTAACCTCACATGTCTCTACAACGCGGTTAGTCTCAAGATTTAGAACTCAGTAAGCATGTGAGTGCAAAGCATATCCAAGGAAAATGCCATCGGGATCGAGACTCAAACTTGTCGAGATTACCTTGCTTGAGGATGAAACACCTGCATCCAAACACACGGAAGTGGCTTACCTTGGGCAATCTCCCAAACCGCAGCTCATATGATGTCTTCTTGGTGAAAGCACGAAGAAAAATGCGGTTGGAGACATGGCACGCCGTGTTGATTGCCTCAGCCCAATACTTCCTCGAGTCTTGTGTTCATCGAGCATGGTCCTCGCCATCTCCACAAGCGTCCGGTTCTTCCGCTCAACAATCCCATTCTCCAAGGGACATAAGGGCTAGAAAACGGTGCTCGACACCAAGGTTAGCGCAAAGAGACTCGAACCGAGAGTTCTTGAATTCTCGTGCCATTGTCACTGCGAATCGCTCGAATGGTCGTCTCTCGTAACTCGGTTCTCAGTCTCAAAATCAAATCACGAGCAAAAAACCAAAAGCCTCATCCTTGCCCTCCATGAAAAACACCCAAGAGTATCTCTAAAAATCGCCAACGATCACTAGACAATACCACTTCCCACCGACCGACCTCACCCGAGATGGACCAACGTGTCCATGTGAAGGATCTCTCCGGGTCTCGAGGTCATAATCTGAGTAATCGGGTGGTGGGAAGCGGATACCATCTTCCCGTGACGGCGGGGGGTGGCAAACCAAATCCTTCTCAAATTTGAGCTTAGGCAATCCTCGGATTAGACCCATTGAACTTAACCTTGTGAGAAGGTCAAAGCTCAGTGTCCAAGTCTCCTATGCCACTTCCACAAATCGAGGAGGAACCCGCCAACAAGCAACAAGACGTGCCAAAAGCTCGAGAAAAATCAGCACGAAAGACTTGCCCAAATGGCACAATCCAAAGAAATGAGATCATCGCGAGAGTCCAAAACTCGAGAACACCCAACCTTGAAGCGTACCTCATACCCGTCCCGCCATGAGCCGAGAGACGTAAAAGCGAGTTGAAGTGAAGGTTGGAGACGAGCGCCACATCCTTGAGCACAAAGTGGTCATTGATTCCGATTGACCCTCGAGATAGAATCTTCCCTCTCATTCTTATCCCCGAAAGTGATGTACTCTTTCGTCTTCATGGGGTGAGGCCGAGAACCACTTGGAGTTACCGGTCATGTGTCGAGAACAACCGAGTCAATGAGCCACATGTCCTCCAAACTTCCATCAGTATCAACGATAGAACATGGGATGAGCATATGGCACAACACCGGGGTTAGTAAACTTGGAAGAGTACCGGTGTTGACCATCTTGCCCCAAATACGCATTAGGCAAAACAACCATCCCACGCCCCATCTTACCAAACCGCTTACCACGCACTACAAAGCGTGGTGCACTCCTCTTATCAACCTCAAAACTCCCAAAGCGAGGATCTACGCTCACTCAGAGCACGATCACCAAACGGTCTCACAAACCGTGGCCCAAACCTCTGAGGCCTCCTACCTTCAGGCCTAGCAAACGCGCCTCCCGAACCGACCGCACACCCTCTCATACATGCCAAGTGGTGGGTGATACATGTCACGGTTCTCAAACTCCACTCGACGCCTAGCACCCCTCTTCCTCCTAAAGCAAAACTCAACCAAGTGACCATCTCTTTGGCAATACTCACGGTGATACCTCACCTCTCTTAGGTGGTGGTTGGTTCACTCTCTTGGGTGGATGGTTCACTCTTGTTGTGGTCTTGGCCTTAGGAAGGGTTTTCCTCGTGGATCCCGGGCAAAGTGTCAAGTGGGTTCTTGAGGTGGTTCGGTTTGGGAAGCCACACTTGTTTGGGAGGTGGAGTCTTAGTTGGCTCTTGGAGAATGCCATCTTGCACAATGGGCTTGGTAGGCTCGTGTGGAGTAATCTTGGTAAATTTTGGAGTGTTGGTTGGTTTCTCACTCGAGCTCAAACCACTACCTTGACCAACCTTGCCATAAATGACTTCTCCCTTCCCACCTATAGCAAAGCCTAAACCCGATGTGTCGGTCCCCCTCTTGAACCGACTCATCATCATGCCAAGCCGTGGCTCTCCACAAGACACCCAACTCAAGACAGAGCGAAGATACTTGATCTCCTCTTCGACTCTCCCCTTGTCATGCCTACAAGACATGAGCTCCAACTCCAAAGCTTCACACTTAGCACATCCCAAAGACGGTGCTATCCGAAGTTGGCCTTCTCAAGCACAACAAGCTTGGCAGCCTTCTCTTCAGCATCCGGATCGCAAAGTCCGGACAAGACTTGCACGCACTCAACAAAGACAGCCCTAGACTTCGATCAACATGCTCATCTAGCAAAGCCGAATACTTGGACTGCAAAGACATGATGCTAGACATATGCACAGCACAAGCATCACACTCCGTCTCATCAGAGACATCGATAGGCTTCCTAAGCAACTCTATCTCCGTCACAGCCATCTCCCACTTCTCCTTGTACTCCTTTCTCTCCCTAGCGGCACGCTTAAGCAACTTCTCTTGACACACAAGCGCATCGCCCAAAGATTCAACCTCATCAGAGAGAGATTCGATCATAGGAGATACCTCGGAGGAAGAAGAATCGTTGCCGTGTGGCTTGGCGCTGTCGGTCACCACTCCATCGAGGGCCATGGTGCAGAAGCCCCCGGGCTTGGAGTCGGTGAAGAAGCAAAGTCCATTCAGCTTGTCCTCAACCTTGCGCTCGGACTCCTCATCGCTGAGGAAGATTGCCCGTCCGAAGAGTCATTGTCGAGGTCGCCGAGGGAGGCAAGGAAGGCATGCTTGTGCTCCTTGGCACGCTTGAGGTACTTCTTCTTGATCGCCTCCTTGTCGAATCCCTTCTTGGACTTGTACTTGCCGGAGGTGTGCTCGCGCCTGTCCTTGCGCTTGTCGGAGTCGTACTTGTTGGAGTAGTACTTCTCGCCGGAGTACTTGTCCTTGTTCTTCTTGGGACATGCGGCGACGAAGTGGTCCGGATCTCCACACTCGAAGCATCCGCCCTTGGATGGGCCGCCACGCCGACGGTTCAAGCGGTTGTTGTGGAACCGCGAGAATCGGGCCGATGACTAGCGCAAGCTCATCATCCCCAAGGCTCTCCATCTGCTCCTCCGCCACGCACACCAAGGAAGACAAGGCGAAAGAAATCGTGATGGGTTAGCGTAAGAACTGGAACCGCCCTTACGTAGATGAGTGCAACGTTCGGGCGAAAGGGTTCTTGAGCTTCGCTGGATCCGGGCCTCGATCTCGGAAGACTTGAGCTTGTTTGTAGAGCTCGTCGGGTGTGAGGGTGTCGTAGTTGGCGTACTCCATGATCGCGGACACCTTCACATCCCACACCTTCCGATCCGGAGTGTACAAGAGCCGCATCGCCTTCTCGTGCTCGTCAAGCCTCTCCGGACGGCTTGTTCGCCTCGAAGCTTGTTGCGATCGTCTCAAACCTAGCAAAGAGAGAATCGATGGACTCGCCATCAAGTTGGATTAGGTTGTTGTACTCTCTTTGTAGGTCTCATATAGGCGGGCCTTGACTTATGGGGTTCCCTTGTGGTAGCTCTCTAGTGTCTTCCACACCTCACGAGCGGTCTCACAAGTGGCAACTCTCTCAAACTCGGTGTCTTTGAGGCTAGAGAACAAGACGCTCCTCGCTTCGGTTGTTGGCATTGTGTTGGGCTATTTGTTCCTCACCCACTCGAGCGGCTAGCACTTGGTAGTTCTCATCCTCGACAATCTCCCACACTCTCCAATCCATCCCCATAAGATGTGCTTGCATCTTAATCTTCCAATAGGGATAGTTGGTGCCATCGAACTCCGGAGGCTTGCCACCATAGTGACCAAACCTCTCCATGTCGCCTTCTCTCAATCAATCACGGACCGATTAAGGTGGATATGATCCTTAACCGGCTCGATACCAATTGAAGGACCGAATAGGCGACCACCAGGGGGTGAATGGGAGCCTCAATTTTCCTTTTCAATTTTGGGTCATCGGCTCAACCCCCAACCTCTCGAGCAAAAGAAACGAGATTCCCATCTCCTATTGAAAAGAAGGGGTTCTCGAATCCAAATACTCAAGTCAACTTGTGACAGAGTATCTAGATAAAATCATCGGATGATAGAAATTCAACGCAAGAAACGGATTGCAAAACGGAGCTCGAGAGTGCAAACTACGAACAAAACAAGCTAGCAAAAAAAAAACACAAAGAAACTAACTACTCTAACTGTAGGAAGTAAAAAGATTAGACAAAGAGCTAAAAACTAACCTAGAGAAAATTTGGGTTTTTTTTTGTTCTATTTAGCAAGAAATAAAATAAAAACTAGGACAAGAAAATAAAGCTACTAAAAATTACAACTAAAATACGTTGCAGAACACAAATAGGAACACTACTAGGCCTAGAACAGTTCTAGCAAAACATACTGAGAAAAAAACTAGAACGAACAGCTACTTAAACATTTCATCGAACACCTTGGGGCACAGAGTTAAAAGAAACTGAAATGAGTTGATTAAAAGCTGGGATTTTCACAAGCACAACTCGATCAGGCAGCCCTGCAGAAGAAGCAAATTGATTTGCTCGAAGGCAAAATCCACAGCACAAGGAGAAAAAATCAACCTTTGATTTTGTAGTAGCGAGGAACCAGGCTTGGAGCTCCTGATGTCAGGCCTGGGAACTTGTGCTCGTGTTCCAAGGATCAATACTTGATAGCTGAATGGATTTGCTCGTCCTTGCCGTGCGTGGCCGAGCAAGCAGCAATCTGCTCCTGCTCCTGGAGACCGGCCGGCAGATCTTCTGCCTTGCTGCTGTGCTCGATCCTGCCTTGGCTGCCTCCCGTGGCCACTCGCTCCCCTGCAGCTTGAGTCCAGCGACGAGCGACGAGGAACAGGCCTGGTGCTCGTGGCCTGCCGGCCGAGCGCCTGCTCGAGCAAGTGCGTCGAGTCCTGGGCGGCCGCTGCTGCTCGTTGCCTGCACAAGAACAGAGAACCACCAAAACAAACGGAATCCAAAATTCCAGAGAAAAATCCAAAAAAAGAGAAGGAATTTGATCCAAAACGCCCGGAGACGGCGAGGGGAGATTTGGGGCTCCCTTCCCAACGAAAATCACCACCAAATTGATGTTCTTGGACCTCTAAACAAGAACCCTAGAAATTGGGAAAAATAAAAACGAAAATGAGAGAGGCAAAGAGGGGAGGATGGCTGCCATCCTCTATATATGGTCCTTATTTCTCATCCCTATTTTGCCCTCCGATACATATGAGCCAAACCACTAACCCTAGGGCTATTTTGGTCGACTCTGGATATTTTTCGATCCGACGGCCACCGCGCCTCCTCATCGGTAGCCTTGCATCCACGCAACCTCCCCGATGCCGCCACGTGCCGTCCTTCCGTCCACCGGAACGTCCGCCCGGGTTTTGAGGCCCAAACCCGCGAAACCCGCCGCCGATGGTTTTGAGGCCCAAACCACCAAACCCGCGCCGATGGTTTTGAGGGCAAACCACCAAACCTCCTCGACACGTGTCATCGCCGTCTTGATCGCCTCGAAATCGCCAAGTCATCCGAGCTCCCCTCGCTCTCCCGCCGCACGCCGTCTTGACCCGATCGACACGGTCCCGCCACGCCCTCTTGCATCCGTCGATGTCCCGGATGTCACCACCATGGCGGCCCGCCCGGCGATCCGGTCCCTCGGTCCAAGCCTCACGTCCGTCCTTCACCTCCAGCGGGTCCGTCGGCCCGGACGTCCTCCTGGGCCCCTTCACCTCGCCGCCGTCGCCTACCATCTCCGAGCTCCACACCCGCACAACACGAACCAAGAGATACGTCTTCGACACACTCCACGTATGCCGGTGAAACATAGCCGAAGCAGAAAAGATAAAAGAAAATAGAAGGAGAATGTTGACTGTTGACAATCACTACATCACAAAACTAAACACATGCGACCTAAATCAACCATGTGTTCGCAATCTCCCCCTTGATGAGTGCATTGTCAACATTCAACACAAAGACAGAATAAGATAGAAGAAAGCACATCCAGGTGAACAAAAACTAAGACAACCTCACTGGATAGCAAAACATGGAGCAAAGACTTGGTTCCCAAAGACATGGGCAAAAGGCTCGACACAACCAAGCTAAACAGATAAGTCCTCAAGAAGAGGTAGAACAGGCTCAACACCACTAGCAAAGCTCCAAACCAAATACTTTCACACACAAATAGCTAGACCCTCAAGACAGAGGCAAAGGCTCAACACATCTAGCTCAAAGTGCTACTCCCCCTGGACAAATGCAATCACCATTTGTATCTTTCTCCCCTTGTTGGCACATGCACTAATCAAGCTATGAAATGCAATATGTCACAATGCAAAGCTTCAAGATTATATTCAAACGAATGAGAGAGTGCTCAAAGTGGTACCATAGCAACAAATTACAAGTGCTAGCCAGAGCTCAAGCTAAACAGATGATATGAAATATGGCACAAAGCATTTTGAGCAAATTTTAGTATCTTGCAAAAGGAGGTTCACCATTAAACATAGCACCTAGCATAAGTAGATAGGAAATCAACTAAGTGCTCAAACATGTAAACTAGGTGAACTACCCCAAGCAGCGTTCAGACATTATGCTAGACATTATGGCACAAACTTGTGAGGTTCATTTTAGTTCGAGTTGCAGCGTTCACAAGTTACAAAAGAGCATGCGAGTGGTTATCCACATTTGCCTTGCCTTACTAATCAACCATGTCAAGCCTATGCATGAGCAATGATTAGCTTAAGACAATGGTGCAGGTCAAACACAATGAAGTCCAAGTTCATTCAAGAGTGCAAATGAAAGCAATCTCAAACTTCAAAGTGTGGCAAAATGGACCCACTCGATCTTTTCATCAATTTAGCTTTAGACTTCACGTTTTAGCATGGTATTATCATGAAAATCTAAGCAAGTGAATGAATCAAAGCATGAGACATAGCTACCAAGCATACACATAAAAGCTCAAAGGATCTCAACATCCTACTCATGATAGAAGCTAGCTCAAAGGTGAACCAAGATTTAATTTCATCATCCATTAATCAAGTTCACATTTGGAAAAGGTTGCTCAGCTCATAACATACATCACATGATTAAAAAGAGCTCAAGCTAGAAGCACCATCATACTCATACTACTAAGAGCACAACCTCATTCAAATCAATATAAAAGTGAAGCTCATGATATGCAAGTATGATACAAAAAGCAAAAACAAACCTAAAACTACATCTGTACATCAACTACAAAGCTACCCCTCAAAAGGGATAGCACACGCCCAACTCTCCACGAAGCCGGGCAAAATGGACTTGGTCTAGTGGTTTTAAAGTGAAAATGTCCGCAATCTGCTGTTCGTGTACACATGCTGTACATCTATGTCCTCTTTCTCCTGGTGATCTCTCAGGAAGTGGTACCTCACCTCTATGTGTTTGGTCTGGGAGTGAAGGACTGGGTTTTTGGCAACACTCACAGCTCCCATGCTATCACACAACAAGGGTACACGAGAAAAACTCAGGCCAAAGTCTCTCAAAGTGGCAACCATCCACAGCAGCTGGGAACAACAAGCAGCAGCAACAACATACTCGCCAACAACCGACCGAGCGAGCGACACCCGGATCACTTAAGTTAGACGCGACCAAGACACAAGAGAAGTACCAAGAAACTGACAGTACCGTAAGGTAGACTTTCTATGCATACGATCACCAAAGATAATCGAGTCCGAATAACCCGGCCGGGGAGAGGGTGGAAGAGGCCGAAAATACCATAGGCCAAAGTCGGGGGTAAATCGCAAGTACCAAGATCCTCTTCACAGCCCGAAAGTGAGAGGTTCGCGGCGAAGACCGAAAAGCGTCTTGCAGAGGCACACCGCAAACCGGATGTCGGGCGCGTCGCCGCCGTACAAAGAAATAACCGATCATGCTTCTGTACTCCCTTTGGTCCACAGCTTCTCCATCCTTGTCCTCGTCCAGGGCCGTCGTCGTCGATATGGGTGTCGAAAGAGGCTTGGCCTCACCCATGCGAAACTTGCGGATGATGTCCTTCGTGTACTTGCCCTGGTGTACGAAGATCCCGTCCTTGGTTTGCTTGATTTGTAGTCCAAGGAAGTAAGTCAGCTCGCCCATCATGCTCATCTCAAACTCCCTGCTCATAATCTCTGCAAAACTCGATACCATAGCATGTGAAGAGCCACCAAAGATGATATCATCCACATATATCTTGACTAGGAGTATGTCATTTCCCTTCCTAAGCAGGAACAAAGTCTTGTCAACAGTCCCCATCTCAAACCCCTTTGCTAAGAGGAAGGCTTTCAGTCGCTCATACCACGCTCTGGGGGCTTGTTTTAGACCGTACAAAGCTTTGTACAACTTGTACACATAGTCTGGGTGTTTAGGATGCTCAAACCCCGGGGGCTGCCTCACATACACTTCCTCCTCTATGAACCCATTTAGGAAAGCACTCTTGACATCCATCTGGAAGAGCTTAAAGCCCTTCGAGGCTGCAAAGGCAAGCAAAATCCTAATAGCTTCTATGCGGGCTACAGGAGCGAAGGTTTCCTCATAGTCTATTCCCTCTTTCTGGCAAAACCCCTGGGCAACTAATCTGGCTTTGTTTCTCACCACCACACCATCCTCACTCTGTTTGTTTTTGAACACCCACTTAGTACCTATGGGATGACACTCGCCAGAGGTGGGACTAACACCCAAACTTGGTTCCTCTCAAAGTTCTCAGAACTCCTCATGCATGGCATTGACCCAAATCCGAATCGAGATAATGCAAAGGTGTTAACATCTTTGGGCTCAAGAGTGGAAACAAATGCGAGAATGAGCGAAATGACACATGGCATAAGATTTGGAACGAGTTACCCTCCGATTAAGTCCTCCAATCATGGTCTCCCCGGGGGTGGCGACGCTGAATGTGCCGAGGCGCCGTGCGCCAAGATGTCGCCTCCCCCCTCGACCGGGTGGGAACCTCCTCGTGTGCGGCCTGTCTCGCCCGAGAGGGCTGCTCCACGGGACCCCGTGAAGTAGTGGTAGTAGGGTCCGGTCCGTGGAGCGCCGCCGCCGCCACAGGTCGACCGGGGCAAGCGGTGGAGTCGCCGGGATCACCCCCACCAACGTCTTCTGCTCCTCCTCCACAAAGATGCTCGCTCTCCATCTCATCCTTTCCTGCACACTCAAACACGTAAGAGAAACAAGGCGCAGTTTCATCGAAAGTAACCTCACATGTCTCTACAACGCGGTTAGTCTCAAGATTTAGAACTCAAGCATGTGAGTGCAAAGCATATCCAAGGAAAATGCCATCACGATCGAGACTCAAACTTGTCGAGATTCCTTGCTTGAGGATGAAACACCCGCATCCAAACACACGGAAGTGGCTTACCTTGGGCAATCTCCCAAACCGCAGCTCATATGATGTCTTCTTGGTGAAAGCACGAAGAAAAATGCGGTTGGAGACATGGCACGCCGTGTTGATTGCCTCAGCCCAATACTTCCTCGGAGTCTTGTGTTCATCGAGCATGGTCCTCGCCATCTCCACAAGCGTCCGGTTCTTCCGCTCAACAATCCCATTCTCGCCTGCGGGACATAAGGGCTAGAAAACGGTGCTCGACACCAAGGTTAGCGCAAAAAGAGACTCGAACCGAGAGTTCTTGAATTCTGTGCCATTGTCACTGCGAATCGCCGAATGGTCGTCTCTGGTAACTCGCCTCGCCTCAAAATCAAATCACGAGCAAAACCGAAAGCCTCATCCTTACTCTCCATGAAAAACACCCAAGAGTATCTCGAAAAATCGTCAACGATCACTAGACAATACCACTTCCCACCGACTGACCTCACCCGAGATGGACCAACTGTGTCCATGTGAAGGATCTCTCCGGGTCTCGAGGTCATAATCTGAGTAACTGGGTGGTGGGAAGCAGATACCATCTTCCCGTGACGACAGGGGTGGCAAACCAAATCCTTCTCAAATTTGAGCTTAGGCAATCCTCGGATTAGACCCATTGAACTTAACCTTGTGAGAAGGTCAAAGCTCAGTGTCCAAGTCTCCTATGCCACTTCCACAAATCGGAGGAGGGACCGGCCAACAAGCAACAAGACGTGCCAAAAGCTCGAGAAAAATCAGCACGAAAGACTTGCCCAAATGGCACAATCCAGCAAATGAGATCATCGCGAGAGTCCAAAACTCGAGAACACCCAACCTTGAAGCGTACCTCATACCCGTCTCGCCATGAGCCGAGAGACGAAAAAAAGCGTGTTGAAGTGAAGGTTGGAGACGAGCGCCACATCCTTGAGCACAAAGTGGTCATTGATTCTGATTGACCCTCGAGATAGAATCTTCCCTCTGTTGCTATCCCCGAAAGTGATGTACTCTTTCGTCTTCATGGGGGTGAGGCTGGAGAACCACTTGGAGTTACCGGTCATGTGTCGAGAACAGCCGGAGTCAATGAGCCACATGTCCTCCAAATTCTTCCATCTGTATCAACGATAGAACATGGGATGAGCATATGGCACAACACTGGGGTTAGTAAACTTGGAAGAGTACCAGTGTTGACCATCTTGCCCCAAATACGCATTAGGCAAAACAACCATCCCACGCCCCATCTTACCAAACTGCTTACCACGTACTACAAAGCGTGGTGCACTCCTCTTATCAACCTCAAAACTCCCAAAGCGAGGATCTACGTTCACTCGCGGAGCACGATCACCAAACGGTCTCACAAACCGTGGCCCAAACCTCTGAGGCCTCCTACCTTCAGGCCTAGCAAACTGCCTCTGAACCGACTGCACACCCCTCTCATACATGCCAAGTGGTGGGTGATACATGTCACGGTTCTCAAACTCCACTCGACGCCTAGCACCCCTCTTCCTCCTAAAGCAAAACTCAACCAAGTGACCATCTCTTTGGCAATACTCACAGTGATACCTCACCTCTCTCTTAGGTGGTGGTTGGTTCACTCTCTTGGGTGGATGGTTCACTCTTGTTGTGGTCTTGGCCTTAGGAAGGGTTTCCTCAGGGATCCTGGGCAAAGTGTCAAGTGGGTTCTTGAGGTGGTTCGGTTTGGGAAGCCACACTTGTTTGGGAGGTGGAGTCTTAGTTGGCTCTTGGAGAATGCCATCTTGCACAATGGGCTTGGTAGGCTCAGGTGGAGTAATCTTGGTAAATTTTGGAGTGTTGGTTGGTTTCTCACTCGAGCTCAAACCACTACCTTGACCAACCTTGCCATAAATGACTTCTCCCTTCCCACCTATAGCAAAGCCTAAACCCGATGTGTCAGTCCCCCTCTTGAACTGACTCATCATCATGCCAAGCTGTGGCTCTCCACAAGACACCCAACTCAAGACAGAGCGAAGATACTTGATCTCCTCTTCGACTCTCCCCTTGTCATGCCTACAAGACATGAGCTCCAACTCCAAAGCTTCACACTTAGCACATCCCAGCACGGTGCTATCTGAGTTGGCCTTCTCAAGCACAGCAAGCTTGGCAGCCTTCTCTGCCAACTCAGATCGCAAGTCTGGACAAGACTTGCACGCACTCAACAGCACAGGCCTAGACTTCAGATCAACATGCTCATCTAGCAAAGCCGAATACTTGGTACGCAAAGACATGATGCTAGACATATGCACAAAGACAAGCATCACACTCCGTCTCATCGAGACATCGATAGGCTTCCTAAGCAACTCTATCTCCGTCACGACCATCTCCCACTTCTCCTTGTACTCCTTTCTCTCCCTAGCGGCACGCTTAAGCAACTTCTCTTGACACACAAGCGCATCGCCCAAAGATTCAACCTCATCGGAGAGAGATTCGATCATAGGAGATACCTCGGAGGAAGAAGAATCGCTGTCGTGTGGCTTGGCCGTCGGTCACCGCTCCATCGAGGGCCATGGTGCAGAAGCCCCCGGGCTTGGAGTCGGTGAAGAAGCAAAGTCCATTCAGCTTGTCCTCAACCTTGCGCTCGGACTCCTCATCGCTTGAGGAAGATTGCCCGTCCGAAGAGTCATTGTCGAGGTCGGCCGAGGGAGGCAAGGAAGGCGTGCTTGTGCTCCTTGGCACGCTTGAGGTACTTCTTCTTGATCGCCTCCTTGTCGAATCCTTCTTGGACTTGTACTTGCCGGAGGTGTGCTCGCGCGCGCCCTTGCGCTTGTCGGAGTCGTACTTGTTGGAGTAGTACTTCTCGCCGGAGTACTTGTCCTTGTTCTTCTTAGGACATGCGGCGACGGTGGTCCGGATCTCCACACTCGAAGCATCCGCCCTTGGATGGGCCGCCACGCCGACGGTTCAAGCGGTTGTTGTGGAACCGCGAGAATCGGCTGATGACTAGCGCAAGCTCATCATCCCCAAGGCTCTCCATCTGCTCCTCTGTCACAGACACCAAGGAAGACAAGGCGAAAGAAATCTGTGATGGGTTAGCAGAAGAACTGGAACCGCCCTTACCAGAGATGAGTGCAACGTTCGGCGCAGAAGGGTTCTTGAGCTTCGCCGGATCTCGGGCCTCGATCTCGGAAGACTTGAGCTTGTTTGTAGAGCTCGTCGGGTGTGAGGGTGTCGTAGTTGGCGCACTCCATGATCGCGGACACCTTCACATCCCACACCTTCCGATCCAGAGTGTACAAGAGCCGCATCGCCTTCGTGCTCGTCAAGCCTCTCCGACGGCTTGTTCGCCCGGCTTGTTGCGGTCGTGCCTCAAACCTAGCAAAGAGAGAATCGATGGACTCGCCATCAAGTTGGATTAGGTTGTTGTACTCTCTCTTGTAGGTCTCATATAGGCGGGCCTTGACTTATGGGGTTCCCTTGTGGTAGCTCTCTAGTGTCTTCCACACCTCACGAGCGGTCTCACAAGTGGCAACTCTCTCAAACTCGGTGTCTTTGAGGCTAGAGAACAAGACGCTCCTCGCTCGGTTGTTGGCATTGTGTTGGGCTATTTGTTCCTCACCCACTCGAGCGGCTAGCACTTGGTAGTTCTCATCCTCGACAATCTCCCACACTCTCCAATCCATCCCCATAAGATGTGCTTGCATCTTAATCTTCCAATAGGGATAGTTGGTGCCATCGAACTCCTGGAGGCTTGCCACCATAGTGACCAAACCTCTCCATGTCGCCTTCTGGGATCACGGACCGATTAAGGTGGATATGATCCTTAACCGGCTCTGATACCAATTGAAGGACCGAATAGGCGACCAGAGGGGGGGTGAATGGGAGCCTCAATTTTCCTTTTCAATTTTGGGTCATCGGCTCAACCCCCAACCTCTCCAGAGCAAAGAAACGAGATTCCCATCTCCTATTGAAAAGAAGCGGGTTCTCGAATCCAAATACTCAAGTCAACTTGTGACAGAGTATCTAGATAAAATCATCGGCGTGATAGAAATTCAACGCAAGAAACGGATTGCAAAAAACGGGAGCTCGAGAGTGCAAACTACGAACAAAACAAGCTAGCTAGCAAAAAACACTCAAAGAAACTAACTACTCTAACTGTAGGAAGTAAAAAGATTAGACAAAGAGCTAAAAAACTAACCTAGAGAGAAATTTGGGTTTTTTTTTTTCTATTTAGCAAGAAATAAAATAAAAACTAGGACAAGAAAATAAAGCTACTAAAAATTACAACTAAAAATACGTTGCAGGAACACAAATAGGAACACTACTAGGCCTAGAACAGTTCTAGCAAAACATACCGAGAAAAAAACTAGAACGAACAGCTACTTAAACATTTCATCGAACACCTTGGGGGGCACAGGTTAAAAGAAACTGAAATGAGTTGATTAAAAGCTGGGATTTTCACAAGCACAACTCGATCAGGCAGCCCTGCAGAAGAAGCAAATTGATTTGCTCGAAGGCAAAATCCACAGCACAAGGAGAAAAATCAACCTTTGATTTTGTAGTAGCGAGGAACCAGGCTTGGAGCTCCTGATGTCAGGCCTGGGAACTTGTGCTCGTGTTCCAAGGATCAATACTTGATAGCTGAATGGATTTGCTCGTCCTTGCCGTGCGTGGCCGAGCAAGCAGCAATCTGCTCCTGCTCCTGGAGACCGGCCGGCAGATCTTCTGCCTTGCTGCTGTGCTCGATCCTGCCTTGGCTGCCTCCCGTGGCCACTCGCTCCCCTGCAGCTTGAGTCCAGCGACGAGCGACGAGGAACAGGCCTGGTGCTCGTGGCCTGCCGGCCGAGCGCCTGCTCGAGCAAGTGCGTCGAGTCCTGGGCGGCCGCTGCTGCTCGTTGCCTGCACAAGAACAGAGAACCACCAAAACAAACGGAATCCAAAAATTCCAGAGAAAAATCCAAGCAAAAGAGAAGGAATTTGATCCAAAACGCCCGGAGACGACAGGGAGATTTGGGGCTCCCCTTCCCAACGAAAATCACCACCAAATTGATGTTCTTGGACCTCTAAACAAGAACCCTAGAAATTGGGAAAAATAAAAACGAAAATGAGAGAGGCAAAGAGGGGAGGATGGCTGCCATCCTCTATATATGGTCCTTATTTCTCATCCCTATTTTGCCCTCCGATACATATGAGCCAAACCACTAACCCTAGGGCTATTTTGGTCGACTCGATATTTTTTCGATCCGACGGCCACCGCGCCTCCTCATCGGTAGCCTTGCATCCACGCAACCTCCCCGATGCCGCCACGTGCCGTCCTTCCGTCCACCGGAACGTCCGCCCGGGTTTTGAGGCCCAAACCCGCGAAACCCGCCGCCGATGGTTTTGAGGCCCAAACCACCAAACCCGCGCCGATGGTTTTGAGGGCAAACCACCAAACCTCCTCGACACGTGTCATCGCCGTCTTGATCGCCCGAGTCGCCAAGTCATCCGAGCTCCCCGCTCTGCCTGCACGCTCGCCGTCTTGACCCGATCGACACGGTCCTGCCACGTCCTCTTGCATCCGTCGATGTCCCAGATGTCAGCCACCATGGCTAGCCGCCCGGCGATCCGGTCCCTCGGTCCAAGCCTCACGTCCGTCCTTCACCTCCGCGGTCCGTCGGCCCGGCACGTCCTCCTTGGCCCCTTCACCTCGCCGTCAGCTACCATCTCCGAGCTCCACACCTGCACAACACGAACCAAGAGATACGTCTTCGACACACTCCACGTATGCCGGTGAAACATAGCCGGGCGAAAAGATAAAAAAAATAGAAGGAGAATGTTGATTGTTGACAATCACTACATCACAAAACTAAACACATGCGACCTAAATCAACCATGTGTTCGCGGTGGCCACATGCGCGCTACACGTTGAGTAAACGGCTAAAGCTGCATTTCACACTACTACAGGATTGATTTTTGCGAGGTGTTCGGATTTTATTTTCCGTGGCGGTCATTTGAGAAACCGCCATGTAAAATCGGTGGCCCGACACCCCCTCCGGCCAGGGGAAAAACCGCCACGGTTAATCGATTAACCGTGGGCGTTTTAACAATGCCCGCCACGGTTAATAGGATTAACCGTGGCGGGCATTGTTAAATAACCGCCACGTTAATCATCAAATAACCGCCACGGTTAATATTGGCCCATTTTAGCCCAACAAAGCCCGTTCATCGAGTTGGTCGTATATATACAGCACACCAAACCCTAGCTAACTCCCACCACTCCCTCTTTTCTCCCAAATAGGCCTCCACCTCCTCACCAAAAACCGACGTCGGCCTCTCTCCTCCCCCGAGCCGGCGGCCTCCCCTCCCCTCTCCTCCCCTGAGCGGCGGCGCGGCGGCGCTCCCTCCACCTCGAAAGCGCAGCGCGCGGCGCGTGGGATCCGGCCATGGCGGCGGCGGTCCCAAGGACGGCGGCGCCCCCAAGCGCGGATCCGGCATCCCGAAGCGGATCCGGCGTCCCGGCGCGATCCAGCGCGTCCCGACCACGGCTTTGGCATCCCCATCTGCGACGGCCGCGGCGGTGTCGAGCACGGTCCCGGCGTCCCGAGCACGGATCCGCATCCTCGAGCTCCGATCCGCGTCCCGAAGCTCCGATCCGGCGTCCCCCGAAGCGGATCCGCGTCCCCGACCACGGCTTTGACGCCCCGCCGGGCGGCGGCGAAGCTGGCCGGGCGGCGATGGCGTCTGGCGGGCGGGTGGCGAGACTTCGAAACCCTAACGGGCTCGTCACAGCCCGGCGGCCCGAATCCGGGCCCGTTAGGGTTTCAAACTGGATTTTCTTTTTTATTATTTTTTATTTAGTAACCGTGCGGTTTTGTTAAATAACCACCACATCGATTAACCGTGACCCTAGCTGCGTGGCGGTTTTAATGCCCGCCACGGAAAATAAAAAAACCGCCACGCAAAATCATTTGAGTAGTAGTGTCACGTGTTTCCCTCTTTTCGTTCTTTCCAGTGCACGGTCGGGTTGTGGTTGCAACTTGCAACGTGCCTTGCATATTCCTTTTTTTTTTTTTAAAAAAAAAAAAAAATGCCTGCCATATTAGTGATAAACGCCAATTTTTTCCCACTTTTCCTAACCTTCATTCGTAAGAAATAATAATCCCCTCTCTTGCGACGGGTGATCGTATCACCGCGAGACGCACGCACGCATCGCCTGACGCACGCATCCAGCCTGGTGGTATGACCGTGGGACTCACGCACAGCAAACAATTTTTACCAACATTAACAAGATATTTTGTCCTTGTTTTTCCATAGAAAAAAATTTGTTTATTGTCCCTTATTTACTGTGGTAAATTGTTCAAATTTGTATCTTGTCTTTTGTGCTAGGACACCATCCTCTTTTGTCTTTATTTTTTTATAGAAAAAAAATTATTAATTGTCTCTCGTCTGTTGTGGTAAAATTGTGCTAGCTAACACTAATGACATGTCCCACCTTTGGATGATGATCCAAGGGTGTATCACGTTGTAAGAAATGTTGGTTATTTTTCTTATGAAAGAGATATAACAACTCCCATTTTTTTTCCCCAAACATGCCTACGCCCAGAAATAAGGATACAACCTAACCCTATAAACACAAGTATGTAAACCCAACTTCCGTAAGCATCTCTGAAATACTAACCTGATAAATCTTTATGAATTTCCAAAATATTGAGCATATATATCCAATCCAATCAAACTACTAAAAAGACCCAGAGAGAGACTCTACCACCGGGATGAGCGTCGCCCCACTTGGGTCTGCCCAACGCCCGCTCCCCCGCAAACTTTTCTACCCGGCGCAATAAAAACTTCCCTTCGAATACTGTGGCAACCGGTGGGCGGGCGTAGACTTGACTCTATGGCCACGCCAGTCAAGGTCCTCCATCGCAGGGCTACCTGCGGGCTGGCTTTATTGGTCGTGGTGACAGTAACACCGAGGTGGAACAAGCAACAATGGAGGTCAGTGTAAGTCCATCCTTGGTTGGTGGACATCATTCAAACTGCCGGTACCTGATGATCAAGCCATTCTAGTACTTTGTGTAGTTACGTGTTGGTGACGACATGAGGATGATGAAAAATGCGTGGAAGAAAGCTTTACTTGTTCCCCATCCCCCACTTTCGTCAGATCAAAACCGATCACAACGAAAGAACAAAAGACAACCTTAACATTTAATAAATCCTGGCATACAAAAATTTGTGATGAGGGGAGTTTCGTCCAGATGGAGCTGATGTGCTCAAATAGCCTGGCTACAGTCCTGGAGCAGAGTAACTTTGCCCACATCATGATGGGATTGATGTGGGCAAATGGCAAGCTACATCCCGATAACAGTAGACTTTTCAAGGGGCATATGTACATATACAGGTGGCAGACGTAAGCCTAAAATCTGGCTCTGCACAACTTCAGAGATGAAATGAATTAACATCCTCGATGCACTCTCAATCCACTTGCAGAGAAATTAAACTCGATTAGCAACAGATCACGGCACACACGCATCTGCAATGCTACAGGATAGAATCCTCTGTCAAGTGTTGAGCATCGCGTCATCACGCGTCGCCCAGAACTGACTACAACTACAGATAGATAGTAGCACTTGCAACACCTCACCTCTCTTGCAGTTTGTCTACCGTCAGCAGATTTGCTAGTGGAAAACAGAGCAGCGCATGTCACCAACTGCTCTGCTTTTGCTCCAAGCCGGCAATTGAGTGTCTATGCCGTGATCCGCCGCTAATCGAGTTCTATTTCTCTGCAAGCGGATTCACAGTGCATCGAGGAGGATATTTCATTTCACATCGAGGAGTCGTAGGCACTTGCCTCCACTACGTCCTGCTCGAGTTGGCACAACAGGTAGTTCTGTTGAGCGCTCCCAGGCACAACAGGTCCAAGTCGGCAAGTGCCTACGACTCCTGTGTCATTCTTCGGACGCATGGAAAAGACAGGAAAAATATGCTGTCCTGCAGAAACGCTCCACTCTGAATTCACGAGCACACTTCACGAAGCAGCAAGAGTACACGCTGGGGACTCAAAGTCCAAACAACAAAGGGTGTGTTTAGTTGGTAAGGTCCTGTAGTACTTTTTAGGTTCACTTTTCAGCAACTAAACATGCCGAAAAATTTAATGTTTCACACAACTTGAGAAAACAAAACTGCGAAAACACGAGAATATAACGTGACTTTATTCAGATATGCACGTAGACCAAACACTGAGTAGCATGTTAAATGGCTGCTTGGTTGATCAACAAGAACAGCTTAATTAGCATGTACAGTAAATTTATTAATGAGCAAAATTACCACCAAATAATAATTTTAAGAGGTAGCTGAAAACTGCAGAATCGGTAATGCAGTGATCAGTGTGCTGCATAAGGACTTGTGTTTGCTCTCCTGCAGAAATGGTTGGCACTGTCGAGAATCAAGCTTCTGCTCTCTCTGGCTCTCACTGCATTACAAAGCAAGTGCTACGAGAAAAGAATGGAGGAATTGAGTTCCAAGTACATTCTGTCTTATATTTTCCAAAATGACTGAGCCAAATGCTTGCAGTGACAATCTAGTTCATTAACCTGTGCTCTCTAACGGGTTACAATCTTAGGAGCCACTAACGAAAAAAAAAAATCTTATATTAAATATTTTTTCTCTTCACACATGTTCTAAAATAATAGGTACAGTTTTGATAAACTATCAATTATTAATTTTTATGTACTTTTCATCCGTATCCATCATTTTTTTTTTTTTTTTAGATAGCACCTCTATTTATCTCTAATATACATTTAGTTATCAGTTTAAACTATGATGGTTTTAGCTGCGGTCTATATATTGACAATATGACACGAACTTTGAGCTTATTAATTGCTCAAAATGACTACTTTTTAGGAGAATATAATCTACCAATTTTATTGCAAAATGTTTGGTTTTTTAAGAGTTTTAGGTTCTATCTGTTTTATTTTTTAGCCTTGTCATTAGTAACAATTTCTAGGACTAATTTTTTTCTAGCATGATATGTGTTTAGTTGAAACATCAATGTAAAGTATATAAACTCCTATCGCTTTTATGTGATATCATAAAAATCTACTTGCTCCATCCCAAATTGTAAGTCGTTTGACTTTTTTGACAACAAGTTTGACCACTCGTCTTATTCAAAAAATTTGTGCAAAATATCACTTCTTTTGCCGTGTCTTTCTTTATTAATAAAAGTTCTTAAAGAATGACTTAAATTTGACTATATTTGCGCAAATTTTTTTGATTAAGACAAATGGTCAAACTTATAGCTAAAAAAGTCAAACGACTTACAATTTGGGGACAGAGGGAGTATATTTTAACTTTCAGCTTTTGATCACTTTTAATTTGAAATTTTAATGCTTATTGTATCGCTTAGTCAAAATTTTCATTTTTATTATATCAAAATAATATTGTTGGTCCTAGGCTATCCTTAGTTCTCACAATAGCATAAATAGTTGTTTGAACATGCACCATGGCACCCAAGATGTTGAATTTATTATATTCTTTTAAAATTGTTTTATCAAACAAATAATCCTTTGAATTAAATTGCTAATATTCTTATGATATAATGCTCCAGTCAAATTGTTTAAACTTTTTTCAAGACAGAAACTTGCAAGATTTATTATCATGAGTATTGTATGTGTCATTACTCTATGATTTGCTAAGGATATTTTCCACGCTTGATAATAAGCTTATAAATAAATATTTATCCAAATATAAACATGTTTCCTTGGTCTATGTAGTGGAACATAGCCTTGTGCATAGTTTCAACTTACAAAGAAGTGTGTATTTCAAATAGCGATATAAGCCGAACTAGTTTCTAGGGTCCAGACACGTGCTCCTCATTTCTAGGGTCGTGAATGGATTAGAATAATCAGTTTGTTTGATCTTGTGAACAGTTTGTATGTTGTGGGCGATATAAGCCGAACAAGTTTTTCAATAAAGGATCAACTAGAGATTAAATCAATCTCTCCCGCTCCCCTTGCGTCCTAGCCTTGTGTTAGACGCCGAAATGGCGTCGAACACTCGCCACCGCTGTGCACCCGAACCCAGGCCACCCACCTCTCATGAGTACTTCCTCCGAGGTATTACAACCGGACATAACAAGTAACATGATGGATATAAGTACCAAGAGTTCGCAGAGAGAAGGAAACATTTCTCGGAAAAACAAGAATATCCTGGAAGCAACAAAACAATACCGAAAAGCTTGCTTGTGTCTCTTACCTTACAAATTTTATCTTCCAATAGTTGTTTCCTCTAATTATCAACCCATCTTTATTTGAAGATCTTCACTGAGTAAGGCCAAAGAAATGTTAAACAAACAGCTTGGCAAGAATATATATAGAATATTTAACAGACTCTCAATCTATCGCACTTTGGCACGTCCTGCAAAAAGTAGAGAGAACGAAAGGTTGGTTCTCATAGTTTTGCAGCCGACAAGAAGGATCACCATTAGTTAATTTGATATATTAGAAAAAAGAAAAGACACATACCTGAATATCCTCAGCTAATAATTAAAAATGGATGCAATTTGTGTCAATGCTAGTTTTACTGATCCCAACTGGATTATTATTGTCAAGCTGTGGTACGACACAATCTGGTGCATCTCTGAAACAAAAATAAAATTGAATTTGAACATATGCAATTACACAAACCAGGAGAAATCAGTGATCTAGTAAGTGAAAAGTGACAAGATATGAAGATGTTGGAAACCGTTCATGACGAATTGATTAAGTTGAGCTTATTGACAACGGGAGGCCGGGAGCCTGGCAGCGTCCGCGATCGACTCCCTGCTGCCTGCTCGTACCAATTCATTGTTCTAGGATATATCATATATGCATGTATGACAGGCAGGCCACAGGGGGTCTGTGGAGCCCCCTGACACCCCCTGTGGGTCCGCCACGCAGAGATAAGCTGTTGGCAAGTGAAAACCAAAAGAGCAGTGCCTAATGAAGCATGGTCTCTATTAGTCCTCTCACTTGCTTGATTTCTAGATCCGGAAATGAAATCTTGCAGACAGTATTTATAGAGATCAATCTCTATAGACTCACCAGTATTTCGTCCAAGGTATGTTCTTAGCTATGAGAAAAGAACGGAAGACATGAGAACACCTTATTATTAAGTGAAGGAAATGAAGCTTTTCATAGCTAAGAACATACCTTGGACACCACAGAGCCGGCACACTGGCCAGAGTGCTGCAGAAGGTGACAGTGTTAACGCGAACTTCCACTCCGACCCAGAAACGGCGCAGATCACTGAATCAGTCATGAGAGTAGAGAGGAAAAATGAACAACTCTGAAGCCATTGAGCTCACCCAAGCAAATAGTGTACCAGTTCGAATTGGAAGGATGCAGAAAGTGAAGCGCCGGCTGAGAACGCAAATAGCAGTCCCTCGTTCCTACTGAAGCGTACTCTCTATTTGTTCCTTCAATATTGGCACCACCAAAGCAAACCTCCATTGGACAGGACACTGCGGAAGTGGAGAATTTATTCGGCGACTCCAAATCGTTGGAATCTTGCCCTACCTGACATTGACGCAGAGCAGGCATCTTCTTGGACAGGTCACTGACGCAGCATTTGTGCATCAGTGGATACAGATGTAACACGCACTCTACTCTGCCGGCCAGTGGGAGCCGACCACTGTGCTCTCCTCTGCCGCACTCAGTTGGCAAGGCTAGCCAGGCCAGCTGAAGCTGAACTTGAGGAAATTTCAATGAGCAGTTCCTTGGTATCACTTGAATCCGTGTTGGCTTAGACTGTTGAACAGCTAGTAATATTGACGGTCTCAGCCTCTCAGGATTTGGATACAACCCTAGAAACCCTGAAATTGTCTGGTCCTTGCCTGCATACACAAATTGTTATGTTATAATTCATTTTCAACTATTCATCCACTGAATACAATGTTTATCCAACACAAGTGCTTGTTCAGATGCATGCAACTTGGATGTGATGTTCCAACTTCCAAGAAACTTATCTCAAACAGACACGAGAGGATGAACAGGTTTCGTCCATGCAACTTTATTCTTTATTAGTACGCCTTTAGAAAAAGTACAAGGAATCGCATACCAGCCATGCTTACTGTGGCAAAGAGCAAAGGGCTATTAAAGGTAGCTTTGCTATCGAGGAGGCCCGAAACGAAAGCTTGGCCTGCTTTTGCTTTGGTCACGCACCTCAAATTAAATGTTGCTTGCCCAAATGTGCCATCACTACTATAAAAGGCCACTATGGGGACGCCTCCCTTTTTTATTAGGGACGGTTTTTGTTTTGAGCCGCCCCTACAGTGGGATGAGCCGCCCCTACAGTGTCCACAAAGTAAGGACGGTTTTTTACGAGCCGCCTCTACTATTAGTAGGGGCGGTTCAATCATATGGGAGGAAGAGGTGAACGAAAATTTGGGTGAACGAAAATTTTCTCTCTTTATTAGTAGGTAATAGATTATTGAACGATGTCATATTAAACGCTCAAAACACAACATATAAAATAAAAAATAAATAAATAGTAAAATTCATATTTTCTGTTAGGGAAATATGAGAGAGGAAGAAAATTTTTTCACCCCCGCACCCGTAAGAACGCAAGGGCATATTTTCTAATAGATGAAAAAATAAGAAAACAAAATAAGATAGCGCCACCCCCAGATAACTAGAGGAAATCCAGGGAAACGACATGCAGCGCGCGATTCGCCCCCTCTAATCACGGACTAATCTCACGGCAATTCTTTCCCTCTACATGCGAGCAGTAGCGCGGGTGGAGAGGGCAGGCTAGAGTCGGGTGCACGCCACTCATCAAACATGTATGCATGGCACGCTCAACACACACACGCTAATCAGCATAACCATGTACAACACACATGACACACACGGTCACGGCTCACCACACCGTACACACCCTGCACGCTAGCCGCTCACGGCTCACTACACACACATTACACGTACACGCTAGCCGCTACCGGCTCACCACACACATGTGCACACGGCTCAGCATGTTATTAGCCGCGTACACACACGACATGTTACTCACGTACATTCAAATCTTACCACATTCAAAATCAAATGTATAATAAAGTTACATATAAAACAACATGATAATAAAAATAAATCAAGTATAAAGTTACTAAATAAGAAGATTAACAATATCAGCTAGAGATCATGCATGCATCAATCAAATCTAGAAAAAGATTTTTATATCATAAACTTTCCTTATTTATCTTTTTATATAATAATAATAAATAAATAAAGAAATATACATTTGAACTATTACCTTCTAGGAGGTAATAGTTCACCACGACTGTCCGATCGGAATAAATAGACGGTCCACAGTCATTTACAGAGCAAAAGCTTGTGGCTCTTCTGTTCACCGGAGGCACCTTATTTCCTCAAGAAGCATAGCACCCTATTGTATCCCCCATTCATTCACACAACACTCTGCCATGCCATCATCTCCACCGTTGGGAATGGGGAGTCCGTCTTCTTTTGGACGGATCAGTGGCTACAGGGGACAGCATCAAGGTGGTGGCACCAGCGGTGTTCAGCGCTATCTCCGTTAGGAAGAGGAAATCGTGGGTGTCGGAGGCTCTAACAGACAATGCATGGGTGCAGCACATCACCGGGCAAGGACGATGCAACTGTTGGTAGAGTTCGGGGAGCTATGTGATCGTCTTGAGAGGGTGCAGCTATCATCCAAGCATGATACGCTTGCTTGGGGGCTCTCGGAGGATCGTCACTACTTAGCTGCATCAGCGTACGAAGCAATGTTTCTAGGGTCCTCCCCAGTTCCTAGGGCCAAAGAGATCTGGAAAACGGCTCCACGCGTCTGGTTCTTCTTTTGGCTGGTCATGCACGATAGGTGTTGGACGGGTGATCGGAGATTTCGCCACGGACTGCAGCCCACAAACTCTTTCATCATGTGTGACCAAGCCCCGGAAACTATAGACCACATCTTGTTGGGGTTAGGTTGCTCCTATTCCAGAGAGGCTTGGGCTATTTGCTCATCGAGACTACACCTGGGTGACATCGTAATGGTTACCGAGGGGCCAACCCTGGAGTGGTGGCTGCTATGCCGCAAGCGCATGCCTCAGGTTTGGCGCCGCATATATGTTCTTCCTTCTAGGGTGGTCCTTGTGGAAGGAGCGCAATGCGCGTACCTTCAGTGGCATGACCAGGAACGCATTACAGGTGGCCGATGGTATCTTCGATGAGGCCAAGGTCTGTTTGTTAGCTGGGTTCAATCAGCTAGGAAGGTTGCTGTTAAGGGCCTAGTGCTTCGCGATCTGGGAGCAAAATTTGCACGGATGAATCCATGCTTGATCAGAGTGGGGTGGTGTGCGTAGTAGGTAACCGGTTGGTTACCATTGTTTGTATCCTAAAAACTCTTTCTGCTTAATGATATACGCGCCATCGGTGTGTTCTAAAAAAACAACGCTTTGACATTACCTTTATCAGCATACATGTGTCCGTCCTTCCAGGATTGAGATTCGCTACGCAGCATATTGCAGGTCTCTGCAGCTTGCCGCAGTCCAGTCCAAGCTAACGCAGAGGTCCTGGTCCATGTAGTGTAGGCACCTGATAGATAATTTCCCTCAACATGGCATTAGTATCAAAGGCTCAAGAAATATCCGTCTTCAACACTTGATTCCTTCAGCGGTCGTGCAGGGCCGCGTGAGCCCACCTCGACGCTGATGGCGCCGGCCGTCAGTGCCACGGGCCCCATCACTCGGCCTGCGCCGCTGCCGTGCTCCTCACCCTCCCACAAGCCGCGGGGGCGCTGCTGTTGCGCAGCCCTACCACGGTCGATGCCGGATGGGTCACTGGTCCTCATCGAGGACGTCCTGGAGGACAACAACGACGCCTCAGCACCCAGCTCGGCCCGGCAGCCTGCCAGCATCGACATTTTCGTCCACCCCTCCGCGCCTAGCCCGTCATCCTCTCTTTCCCCATTCGCCCCTGCGTTTCACCCTAGGGACGGCTCGTCGGGGCATTCCAAAACCCGACGTTGGGCGGACGAGTACTCTGAGGTGGAGGGGTCGCCGGTGAGCTTCCCGACCTCCTACCTCGATGCAAATCGCCTAGGGTCGTTGGTTCGGGCGTCGCCACCCCCCTCGAGCAGGACATACTGGAGACCCACGATTGGAGCAAAAGCAGAGCAAGGCAAGTGCCTATCCACTCTGAATTCACGAGCACACTTCACAAAGCAGCAACAGTACACGTTGTGGACTCGAAAGTCCAAACAACAAAATGTAATAATTTTAAGAGGTAGCTGAAAACTGCACAATCGGTAAGGCAGTGATCAGAGTGCAGCATAAGGACTTGTGTTTGCTCTCCTGCAGAAATGGTTGCACAGTCGAGAATCCAGCTTCTGCTCTCTCTGGCTCTCACTGCATTACAAAGCAAGTGCTACGAGAAAAGAATGGAGGAATTGAGTTCGAAGTACATTCTGTCTTATATTTTCCAAAATTACTGAGCCAAATGCTTGATCAGGCAGTGACAATCTTTTCACCCCTTGGTGACAATTTAAGTCAGCAGATATATTATTGGTCAGAGTCACGCTGCATTCACACGCACTCCATGATGAGCGGGCTCGAGTCAGGGGACACCATTCCAATGACAAACCCAAGAGAACTGGGATTAAGCCTGATATAAACAGGCGCAGCAAATAGCAACATATAGATGAAGCTCTCCAGGTTACATATAGACAAATGTCAAGCACGGCAAGCAACCAAACATAAATTCTCATAACAGAGTCCACAGCAACCAAACATATTATTGAATAATATATAAGACTTCCGTGTAGGCATAAACAGAAGAAAGCACTCTGTTAGGCAGACGCTCTTCTTCTCCTTGGCGTTTCCACATCGATCAGCTGGTCTTGGTTGACTTCTTCATGAGCAGTCCCCTCTCCTTCCTACACAAGACAAATTCCAAAAAAAAAAACAAAACATCACTGAAGGGACAACACATGAAAGGAGCAGGGACGCACATCCAAACTAATGCCAAAGCAGTTAGTATGTTCATACCTTGAGCATGTGCTGCCCACCTGACCCGGTGTATGATGTATCTCAGCCTCTAGGCCATGTCAACACTTCGAGGTCTTCACTGCCATGGCAGTTTTGGCGTCCGTGTTTGAGCCCTGGCACCCACAGTGAGGAGCGGTCCTGCATACCTTGGCCCAGCCACAGCTGCTCCAGACTACCCAGCTCCTCCACACACCTTAAATTTGGACAGCTAGCTACCCGCAGCTGTCTCACTTGGGGAAGATTTGAGACCCTCTCTAGGCCTTCACAATTTGCGAGTAAAAGAAGCTCTGAGAGGAAATGGATTTTCTCCACCACCTTAAGGCTCTGCACATCTCTTAACTGGAGCCCCTTCAAGCTGGTGGCCTCCTGTCCAAGCTGTGGTGGGAGGGCTCTCAGCTTGGGGCAGTGTTTAAGCTGCAACTCTTTCAATCGTGGCAGCAGCTGCATCCTTGGAGGTGGGGTGTCCCCCTTTTGATTTGCAATAGCCTCATCCTCTACTCGTTCTGTGCCTGCTATTGTTGCTTCTTGTTTTTCATCAGCAACAAAGGACCACTCCTCCCAGTTGGGCATATCCCAAATGAGTAATGTTTCAAGCTTAGGGAAAGCTACTGACTCTGTAGATCTAAGATTACCCACCTCAGATCCAACAAATTCGAGCCCAATCTTGGTGACTGCAGTGGCTCCTTTGATTTTCAGAAATTTCAAGTTGGGGAGTTGACCGATTGGTGGAAGATGCACACATGATTTGCAATCTATGAGCTGCAAGTATGTCAGTGAAGGCAAATGGGTAGCAGTACCTAGCCAGATGGGAAACCTCCGACCAAAGAAATTTTCAAAACAGAGGTCCTCCAGGTTGCGTGCAGGGATTAGCAAATCAAAGGTATTCTCAATATTGACTACAACATCTTCAGAGTATGGCTCATGTGTGTGTTCGCTGCAATGGAGATTTAATTCTTTGAGATACTTTTTGTTTGCTAACAATATATCTTTATTAGAGGAGCTGCTCTTTCCAATTTGAACATAATAAGCCTTCTCAACTGGCAAAGGTGATCCAATTCTTCAAGGTTCCATCCGTCTTGCATTCTATCACTGTTATCACTGCTACCACCAACTGGAAATCCTTCTAAATCATTAAGAGACTTCAACTGACTTATCCCTTTTGGAACCTGTTTTATTGGTGTCCCAGCAAGGCCCAGGCGTCTTAAATTGCATAGTTTAGAGATTGCCAAAGGAAGCCTGTTCAAATTTAGACACTGCTGCAAGTTCAGTATTTGAAGGTACATGAGAGAACCAATTGATTCGGGAAGATAAGAGATGTCAGTTCGATCAAAATCAAGTAACCGAAGGTGGATCAAATTCCCAATAGAATCTGGAACAATTTTTATAATTGAACTAGATAAATCCAAAACCCGAACGCATGGAAGTCTTTTGAATATTGTGTTTTCAACTTTTGCTGACTCTGTCCAGCGAATAAGCAATGTTCGGGCTCCAATATGATCTTTGTTTCCATTGGGGAGAGATATAGAATCATTGTCTGTAAAAATGGAAATGTATCGTAGTTTGGACAAAGATTTAGCCGCTAATGATTGTGGATCTCCATAAAAATATTCGTCCTCCACCAAATTTTGAGCGAGCTGCCTTAAAAAGATCATGCATTTTACACCATTCATAGTCAGCATATAGAGGGTCTGGATGAAGGAGATTCCTATCTATCAATTCCTTGTAATATTCCTCAGCTGTATCCTCAAGAAGTCGTTCTCCTTGCTCCTGTACAAAAACCTTCAGCAACCCAATACCTTATAAGATCATAACGAGACATGCTATAATCTTCCGGATATAAGGAACAAAATAGAAAGCATTGCTTCAGATGCCATGGTAGGTCATCATAACTTAAATACAATGCTCCTCTTAGCTCAATGGGAACTTTGCTCATGGACCAAGCAGTTCTGTTTATGAGTTGTCTCCACTGGTTCTCAGTTTTCTCTTTGGTTGCTAGAACACTAGCAGTAACCTTGATTGCGAGGGAAGGCCACCACACATACGGACAATCTCATTCCCTGTACTCCTGAGATTTGACACTTCAGTCTCCTCATTAATGTTCATACTTTTCCACAACAACCCCCATCCAATGTCATCAGACATCAGTTCTACTCGGTGAAGATCCTGCACACCAATTGCTCGTGCCACAATATCATTACGTGTAGTCACAAGAATCATTGTTGTAGATGAAGTGTTCAATGGAGTTCTTAGTAGATTAGTCCATGCATCATGTTTCCACATGTCATCTAACACAAGAAATACACTTCAACTGCTGCCGCAAAGCTTTCTGCTAAGTTCTCCAATAGTTTCATCCTGCTTATAGTCAACACCAATATTTCGAAGAACTGCTTTCAAAAAGAGCGTCTTCAGAGTACTCTTTAGAAACACAAATCCATGCTTGCATGCTAAAAGTCCCTTTTATTTTTTTTGGTGATTGTATATTTTTTTGAGCCAAAGTTGTTTTTCCAACACCTCCTGTTCCAACAATTCCAATCTTGTATAACTTATTTTCTTTATGTGCAAGAATCAGTTCAACCAATCTTGTGCAAGCAACAAAAGTTTCTTTTCCCACGAGGTTAGGCTCCACAAGCTCACAAGTTTTCATCTGCCTCACCACTGAATTCTCCTCTTTAGGTTGCATATTCTTCAGCATTAAAAATCTTTCACCCAACTTTGAAATCTTCTCAAGATCAGCATTGAATTTTGTTATTCGAACAGCAATTGCATGACGTTTTTGAATATTAGGAATGCAAGATATAAATGAGAAGCCTGTACATGAAGCAATGTTTTTTGATGATGAAGGACGGTCTGCTAGCAATTTGTTTCCTTCTAATCTAGCCAAATCAATTATATCATCGGCTTCATATAATGCATCTTTCAGGTCTCCAAGCCAGTTGTTAACTGCAGACTCTTCTGTCCTTCTTTGCTCAGCATCATGAAGAAAACATTGTATCTGTTTCATTGTTCTCTGCATTTGTCTGACCTCTTCTTTTACCCCTAGAATCAAAACAGCCTTATCTGTTACTATATCTTGCAACTTCTTAGCACATGATCCAACAATAGGACCAATTATGGTTTCCATAATTAGATAGAATGAATCAACGAGATGCACCCTGAGGAACCGAGCTTGGAGAATGGAAAACCTGAAGAGATGTAGGCTGTCAATTAATGAAAACAAATATTAAGATGTCATAAATATTTTGCAAAATTTGTTAATGTATAGAGTATGAAATTTAGCAACTATTTTCTACCAAAAATTTGGACTATGTTAATAAACATGGCCATTGTCTTGTGGTGGTCTCTTTTTTCCTGAGGTGTAAGCTCACCTTTGCGTATTACATGTCAGAGTAGTGCTGTTACAAAATATAAATATCTATATGTGTCTAATTTATGCATAATACCAATCAAGTGTTTAGGACTAGGTGTCAAGAAGTAGCTCTTTGAATCAATTACATAAAAAATCCAACAGCAGCCGAGGATATGAAGACAAGCACCGGCCAACGACCATCCTGGAGTCGGCTGCCGCCTCCTCTGCGACCGGTGAGTACATGGGGCGGGACGGTCCTTCCGTGCCCATGTGGCTGCCGCCGTCGCCACTTATGGGGCTCTGCTGCTGCTGCCTGCCCTGGTGGACGAGGTCATTGTTGAGGATGGCTCCAATGGGGAAGACGAAGGCATCCTCGAGGGCGAAAGCGAGGAAGACAATGGCGTCAACGACGACGTAGATGAAGTGGAGGTGGGCGCAGGTGTGACCGCTGGTCCCGGCCATGCTCGCCGCCGCCACGAGCGGTCTGAACCTCACCTGCAGCCGCGTCTCCCGGTCTGCACCCCCCGCCATTGGCCAGCTGGAGGCTGCCACCGGCGCTGCATTGGCCTTGCCGTCGAGTTCGAGACCGACGAGCTCTCGGTGCCCTCAGCTGGCCTCTACAGGCAAGGGACCTGCTCTCTCATCGGATGCCCCACCCTTCTACCCCGGCGGAACCCCAGTCGCTCCAAATCAATATGTTGGACGGAGCTATTGGACTATGTCAACTCAGACCGTGAGTTCATCTTCTCTCCGGTGCTGCAGCCTTCATACCTCGATGTTGTCCGATTTGTTGGCAATAAACCTGAACGTGATCGGTGTATGTGCGCCGGATTAGAACGCGTGTGTGCGCGTGGGTGTGTTTGGCAGCTTGATGCATGTGTGTGCACCGTCAAGTGCTAAAGCTTGATGCATGTGTGTGCAGCGTCAAGTGCTAAGTTTAGGATCCAAGTGTGTGCGTGTGTGTAGGGGCTTGATGCATGTGTGTGCAGCATCAAGTGCCAGGTTTAGGATGCCATCATGCATGGATGGGCGAGCGTGGAGTGTGGAGCCGTGGCCAAGCAACACCATTGAAGATGTCTCATGCGAGCCGTGGACCAAGCAACACCATTGAAGATGTCTCATGCGAGTGTGGCTTGCAAACGAGAAGTGCGAATCATCGATGGTATGCGTACATGCACCTGTAGGCAGGGGCCATGGTATATAAATTCGTCCTGTAGGCGTGAGTGAGTCCTTGTCCCAAGTTGTGTCGTAATTCGTAATAATAGCCAAGATACAGACGTTTGTCGCCGCGGCGTTCGTCGCCGAATAATTCCTTGTCTATTGTTCATGTTACGATGATCGTTTGGCGATCCTCGGTTCCAACAATTGATATCAAAGCCTAGGTTAGGGAGAGAGCCAGCTGAAGATGTCGACGTTGGTACCACGTAGGGTGTGGTGAAGCGTGTCATTGGTGGCATGGCAGAGGTCCCAAAGCCTCGTCGTGCGATTCGTTCGTGCTGGTGGCGGCCGTCACGAGGTGGCGATCAACGACAGTGGGGTGCTCAAGCTCCGGGCCGTGTGGCGGTCTATGGAGGCATGGAGGACGACGTGTGTCGCCGGCCAAAGACAACGGCGTGTGTCGCCGAGAAGAAGACGGTGGCGTTGCATGGAGACGGGGCACGCAGAGGTCGCGGCGTCATGTCGCAAGGCCGTAGCGGTGGCCATGGCGATGAGGACGGTGGGAGCTGCACCACTCTAGCAATGGCAAGTCAACATTGGGAGGAGGCGTTGTTCGGCGACGCTGAAGAAGGGGCGCTTTTGTAAGAGCAGGACACGCAGCGAGAATAAACCATGTCATGTTCATGCATGGCGTGTGAATCGTCAATGGTGCACGTGTTCGAGCGCGCATTGGAGTCCATTGACTGGGTCGAGTCTGTCGTAAGTGCGACATGACGTCGTGTCCGTGCATGGCGTGTGAGTCGTCGATGGTGCGCGTGTTCGAGCTCGCGTTGGAGTCCATTGAAGGTCGACTTTGTCGTGTGTGGAATATGTCGATGATGAGTTCAGGTTTAGGAGATTGTTGGAAATAAACCTGAACGTGATCGGTGTATGTGCGCTGGATTAGAACGCGTGTGTGCGCATGGGTGTCTTTGGCAGCTTGATGCATGTGTGTGCACCGTCAAGTGCTAAGGCTTGATGCATCTGTGTGCAGCGTCAAGTTCTAAGTTTAGGATCCAAGTGTGTGCGTGTGTGCAGGGGCTTGATGCATGTGTGTGCAGCATCAAGTGCCAGGTTTAGGATGCCATCATGCTTGGAAGGGCGAGCGTGGAGTGTGGAGCCGTGGACCAAGCAACACCATTGAAGATGTCTCATGCGAGCCGTGGACCAAGCAACACCATTGAAGATGTCACATGCGAGTGTGGCTTGCAAACGAGAAGTGCGGATCATCGATGGTATGCATACATGCACGTGGAGGCAGGGGACATGGTGTATAAATTCGTCCTGTAGGCGTGAGTGAGTCCTTGTCCCGAGTTGTGTCGTAATTCATAATAATAGGCAAGATACAGACGTTTGTCGCCGCGGCGTTCGTCGCCGAATAATTCCTTGTCTATTGTTCATGTTACGATGATCGTTTGGCGATCCTCGGTTCCAAAACGATTTGGTGACAGTGAAGATAGGGCGGGTCTGGGCTCCCACCCTGACGACCATGCCGCTGAGAAGTAGTTGTCGAGGGGTCGCTGGCGATCCAGGCATCAGCAGACGGGGTGCATCCACGACCATAAAGTTTGCGGCAGTGTCATTGGTAGACCTGGCAGTGGAGCCCCAGTTCGTGGTCCACGGGCTACCACACCGTGGCGTAGGCACCGCCGTCGGAGTCGGAGGCATAGGCCACAACTAGTTCTTGGCCTGTTGTTTCGCCCGCCGCCTCAACAAGTTGCGGCGCACCAATGACACGGGCCCAGGGTGTCCTGCCACTACGGCGTCACCGGATGTGCAGGGATGGCAGGACATCCTCCTACGTGCAACCAGAGGAGCGGCGGATTTTCAACCAGCGTGAAGGCATTGAGGCACCAAGGAGGAACCCCACAGCCATGGCGTGCTTTAATGGCCGTTGCTTTTGGTACCTTGAGCAGGACCACAAGGTTGCTTCCTGTCATGATCCGCTCAAATGCCTCCATTGTGGAGGTATCAGGCACTTGTTCAGGTGCTATCCTGCCCACCGCAGCATCGGCACTCGATGCCAAACCATGGTCAGCCAAGGCAGTATGTTGATCGACTGTTCTGCCCACGACTGGCTTGGCTTCGACGAGTACTCGGCACTTCTTGGACCGCCTGGGCCGCCCCCTGCCGAGATGCTACTGGTCGACTCTAGAGATGCGATTGGTTTTTTTCTAGAACACGACTTCACATGTATTTCATTAAGGAGAAGAGTGGTCAACTAACAAACACGCCCCACACAACTTCAGATCGAGTTGCCATTATTGATGCACAACAAAAGGCACCGCGGGGTGGTGGGACACACACTGGTTTGATTGACTATAAAACTAGTTGTGCGACTAAAGAGCTAACGGCGCACCCTGCTAGTCAGGCTGAGCCACTTCGGGTACAGCTCACACATGGCGGCCTTCACGGTGGCCCGCTTGGAGGAGGAAAGCGGCCCCCTGAAGGTGTCGTGGAACTTGTCGCTGTAGCCGCGGTCGAAACGTCCGATGAGGGAGGGTTTGTCGCCGGCCTCCACTTCCCCGAGCAAGACCTTCTTGGCCTGAGCCTCCGGATTTGGTTCACGACGGTGAGACAATGCCACAATACGCACACTCTATTGATGCCATTGTTTGTCATTGTAGAGATGCGATTGTGATGCCCGGTGCTGCTCCATAGTCGGTGGACTCTAGCGACTGGATCCCGCCCTCCCCGCCAGTGAGGTACCATACTCCACCTTGGATCCCATGCTCGAGGAAGCGCCTTTTCCTCCGCCGCCGATCCAGGTGCGCCAGGCCATCGTTGCGAACCTGATGCCATAGAATTCAAGACTCAAGCCGTTGCCGCGGGGCGGGATCACAACCAAGTCATGGATGCTAGGCCAACTGCATCCACGCTAGGAGGATTGGTGGACCCAAGTCGCTGAGGTGGAGCTCCTGGGCCCGTGCTAGTTATTGCCAGGCCTGGGAGCGCCACAGAGGCGGTCGAGCAGCGGGCCTTTGCGGGAGTTGGCAATTCTTCTATGGCTACGACAGTGTAATCTAAAAAAAACACTAATACGGAGTATCAACTACGGCACATTTTCCAAACCAGCGGATGCAGTTTATGGAAGTTTGGATTAAAAATAGATATGAATCAACCGATGGTTACAGTGGAATATGCATGTAGCTGAACCTATTATTATTATTATTTTTTGATGAAACAGGAGGGGCAGAGCCCCTACTGGGAATTTATTAAAAAGCCAACATCTTTACAATACTAGTGGAGACGCACGTGCGCACGCACGTGTCTATTAAAAATCTTGCACAATAGAATAATAATTAATAATTAATATTAAAAATAAACTTATAAATCCAATTAGTATAACTACTGAAACAGTTTCCTAGGAAAAAAACAAATGCATAGATCTTAACCATAAAGCCTAATTTTTTGTAATGCATGGAAGCAGTCTCAAACTCATCACTATTGTCATAGTCAACCAGCTGGTAGCAAAATCATTTTACAAGTATTTTAAACATTATTAGGTTAAAATGAGACATATGGGACAACGCTGAAATAAAATGTCTTATATCATCTGAACCGAGTTTTGTTGATTTCACTTTTCTGATGTGGCCATATCAACCGAATTAGCACCTGCAGAATTTGACACATAAGTTACTTGAATAAGATCAATAAAGCAAGTTATTATTTGTAACAATGCTCAACAACACCATGCAGGAGTTAGGACATACCACAAGCAAGTCTAAAACTGACTTGAAGACATATAGGTAGCCCTCACAGCACACAACTTTAGTCAATTAAAGATTAACACTAAAAATGTAAATTGGAAGGGAAAAAATTGTGCACGAAGTAAGTGCTATCAAAATTCGCTCAAACTAATTAATAATCAAGTTGACCAAGAACCGCAAAGAATCAATCAGATCAAGGTTGTTTCATTTTCTAAATTGGAAAGTGATAGCATAATAAAGTATGAATCCGCAAAACTGGAAATTTTGGAGAAAATAGGAATATGGAACCACGATGTTGCAGCAGAAAGAGGAGCAGGTTTTGGAAGTAAATCTCACAAATAAGGTGCCATTTAACAAGCAAATAAACAACACATGATATAAATCATATTTTTGTGCCTTTGCTCTTTATCCGACCTATCAAACCAATTCATCAACACCAAATTTCCATCCAACCTGATCTGTGAACACCGAAAGATGTATCTTTGAAACATCCAGGCACGGCAAAAATTAAGAAAGAGGATATAATTGTGTAGTTAACATTCATGGTAAATGAAAAGAAAGCAATGATACACTCAAATCATGGAGCATATACCAGTGTGCTGCCGAAGCATCTGATCTCGGATTACATTTCACTTTTTCTATACACGATACCTTAAACTAAATATAGGCGGAAAAAAGGCAGCGCGATCACACAATGTGGTAGTAATAATTATATTATTTAAACCTTACAAATTTTAGAAGACCCAACTCTACATGGCATAAACGGTAGAAACAACTTCAACTGATCTGACATACACATTACAGATTTGAAGGGGAAAATCTTTTCCCAAAACCAGGAACATGTGATAGCCTCAACAGATTTAAAGAAGTGAGAAATGCCGCCGCACTAATTAGGAAGGCCCAAATTCGTGGTTTATGTGAACAATTCTTGTTCATTCAAAAAAAAAGGGAACAAATTCTTTTTGAACCTCTGTACAATGTCCAGATCTGTACAGTATATAATATAATCAAGCAACAAACTCAATGAAAATAAAGTTAAACAACTCTGAATACCTTCCTTAATCAAATTATGCCTTTGGCTTATGGCGCATTGCTACCCACTCTAAATAACTCAAAGCATATAGAGTACCTAGAACCATCGAAGCTTAAACTGGTCATGCTCTGCCAGTTATCCAAACATGAAGTAAAAATAGATATTAATAAAAAAAATCAAAAGGCTTAAAAGTAGTAGCGCAGAGGCAGAATTTCCAAATAATGAGACCTCCAGCAGCTTGCCGCCCTGCACTCAAATCATGTATTTTTTTTTACTTTCTTTTCAAAACCAAATGACAATAGGAGGAAGGAGCCATTACCGCACTGGCAAGTGACACCAGCGATGCTGCAAGGTACGTACACAGACATCGGAAGGGGATGTATTGTCGCTGCCACATCACTGTTACTAAGAAAACGGACCATTGCCACCAGATGGGCCTGTAATGGCTAAGTCTTTCTCGAACGTGGAGAGGGCTCAGAAGAAACTACCCGTGAGCCGCAAGATCTGCCACCAAAAATAGTAGGATCACAATCAAAGCCATCTGCCGCCGGTACAAAAGAATTAGAGATTGGGATTTAAAATAGCAGACGAAGATGAGATTGAGTATTGCTCCTTAATTGTGCACTCGGCCTCCTCAAGATCCCTTCTTGTGAAGAAGCCATGACATGTAAGTAGAAAACATATTGAGCAATATTATTCAGCAGGGAAACTAACTGCAATGCGAGCACCGTGGACGTGTTGCCTCCTGATCTTGTCGCCCACGCTAAGAGCGTCCAACTCCCGGAAGACGTTCTTCCACGTGGTCAAGCTAGGCGGACCGATCGAGGCCAGGGCTATGGTCGGATCTATCACTGATGTCGAAGGATAGGAAAAATTAAACAACCGTGACAGAATATTAGGAATAAATATTAGAAAGAATCCTGCAAACATACATCATCCATGGTAGCAGCTGCACGCGGGTGGTATGAGTATTGGCGTGGACAAAGCAGGCGGTGGCTTGGATGGTTGTCGTGAGCGTGGCCTGGTGGAAGAGGATGGCATGCAAGTTCCGCACGCAGGCCCCAGTGCAGGCGCAGATCCTCCTCCTCAACTTTCTTCGTCATGTGGGGGCTGCTGCTGCTGCGACACCGTCTTGGGGCTCCGCCGCCGCTGCGAATTCCGCGGGCACGGCCGCCTCGAGGTCGCAGCCCGCCAGGAAATCTTCATGGGAAGGGGCCGCCCTGGAGCAGCAGCGAGAGACGGTTTCTGTCTTGGCGAGGGAGGGCAGTGGGCAGCGTCATCGAAGGCAGAGGGTCATGGCGTTTCGGGAGATGCGACATGACGGCACAATCGTACCTGGATAGTTCTCCGATCCTGGAGGTGGCCATGACATCCTTCCGTCCTCATCTCAACTCCGGCGCCAACGACTCCAGCATGTTGGCAGGGAGAGAGAAACGTCGCGGCAGGAGGGATACGCAGGCCTGGCTGCCACGGGAGGGGGTAGGGAGTCGCGGTTCGCTCCTGGATACATGATCGAGCCCCGCGGTTGCCGCGTATCGCGCGCCGGCCTCGCGAGGAGGCGAGAGTACGGGACGTTCGTGGGTTCTCGGGAGGGTGTTTCGCGTCAGATCGGGATGTCTGGCGACGTTTTGGGAGCCGCGATTGCTGCGGAGGCGCCGCGACATAGATCGGAGAAACGAAAGAGAGCGAAACACCCGTAGCCTAAGGTCGGTCCATATCTAAGGACCATTAGATGGGATGATCAGTTTGATCCGACGGATGAGATCGCGATATGGTGCCACCTAATTCCTTCGCTCTTTTATAGTATAGAAAAATAGTCAGACTCAAGTATATATTATTGCATGTCTTACCTTAGAAATATATGTTCCAACTATACTCAATAGTAATCCACTTGGCATATACAGTTTGTTTGGATTGTCCTCACATCCAGCATATTGAGCCCGTTCTCTGCAGATCAAAAACTAAATCCTTTGGGAAACCATTTTATTAAGCGGATAGAAGAAATTATCAGCCAATCACCAACAGAGAACCATAGCTACCACAGCTATTTATTAAGCCTGCAAAAAAATATATAAACTATTAAATGAAAAAGTTCTTGCTTGTCAAAACAAAGGTAGTTCAATCACTCGCAGTAACTAGATATGGAACCCATAACTAGAATAACTTGGCAGAAAATTAATAAAAAAAAGAGTTATCACTGTATTTAAGCAAAGACGGTCCAGCAGTAAGTACCTGATCAGTGTGTGGCAATGCCACTAATCAGATGCGAAACTTCAATAGATCAGTATGTGTCAATGCCTGTTTTCCCTTTTTTTGCTCCCAACAGGATCACTTTGGTCGCTCAACAGAAATTAGCACAAAGAGCATTAAGTCCGTGCCAGCTCTGCTTGATCGATCAGCATATGGAAGAACTAGTAGTAATCATCTTGCAGAAGCAGTTCCTTCAGATAATAACAGGTGAGTACGTTTAAGATCTTCAAGAGGGAAGGACTGTAGATACCAATGTATAGAATAAATAATGGAGGACAATGACTCGATCACACGGGAAATCCTGCAAAATGCGGCGACAAGTAGAACAGTTAGCAGGTCCAGTGAAAGCCTGGTAGATGAATACCTATAACTAGAACAGCCAACAAGATGAATTAATTACCGCTAAATGGAGGGAAGGCACTGAGCAGGCTGCTGCTTATGTAGATCAGTTTGTCCCAATGTAAATCGTTCCAGTCCCGACAGTAGGATCCCTTCAATCTGTAGTCCTCCAGAAACAGGTGTACTGCAAGGCTCAAGCTTCTGATATCTCTGCATGACCAGGCAATAGTATGAAAACAGAAACAATGAAACCAGACCACCTTCTTAACTAAGTAGAGGCCATGAAGGTTTTTGCAGAGATGATAACATACCTTGGGTAGAGCACGGTGAAAGGATGAAACAGTGGAGGAGCAAACAGAAACAAGAGAGGCCTTGTGCCAAAATGTCTTTTGCGAGTGGGAACTAAGCTGTGTGGAAAAGCGTAGACTAAAAGGCAGTGTCTGCAAAGACTTCTGGACCTGTACTAGTTGAGTATTGACAATACTAAGCAGCCCATTGGCCGTTTATTGGCATCGACAAGCCTATGGTTAGTTGCCCATGTGATTTGTTTACCTCGAGATTCGACGAGCACATGTGAAACGTACTGGTACTCACGAATCAGCATAACCTCGACATTTTTCTGACCGCCGACTGGATTCAGGTTTGTTTAATAGCGTTTTTGGTTTGAAAAATAAATTATTCCGTCGTCTTCTCACTCCTCACTTCATCACCTCATTCATCACAAGCTAGTACATGTATGGGAAATGAGGTCATTTGAGTATTTGCTCAAATTTGCCAAATCAACTCATGACAAAGCGCCTCACCAAGAATGCAGTTATTCCTCAAACCTAACAGTATAGAAGTGTTAACCAGGCCAATTGAAGAGTGCTTCTCTGTTTGTTTTTTGTTTGTACTAAGTGAACAATAAAATAAAGCATGCTGCCAATGGCTGGTCGCTTAGCCAAATGGAGCCATATAGTTAATGGAGTAAAAACCAAGAAAGTTCATGTGCTAGTGTCACGAGAAAGAAGCAAACACAGCTGGATGTTGCATCGATGACCACCCACGCTCCGTGCTTTGTGTGTGCTTCTTTCAAATACTGAAAGCATTCAAAATATAGGAAAGAGAGTAACTAAATTGGACTGTACAAAGCAACTAGGTTAGATAAACTTTAACTAATTCGATGTGAGCCAGCAAGAAACAATGGAGCAGCCTCGATCCTAGAGGCAACGGCATACTAGGAGCTGCATTCCGCTGAACAGAGGGGAGTAAGGGCACTCACAATACGGACTCTATCATAGAGTCTAAGACTATTTATTATCTCGAATAACGTGGACTGGGATTCTAAATAAGACTTGGAGTCTTGTTTTTTTCTCATCTCTCTTCTATAGATGTATACTGCCACATCAGCGCTGCATCAGTAAATTACAATAAATATGAAGGTAATAAATGTGCTTAGACTCTATGGTAGAGTCTGCATTGTGAGTGTTCTAAGCAGCCTCCTAGAGGCACTTATTTTTGCCTAAAAAACAGTAAACCAAGACACGCCAGCCTAGTTTCTGGTTGCTTTTTGGCATCGACTTTAGTTAATTATATACAACTTGCAGTAGATTTAGTATTCCTAAGGTTAGCGCACATGTGAGCCTTTTTCCTTGAGATTCCACAAGTAGCAGTCTGAGCGTCGAAATATTGAAAGCAGTCTGAGCGCCGTAGCTAGCGTGGATGTACTGGTGTGAGAGGGTGGATAGAGGGTGGATGTACTGGTGCACTCGTAGTTGGTGGAATTTTGGCATTGTTTTGTAGGATAGAGCCCAGCTTGCGATGCCAGTGCAGTGGCATGCCAACCTTTCGTGGGGAGAGCAACAAGACAATATTGTATACTACCTCCAACGGGCAGAGATGCTGGTGCACTTGTATAATCAGTACCTCGCGTTGTGTTCCACTGGTGGGTGGGTGGCCAGCCGTAGTCTTGACTCTATGCCCACGCCGGTCAAGGTCCTCCACTCAGGGCTAGCTGCGGGCCGGCTTTATTGGTCGGCTCCATATTTGCCTGGTGCAGGCACAAGCACATGTTGATGGCTTTTCTTTTGCACACCCATGCAGTAACACTGCGGTGGAACAAGCAACAATGGAGGTCAGTCCGTCCATGGTTGGTGGACTGCCGGTAGCTGATGATCAAGCCATTTTTTACATGTGTAACTACGTGTTGGTGATGCCATTTTTTTTTCGAAAGTGTGCGTTGCACGTACTGCATTAAGAGAAGTGGGAATAAAGTTACACTGCTTGTCTGGTCAACGGCGAGCCACCATTGGCCACACAGGTTGAACACTACAAACGTCACCGACTTAAACGGTGGAGCTTAGGGGTATGTGCTAACTGAGTAAACTAGTTTTGCGACTTAACGCGACGCGTACACCCGTTTAAGGCTCGTGGCTGGCCCCCCAGGTCCTGTGTTGCCAAGCCCCCGCGACCGGGCGAGCCGCGAACATGGGGAACGCCGCGCGCATCACCTCCCACCCAGTAGACGTGACCTCAGCACCGAAGAAATGGTGGAACTTGATGGCGATCGTGGTGTCCGGGAGTATCGGTCACCACATGATCGGGACACCCTTCCAACTTGTTGATGAAGGCACGCTGGCGCTTTGCTTCACCGATCCGATCGCGTTTGGCGGTTTTGGCCGCCAACCAGTCCATTACGACGATGGACCAACGCCGTCAATGGCCCTAGAAGTCCGGAGGCGGGCGAGACGCGATCAAAGGCGCCCAACGGCAGCGTCAAGGAGTCGATGAAGCTTGTCACCGGCCGCTTGTGTCCTATGTCGTAACAGCACAAGAGGAGTGGGCATCAGGCCACCATGGTCGGTCTCCACCACGCGTGGGGAAGGCCGACCCACCAACGGATGTGGCAGTGCCAGAAGCCACCAACATGTCGTCGTCGTCGAAGGGCGGAGGCCCCAGTTGTCAAAAACTTCAACTCCGACGCCGTGATCAGCAGCTGGCATGGTCGAGACGCGTCCCCTCGTTCTCTGATGCCACAACCTCGGTGAAGTTGAGGCGCACCGCATTGACAAGCGGCGAGGGAGGTTCGACTCCATGGTAGCCGGACGCTGAAGAGCGAGGCCGCAAGCTCATCAAGCATCGGGTCCACCCGAGCGAGATGTTCCACGTACCGCAGCGACACAAACACCCGGTCGGGTCGGGGTGTGCCGGCATCGCCACCGCCTCGATGGCATGGCACCAGCCCCCTTGCCGGGCAAGGCGATGTCGAGGTGGCCGAACATAAAATCCATCCGACGAAGAAAGGAGGCACCAGTGGCCCGGCCGCGTCAATGGCGCCCGGTCACCGCCATGGTTGTCGATGACGCCGCGGTCCCGAGCATAGGGATGAGGCTCAACCGAGGGTTGGGGCTCCCGGGCACAGCTCGAGGAGGGGCGCCGTGGTGGGTGATGTCGATGTCGCAATTCCGCGCCCGCCTCGTGCTAAGGTAGATGAGGCAACGGAGCGAGGCGAGCACCGGGCGGCGACGTGATCCGGCAGCCTAGGCGCTTGAAGCACAGCCCAACAAGGGATGGTGACACAGCCGCCGCCGGCGAGGGCTACGCCGAGGCACACCATCGCCCACGCCCGCGCCTCGAACGAGGGGTGAAACCGCCGGCGTGGGCAAGGGGCGTGGGCGGCGGTGGAGGGCCCCGCGGCCGGTGCACATGTTAACGACGGCGGCGGCCACCAGCGGCGAAGGCCGGTGACCGAGGCCGAGCCATTGGAGTGCAGGGACGCGCGTCGTAGCTAGGCCGCCGGCCGAGCCTATTGTGTGCGGGCACCCTAGTCGAGGGTACAAGAGCGTTGATGGAGTCGAACATGCCCGACGATGATGACGGTGCCGCTCGCGCTTGAGTCGGCCGGGTTCCAAGATCGAGGGCAGCACCCCCGCCCCCGGCCCGGGCGATGGTTTGGTCGCCGTGGCGCCCGCACGACAACTTCTGGCGGTGACGCCGGTACCGCGAACCACCGCGCTCTTCGCGACGACGTGGGTCGGGCCGCGGCCGGTGCGACTAGAGCCCGCGGCATCCGAGGTGGTGCCCCCGCCAGCCGGTGGAGCGGCAAGGGTCCGGCACGTGGAAGGCTCAATGACGAAGTCGCACCTAGCTCCGCCTCCAGCCACCTCCACAGAGGGCGAGGTAGGTCGGCGAGCCGTGAGAACCGCGGGGATGGCTCGTAGTCCACCTCGATCTCCGAATCGACATCCTCGACGACGATGAGATCCTCTCTCCAGTGCTCGCCCTTAGACCGACCGATGGAGCACGGCGGCTGCCCGGGCGTGGAGCAGGAAACGGCGAACGCCGCTGGTCCAAAGCAATACCGGTCCGGTCTTTGGCGGAGGGCGCCCCGGACCAGCACCTACCGGGAGGCCATGGGGCTGCCGGGTACGCGACACTCGCCCTCTTCCACGCCCATGACGGTCAGCTCCGTGGGATGACAGGCCATGGATCCCAACCGCGCGTCCCACGCCGCCGAGGTTGCGGGGGCCGCTTTACGCCCACCGCCGCACGGTCACCCGGCCGCAGCGCTCCCACTAGCCGGTTGCCGCGCGCCCGCCACACGGCCGCCGGCGAGCCCGGCTGCGGCGGATCCGGTGGTTGGAGAGAGGGCGCAGGCTCCCCCCGCCGGTGCCCGACGCTGTTGAGCGAGGCCGCGGCGCCGAGTCCGTGGTCGACGGGAGCTCGCCGCCGCCAGATCTTTGGCGCAGCACCGCCGATCTGACCTTGCGGGCGGCAGAGGCATGCCGCTCGGCGGCGACGGGGGTGCGTCGGGCAAGCGGGCCATGCCCAGCGAGGGCCGGGGAGCGACGGGCGGGGGGGCGGGAGGGCGACGGGGGTGAGGAGGTAGGGGAGGTGGTGGTCGGGTGGGCGGCGGGCACCGGGCCGCAGGGGCCGCCGGGTGCCGGTGGCGGTGAGGGCGGTGGCTCCGCCCAGGCCTCAACGGTCACCTACGTGTGGGGGTGGGGGGAGCCCACATACAGTTTTGTTGAATGTTGGTGATGCCACGAGGATGATGGAAAAAAAACAAGTGGAAGAAAGCTTTATTTCCTCCCGATCCCACAATTTCGTCAGATAAAAACCGATCACAACCGAGCATAAAAGATAACCTTATCATTAAATAAAACTTCGCCTACAAAAATTTTTGACGAGGGAGTTTCGTCGAGATGGAGCTGATGTGCTCAAACAGCCAGATTACAGTCCTGTATCAGAGGAACTTTGCAGGGGCATAAGTAATTAAGAACATACACAAGTGGCAGACGTACGCCTAAAATCTGGCTCTGCAAACTTCAGAAATGAAATGAATTAATCTCCTCGATGCACTGTCAATCCACTTGCAGAGAAATTGAAGTCGATTATTTTTTAGGCATAGTTAGCGTGGATGTACTGGTGTGAGGGTGGATGCACTGGTGCACTTGTAGGTGGTGGAATTTTGGCATTATTTTTTAGGATAGAGCCCAGCTTGCGATGTCAGTGCAGTGGCGTGCCAACCTTTCGTAGAAATAAATAAAGAGCAACATGCCATGGTCGAGGTACGCCTATCACAACCAACTTTAACTTTAACATTAAATAAAACTAGGCCTGACTACAATCCTGGAGCAGAGGAACTTTGCAAGGGCATATTATGTACATACACAAGTGGCAGACGTACGCCTAGATTCTGGCTCTACACAACTTCATAAATGAAATGAATTAACCTCCCAGATGCACTGTCAATCCACTTGCAGAGAAATTGAGCTCGACTAGCGGCGGATCACGGCACACACGCATCTGCAATGCTACAGGATATAATCCTCCGTGAAGTGTTGAGCTTGGCGTCATCATGCGTCCCATGTAAGTCTTGGTTCCGAGCTCCTAGTGGAAAAACAGAGCAGCGCATTCACTGAACAGAGACTGTTACCCTGTGTGTCACGGACTGCAGCTATACACACGACGCCGCCTTGGACCCTTGCATGGGCTGCTATACACATACTCCACTTAACGAGTGACGGATCAGACCATCGCCGCCTGGAGCAGGGCAGGAGAGGAGCAAAAGCAGAGCAAGGCAAGTGCCTACTACCACTGTGACATTCTCGGGACCCAGGGAAAAGACAAAGAAAAATATGTTCCATTTTGTTTTTTTGTTTTTGAGGAAACCGAAGGTGTCAAGGCCCCTGAAGGATTTGTTGGCACACAGCCGAGTGTTCAGGCCGTGTCCCGTGTCTATACAAGTAGCACGCTAACATGCCATCGACTAAGACACATTCTGACTGCCGTGTCCCCGTGTGTATAGAATGTTGCATAGCATTCACAGTGCTGGCGAGGATGAACGAAAAAAATGAATCCAGCTTAGCAACAGCTGTTTTTCAAAGACATTGAAAGTAACAGCAGCTGTCCTAGAAACGCTCCTACTCAGAACTCACGAGCACACTTTCACGTAGCAGCAAAAGTGCACGCTAGGACCTTATTGTAATGTTCTCACAACTTCATAAAATGAAACTGAAAAAAAAAGACGAGAGCATATAATGACCGCATTCCACGTACGCAGACAAAACCACTGATTAAAAGTTTAAAACACACAAGTATGCGCCACTTGATGAGGAAGGCATCTTCTTCTTCCTCGGTAAGCAGAGCATAAGATTCTGCAACTCTTTGCATTGGCTTGAGCCTTGATACGTTCATGTGTGTAAGGCAAGTTATAGACTGCAGTCCAGTCCTCAACGCCTGATCACCTACATAAAAAGGAAATGGGCACAGGTAACTAATCAAAAGCAGAGAAGGTAGAAATCTAACCAAATTAGAAAATTCAGCTAACGGTCATAGCTTACATCTCCATAGCCATCTCATTGAACATCTCTGTATGTTCACTATATCCAAGTGTAAACATCCATGTCTTCTCCATCGTGTAGCTGTCGGTGCTGCTCTTGGAGTCCAGGCAGCCAATATGATGAGGAGACACCTTCCATATCCTCTGCCAGAAACAGCTGGTGCAAGTTGTCCATCCTCTCAACACACCTCAAGTTGGGACACAGCTGTACACGTAACAGCCTCACCTGGGGAATATTTGAGATTCTCTCTAGCCCTTCACAATCTGCGATCAAAAGGTACTCTGACAGGAAACGGACGTTCTCCACCACCTTAAGGTTGTGCACATCTCTTAATTGAGCTCCTTCAAGCTCGTGGCCTCCTGTCCAAGCTGTGGTGGGAGATCTCTCAGCTTGGGGCAGCGGATAAGGTGCAACCTCTTCAGTCGTGGCAGCAGCTGCATCCTTGGAGGTGGGGCGTCCCCCTTTTTGATTTGCAACAGCCTCGTCCTCTGCTCCTTCCGTACTTGTTGTTGCTTCTTGTTCTTCTTCAGCAACAAAGGACCACTCCTCCCAGTTGGGCATATCCCAGATGACCAATGTTTCAAGCTTTGGGAAAGCTACTGCCGATGTAGATCTGAAATTACCCACCCCAAATCCAACAAATCCGGGTCCAATCTTGGTGACTGCAGTGGCTCCATCGATTCTCAGATATTTTAAGTTGGGGAGCTGACCGATTGGTGGAAGATGTACACATGATTTGCAATTTATGAGTTGCAAGTATTTCAGTGAAGGAAAATGGGGAGCGGTACCTAGCCAGATGGGAAACCTCCGACCAAAGAAATTTCTAAAAAAGAGGTCCTCTAGGTTGCGTGCAGGGATTAGCAAATCAAAGGTATTCTCAATATTGACTACATCATCTTTAGAGTATAGCTCATGTGTGTGCTCACTGCAATCTAGAAATAATTCTCTGAGATGTTTTTTGTTTGCTAGCAATGTGGAGGAACTGCTCTTTCCAGCTTGACCATATGTAGCCTCCTCAACTGCCAAAGGGGATCATTGAGAAAAGTTAGTCTTCCAACACCATGTGGAACCTCATTTATTGGTGAGCCCACTAGACCAAGTCGCCTTAAGTTGCATAGATTAGTTATACTTGAAGGAAGACTATGCAATGAATCACACCTCTGCAAATTGAGTATTTAAAGGTTTGTGAGACAACAAATGGACTCTGGAAGACAAGATATGTTTGTCCCATCAAGGTCTAATAATCGTAGGTGGATCAAACGTCCAATGCATGATGGAATATTTTGTATATGTGAATCCGTCAAATCCAAAACTCGGATGCATGGAAATGTTTCAAATATTGCATCATCCACTCTCAAAGACTTGGTATAGTCAGTTCTCCAGGTTCTTACTTTGCATTTCCCTTATCCAGTCTAGGTAAGACCACCATATCCTTCGTAGTGACAATTGAAATACGTCGGAATTTACTCATAACATTAACACCTGTTGATTCTAGGTCACCAACAAAACATTCTTCTCTAGATAAATGAGAAGCAAGCTGCCTTAATAGATCATGCATTCTGCATTGACTGAAGTCAGCTACAAAATAATCAGGTTGGAGGAGATTTCGATACATCAACTCATAGTAATATTCTTCTGCTATTTCTTCAAGTAGTCGGTCATCCTGCTCATCCACAAAGCCTTCAGCAACCCACATCCTCACAATATCATTACGGTAAATAACTGAATCTTCAGGCCACAAAGCACAATAGATAAAGCACTGCTTCAAATGGTGTGGCAGATCCTCATAACTTAGATATAGAGCCTATGGTATTTGAGTACTGCCAATACTAACGAGAGCAGCTGAACCTCTTGGCTGTTTATTGGCATCAACAATCCTTCGGTTGGTTGTGCACATGTGAAACCCGCATTCAGTCTCACCAAACCAAGCCAGTTCTCCAACTACCGATTAGATTAAGATTTCGCAAACTGTAGCCCAAACGAAGACAGCTTTTCCTTTGTAAGTTGTAACTAGTCTGCACGAAGTGAGCACAAAATTGTCTGAGTATGCTGCCAACGCGAGGTTGCTTGTTCCATGGCATGATGTTGAAGTTCAATTATACTACACGTTGTTACTGTCTTGACATGTCACTTGGTATATGTAGATGTTAGGAGTGGATGACCACGCAAGCAAGTTTGTTTAGTCCACATTTATTTTCCCCAACTTGGTGAGACAAAGCCAATTCCAATATGAAGGCTATCTCTGCCTGCATAGTATGTATCTACTATATATAAAGAGGAAGGAATAATTAGTTAGGACCCTCGCTCATAAGCCTGTTGGGGTTATTTTGTTGTCGGAGAAAAAAACACTACAATGGCTAATAAGCCGGGCTGATACGTTCAAGCGAACTGCCGTTGAGGTCATGGAGCTTTGGCTAATTACACTCCTATGATGATCAGAGGGTGTACTATAATCATCTACACAAGTTGCATAATGTAATTAGGGGCGCCCATCAACATGTAGCTGGTGAGCAAAAAATGTCTACGAGAGCGACAAGCTACCGGGTTCCTCGTCGTGGGCCTGGCGTCAAAACAAATATATATCCAGTTTGCAGTGGACGAAACATATATATAGAGCTGTAAATACCTACAGTGTATATAGCTGTATATTTTGTGAAAGGAGTATCTAGATGTATATAAATGGCGTCATGGGCAAAATTTGTTCGATTCATCGAGTACGACAAATGGACACGACTTACTGTTCCACTTCAACGCTAGCTCTGTCATTGTTTAATTGAAGCTGCCAATTAAGTTGAATGATTCGTCGTAGTCTAAAGAAGACAGAGATGAACCACACACCGAGAGATAGCTGCATTGTACCAAACTAGCTTGAATTTCTAGTTCAGAAAGCAACCTTAAACATTAAATAACATGGTCAAAGGAAAAATCCACAGCGATGATGAGACTCTCAGCAATGAAATAGCAAACGCTACAAGCTAGCATGGAACTATATGTGGCTACTATAGTAGAGGTTGACATGCTGTTCTACCACCTCAATTAATGATTTAGGGGGTCAAAAGGGCAATCCTCACCTGTAGAATATAATTCAGAGGAGCGCCGGTCCTGAGCTTTTGGGTGCCGAGGACGTAACGACCAAAATGTAGGGTTAGGGGAATATAATGTAATGCTACCAATAAATAGTTAGCTATATACAAAGACAATATTCATTTAAAATAAATCATACACATTAAATTACATTAAAAATCCTCCAAAACTGAAAATACATATTAAATTACATGTAGATTTTAAAGATTTTTTGTTGATTTTTTTTGTAGTTGCTGAGCTACATACAAATGTGTATTGTCACAATGTCGTATAATGGTTAGTTGAATGCAACTTAGGTGTTATTTTGCATTATCTTTTTATAAATTTTTTTAGATAACGAATTACATTCCGGCCTCTGCGATAACACACACAGCCAAACTTATTACAAAATCTAAAAATGAAAAAGAAACTTTTAGTACATGAAGATATGTGTACTAAAGATCAACGGGTATCCATAGCGTCGAAGAATTGAGATCCACGGACACGCCACCTCACAGCGCGTCGACGAAAAAGGCAGATGTCGGCTTCCGACACCCCCCAACCGCAGCTAGCAAACCGCTTACGCTGATCCGTAAAAACGTAATGTGGATCAGATCGGCGATAGATATGTCGCCGGCTCGCGTAATAATACCGGGTTGCCAAGGTGCATCGCGACGCTAAATGGTCGCCATTGGAGAAGCACCAGTCCCCCGGACGAAGAGAAATCGTTGCTCACCAGGAATGTGTGAGCAACGGCCGCCCACCGGCCGTGTCGGCGAAGACGGAAGTCGACATCGATCTGCGACCCCATCCTCCTCCTCGGTCTCCACCTTTGATACCCCCACCTGCAACTTACGCCGAAGCGCGAGAGGTGCTGCCACCGCATCGAATATGTTGGGCGGAGTGAGGTCCTCGCCGAGCACCTTCCGTAGCAGCGGTCGGCGGCATGACGAGGATGACGCCAGAGGCCGCTGTCTCGCCGACGAGGCCCGCCGCAAGGGGATGCCGAGCAGCACCGGGCTAAGACGGATCCAAACCCGAGGAGGCCGGATCCGCCCGCTGGCCGCTGGAGGGGCGCGCCGATTAGCCATGAGGGTGCCCGCTCGGGAGCCGCCGCGGCGCGACACCAGGAAGGGCGGTGTCGGCACCGCAATGGAGCGCGATCCGCGCCGCTGTGGCATGGTAGACGTGAGGAGCTTGGGTGGCGAAAAGCGGAGGGCCCCGGGATGCAGCGGTGGTTGAATCGGGTGCTTGATGAGGGAGGAGCTGCCGTACCACGCCACAGGGGCGCAGGAGGCAGCCCCGAGGCCCCGACGGCAGAGATGTTGATGAGGTAGAGGGTCCCCGCCGCTGCCGGCCTCCGGCGGCTGCGCCGGCCTGGCCCATCGAGGGCGTCGCGGGCGCAGGGAGGCACGAACCCTCACCTGGCAACTGCATATGCACGGGTGGTGGCTCCTGGCGGTCGTACGTCGCCCGGTCCGCCGCCAGCCGGCGTCACCTCCCGCCGCGATCCGCACAAGGCGGCCCGTTCTTTTATTTCTTTTGTTGACAAAGCTATGTAATTTATTAAAGTGTTAGAGGATTTTTAAAAATTATCTTTCCTAATGGCATATGTTCGTAACGTTGTCGCGTCTTCATAAACAAATATTGCCCAGTTGGCGTAAGAAAGGATGCCTACCGTGTGCTGTCTATAAATGGTGTCATAACCAAAACTTGTTCGATCGATCGAGTGTGACAAATGGACACGGCTGAATGTTCCACCCTCTTTCTCTATACTAGAAGAATTCCCGCGTTGCCCCGGGTATAAAGAAGGAATATAATTTGATGAGTTCTACCATTTGAAATAATTTCTCTATGAGAGAATAATAAATTGTTAAAGAAATTAAAACAGCATGCTATGTCTATAAATATGGGTTGTAAACATAAATGAATTGTCACCTAGCTGTCGTTCACTCACTGGACTCGAGCTCAAAAAAAAAAAACACTGGACTTGAGCTCATCAGAAAAAAAAAACTTTTAAAAAAAAAGTATACCAATGGCTACATGGACTCCATTGCCATGAAGAGTTAAATTAAATTAAGAAAAAAAAAACAAATCAAAGAATAGGCTGCATCCACACAGAAGGAGTTTTTTGAGTTGAAAAAAACTATCGACGACCTTATCCTATCCTATAACATGTCAGTCTTCTCCAACGCTTGCAAGGGCAGATTCAAGCTTCCCTGCTTCTATCTCTTGCTGCGCCCTCTCATCGATTGGAGGCCGACACAGAAGCGCGGCACCAAGGCAAGGCCGCCAGATGCCGACTGTTATCAAGAGGAAGCGGAGTGACCAGACGTTGGTGTCGGTAGTTGGCGCGATGCGGACTGGCACGAAGACCATCGAGGCGGATCTAGCTGACGCTGGTGCCGAGGTAGAGATGGGTACGGAGGTTGTGTATCCAGCAGATAGGGCCGCAGCAGTGGAGATCTCTTCTCTGCTGCCGTTGCTGTCGATGAACACCGGTGGAGGTCAGAAATTGAATAGGCAAGAATATGCTCCAATTCGTCGGTGAGATCACGCGCCGAGAGGCCTTCCTCGAAGCCGGTCAGGATCACGCGCGTCACCGGCGGCCCGCTCGGCCACGCCACGTCGGCGAAGTTGTCGCATTGGATCAGCGGCGGCGGCGGGCTGCCGTTTGCCACAGTTTGCTGGTGGCGTTGTTCGTGAGGGTGGTGGTAGTGGTGGTTGGGCTTGGATGGCTTGAGAGCACGGTGAATAAGATCACGACGGCGAGCCGACTCGGGGCTGCGACTGCGGCGGCCGCAGTGCGCCGCCATGGCCTCTTTCGTCTTCTTGGCTAGTCCTGGTGCGCAGCGACCAGCGAGATTATTGCTTTGGGCTTGACCGAGTTATATATATAGGTGCATGCGTGTAGCATGGGATCATACAATACACCTGCAGAATTATTGCTAATTATAGGTGCATGTAATAATATCACAAGTGGAGGGATACGTTTCCTGCCGCATAGATATGTTTCCCTGAAACTGAAACCGTTCCGATTCGATTTCCTTGGTATCCCTGAAACTGAAAACGGATCGAATTTGGTTGGTTTCTGCATGGAGACATGCATCATCTACGAATAGGGATGGCAAGGCGAAGTGCAGCAGGCAGGGAAGGCGAAGAGAATGGATCGGAAGCCGGAGAGATTGAGGGCAATATTCGACCGCGCGGAGGAAAAAAAACAACGCAGCTCGGTAGCAGCGAGCAGTAATGGAAGATGCTGATGTGTCACCTCTGCATGTGCAGAGAACTCCTCTAGTGGCCTCCTTCTATATAGGGGTTATAGATTTGGCACTAGGCTTAGGGGCAAGTTGCCAAGAAAACTTTCATCAGTGTGCCCAATGTCAGATTCCAGCTAGATTGGGCCGAACCGACACGTGGATTGAGAGGTTGGTGAAGAGGAGGGGAGGAAGAGGGCGCGATGGAGGCGGCGGCGTGGGGCGGTGGCCGCGCTGGTGCGATGGCACGCTGGCGGCGGCGGGTGGCGCTACGCTGCGTGGGCGCGGGCGGCGCGCACGGGAGCAGGGGGCGGCACGAGCTGGGAGCGAGAGAGATTGGGATAAAATTTCTTTTATTTGCTTGTTACCCCGAAAGATTACAGACCCCTTACTTATATAGCCCGGCTTGGGACTTGTATCTCAAGCAATCTCTAAAGGTTTCCTTTATAGATTGGAATACCTTTACAAGCATGTCCTGTTTATTTATTTCCTAATAAGGGTCTCCCTTATAGATGAGATAGCCCCTTGCACACCAAAAACACCTAAAGATAATCCTAGATATTTTCCTCCTTTTTCTCCGGATTAGTTGCCGAAGAATCTCGCGGAAGGGAGGGGGACGGCGGTGGGTCGCCAGCCTTGAGCCGGGATGGGCGGCGCCGGCGCCCCCTGGGCCTGTTGGGCCCGTCCTCCCCCCCGCCCTATTTCGGGTCGTGACATCTCCTCCCCCTTCTCGACCGGCGGCGTCCTCGCTACTGGATGAAAGTCCATTCAAGGACACCGGGTGGAGGTCGGCAGCCCTAACAATGAGATCAACCTTGTAGCATGAGTCGCCCCCGTATTGGGTTCCGAGGATCATGTTCTCCCCGGTTCTTTGGGATCGAACTCCGTGAGATAGTGAAGGTTGTCGATGTAGCCGTGGTAGATGTAGCGTGGACTGCACATCCCTCGCCGTGGAAGCGATCGACGACGGGGCGCCCGGTAGGAGCTCCCTTTGAATGCCCACATCCAGTCGCCGATACACCATGTCGCGGGGGAGGGCTCTCCAGAACAAGAAACGCTCATTGAGTGGAGCGTTGACGAAGAGTGGCGGGAGGCGCGATAGTAAATTCTTGGCGAAGTAGGAGGAGGAGTGGCGGCCAAGTTCAACATCGCATCGCACATGAAGGAAACCGGCGTCAAACGAGAGAGGGTGAAAGCTGGTGGACACCCCTCTGCATCATAGCCGATGTGCACGCCGCCGGCTTCGTGAGGAAGAGGCGATCCATGCCGCCGAGGAAGACGACACCGCTGGGCCGACATGGTGGCGCCGCGGGCGCATACCACCTAACAGGGATGGCGGTTGGTGCAACTGAAGTTGGCTCCGTCAGTATAGGCGCCCAAGGCGAGGAAGTTCGGCCCTTCGAACTCCGCCGGTGCAGGCCTCCGCAGGTCCGGAAGCGCTTGGGAAGAAGCCGGGAGGTAGAATTGGCCATCAAAGAGCGGGAGGCCGCCCCCAAGCGTCCATGCTTGAGCGGCGCCACCCGTGGTGACGCCGAGGGGCGATGTGGTGTAGGTGCTGATCCTCCGCAGTAGCTTGGCGTAGTTGGACGGCTAAGACTCCGCGGACGTGTCGTGAGGGTCCAAGCGTCGCCGCATGCCTCGAACGCTTCCCAAGCCGAAGTGGGGCGTCCGGATGTCGACGAAGATGCCCGACCGAAAGCAGGCCAGGACCGGCGCCCGCCGAGGAGGTGGAGCTGCGTGGAACGTGTTCGCCACCGCCGCGGTGGTAGTATCGAGCTCGTGGGTCGCGGGTCCCACATCACGCCGTCCGTGCTTGCCGGCCAAGGCATGCCAAGGATGACATCGGCGCCCCGCCTAGTGGCATGGCGTGGGCGTCGATGTCGGTTTTGCCGGGCGCCGGCGCTGGTGGTGGGAATCGTCGGCGGTGGCGGCGCCGCATGTAGACGCGGGCGCCGCCGCTGGTGGTGATCGACACGCGCCGCCGGAGTCCGGCAGGCCGGGCCGTGGGGTCAACACACGGGGTCGATGTAGTTGTGCGTTGCACCCGAGTCGACGATGATATTGATGCCCGTGCACGAGAGCATACCGACGGCGAGAGAATGAGCACCACGCATCGGGAGTCGGGGTCCCGCGAGGACCTTCAGATCGGTGGCTCCTCTTTGACGTCCGCTAGTGGGGGCGTTTGTCGCGTCGTCGGTGTAGTCGCTTGAAGATCGTGGATGTCGGGCGAGATGCTTGCACTTGACCCCGTGAGAACGGCTCGCCACGCTTGAAAGCGCAGACCAACCTTTGGCGCTCGTTCCGTCATCTCCTTCTGGTGTCGGCCGCTTGAACGGCCGAAAGTCGGTGTCTTCGACGGCAGGCGGGCGCTGAGGGGGCAGCCAGGGGGTAGGGCGCAGGGCCCCCGCCTTTTGCTTTGGCCGGCTTGCCGGTGTTGTAGAGGATGGCGGCGCGCTTCGCCGTACGCCCGGGCGAGACATGGCTGCCTCCATGTCCTTGGGGGTTCGCGATCTCGATGTTCGCCTTGAGCGGTTCGCCCAAGCCCGTCCGTAGATGTTGACCTTCTTCGTCGTCGAGGTTGCTGCCGCCCGTGCCACGTGTGCCGTGAACTCGCCTGTACTCATCGACGGTGCTCGTCTTTCTTAGCGAGGCCACCCACCTGGATTCCGCCGCTCACCGGGCCGAAGCGCTTGTTGATGTATTGGGCGAAGTTTGCCCAATCAGCCACCGGTTTCTCCTAGACAGCCCTCATGTACCATTGTTGTGCTCCCTCCCGTGAGATGATATGAAGCATACCGGACTTGCTCAGAAGCCGTACCTTGTCCCCCGAAGAATTGTTCGCAAATGGTTGATCCACCTACATCGCCCTGCCATCATAGGTGGGGAAGGACAGCTTGTGCAAGCGGGGGCGAGGCCCCGAGTAGGTCTCGGACCGAGGGGGGAGGAGGGGCGCGCATGCGCCCTGGCTGATGATGTGCCCGCGCTGATTCGTCCTTCGGCCGTGTAGCGAGATCAAAGTTCTCTAGATCACCCGCCTTGTTACCGATTGTCCCGGTTTTGCTTGCCATTTGTCCGCTTCTTGATGAAATCGCGGGCTACCGACCGAACATTGCTCGTGATCTCGATTCCAAATTCCATGGAGTTGTTGTCGGAGTTTAAGCTTAGCCGGATCGCTCGGCTGAGATGATAGCGATCTTGTCGCCAAGCTTGTCCATCCTGGAGTTGATCTTGGCAAATTCATCCCCCAAGTGCTTGATCAATTTTTTGGCTTCAGCTGTCCCATGGTGGTGGGTGGATCGTAGTGGTCTCCTGATACTATTAGCCGCCGATTCCGCCTAGATTGGGCCTGCCCGACACGCGGATTGAGAGGTTGGTGAAGAGGAGGAGGGAGAGGGCGGCGATGGGCGGCGGGCGGCGATGGCCGCAGCCGCCACCGGCACGATGGTGGGGCGCACGGCCGGCGGCATCGCCGGCTGGCGCGTGGGGCGGCGCAAGACGGGGGCGAGGGCGGCACGAAAGCGTGGGAGCGAGAGAGGTTGGGATAAAATTTCTTTATTTGCTTGTTACCCGAAAGATTACAAACCCTTACTTATATATAGCCCTGCCACTCGGACTTGCATCTCAAGCAATCTCTCTAAAGGTTTCCTTATAGATTGGAATACCTTTTACAAGCATGTACTATTTATTTATTTCCTAATAAGGGTCTCCCTTATAGATGAGATAGCCCCTTGCACACCAAAAAACACCTAAAGATAATACTAGATATTCTCCTCCTTTTTCTCCGGATTAGTTCTTAGAAGAATCCGCTGAAGGGAGGGGACGGCGGTGGGGCGCAAGGCGAGCCCATGAGGGGCGGCGCCGGTGCCCCTTGGGCTGTCGGGCCCGGCCCTCCCGGGCCCTATTTCCCCGGTTCGTGACACCTAAGCTGAAAGTGTTACACTCGGCTTAGGCTTAGCCGACCGGAATTGAGCCTAAGAGCCTCGCGTCCCCGATAGCTAGCTCTATCATTGTTTATAATCAAAGCCGCAATCTCGAGTCTACAAAAAGGGAAGAGATTAATCTCACACACAGAGGGAGAGATGCATATGGTACCAATCTAGCTACCAACTCCATTGAATTTCATGTTTAGGAAGCAATATTTATCATTAGATAGTTTGGTAAAAGAAAATTTGTAGGTATTAGGAGATCCCGAAAATATGGTGATTAATTTTTACGAAATAGCATAAGCTACGGGCCCGAACTTGGTAGGAACATCAGCACTACAAAAAATAATTTTGGGAGACAATATGATGAGGACATCACTCCTTCTGATACACCCAATGATCCTCCAACCAATATGCAAGGTCCAATGACCCGAGCTCAAATGCACCAACTAAATTTAGAGGTGAGCTAGTTCTTAAGCCAACTCATTTCATATAGTTTTCAAAATACATTGGAGAGGGTCATGAACAGTTTGGAGGAGGAGATGAAGCAAAGATAGCCGCAAGAAGGACGCCCACTACAAGCCGGGAGGACCAGTTCGACATGACTTCAAGCATTACTACAAAAAAACGAACTAAGAGAGCGCGGCTCGAACATTAGGGCAGCTCAAAATTTGAGCCGCCTAATGTATGCGAAAAACCCGTAGATGCAAACCGCCCCTCATCATTGGCACATTAGGGCGGCTCGTTGCTTTTCATTAGGGGCGGCTCATGTTACGAGCCGCCCCTAATGTGACCTGACACATTAGGGGCGATTCTATCCGAGCCGCCCCTAATGTATCCTCACATCGGGAGCGGTTATACATCGGCCACCCCTAAAGTGATCCGGAATCGAGCGGTTCTATATTCAACCACCCCTAATGTATTTTGGTCAAATCCGTCAAACGAAGCACTAAATGACCTCAAATCGAAAAACCTTTGAATACAAAAACGTTGTATATAGAGAGTGTAGATCTTGACTAGCTACACAAAGTCGGTGTTTATGACTTTTGAAGATGAGGACATCTCCAAAAGGGGTCTTTAGTTTGAATTGGAAAAGTCAAACTTGGTCAAACGATTACCAAACAATTTCGAAAAATTCTCAAACTTGGCGGTGCCTTCACATATGCCATGTAGACGCCTCGAAAAAAGTTTGAGGCTGATAGCACACCGCAAAGCGCACATGCCACACACAAACCATGAGAAACCTAAGTGTAAGGATAGGGTTCTGAAAGGTTCCGTATACCACTATGAAGCACGCCCGCTCCGCCTTTGTCCAAACTTCCTCAATTTTTTTTTTTTTTGTGGTCACTTACACCCAAAATATGGCCCCACGCAAAATCCTAGGTTTTTTAGTCATATTTGAAATTACTATATTTTTCTTTGTGCCGCTTTGCGACTAAATATGGTGAATTACACTTTGAAAACACAATAATTTAAGCACCGCCTCCACAAGTTTTATGTCCTAGGGCACAAGAGACCTTGCGGCAAAGTTTGGCACCGTTTGAGGTCTTTTTTGGGGTGGTCGAGTTCAACGTATAATTACCGAGAAGTCGCGCGGTAATTAAAATAATCGAGAAAAATTACCAAACAATTTCAGAAAAATTCTCAAACTTGGCGGTGCCGTCACACATGCCATGTAGACGCCTCGAGAAAAAGTTTGAGACCGATAGCATACTTGTAAAGCGCACATGCCACACAACCATGAGAAACCTAAGTGTAAGGATAGGGTTCGGTGAAAAGTTCCGTATACCATTATGAAGCACGTCTGCTCCGCCTATGTCCAAACTTCCTCAAATTTTTTTGTGGTCACTTACACCTAAAATATGGTCCCATGCAAAATCCTAGGCTTTTTGTAGTCATTTTTGAAAGGTCTTTAGTTTAAATTGGAAAGGTCAAATTTGGTTTAAATTGGAAAGGTTAAATTTGGTCAAACAAGGTCAAACTTGGTCAAACAACATCGTAAAAGGATAAATGTTGTAAAGAATATTTATCAAACAATATTGATTAAACAATATTGTAAATAGTATTTATAAAATTAGTAAGAAAAAGAATATTTATTGAAATTAGTAAGAAAAAAAAAAAAGGGTTAGGGGCAGCTCAATTGGAAACCGCTCCTAGTATTTGGCATCTACGTATATATACTTTGGCCCTTCGTGTGCTGAAAATTGGCCAAGTCTTGGGGGCTCTCTTCTCCTCCTCGGGGCCGTCAAGCGACAGCTTCGGATTTTTCCCGCCCGCCGCCACCATGGTTCCCCGCCCCGACCGAGATCTCGCCCGACCGCACTCCTCTCCACCGCCGCTCGACTCCCCCTCCTCTCCGCCTCCCGAATCCCCTCCTCTCCGCGCCCGGTGTTGCTTGAAACCCTAGCGCCTGCCGCCGCCACACGTGGCCCGGCCGTGCCGGCGAATCCGACGCCGCCCGGTCCGACTCAGCTGTCGTGGTGCCGGTGTGCCCGCCGCGAGGTCCCGGTGCCCCCTACTCCTCGACTTCGCCCGCGGGATCTTGGAGGGCCGTGCCCGCGCCGGAACTTGGAGGAGGGCCGCCGCCGAACTTGGTGCCGCTATCGGCCGGTGCCCGCGCCGCCGCTCTCGTCCCCCCTCTCCCCCCTCCTCCGTCCTCTCTCCCCGCCGGTGAGCATCCCCCCCCTCCGTCCCCTCCTCTCCTTCGGAAGTAGGGAGCCCTCCGGAAGTACCTAGCAGCCAAGGTTCCACTGCAGGCACAACCGCCGTCGATCGCATACAGGAACCAACTAGTTGCAACTTGGTGGTTCTCGTTGGAAGGGCAAACATAATGCAGGTTGTCGGAACAGGTGTGGCACATCCCCCTGGGGGCAAGTGGCACGGCAAGCCTATACCGCCAGACTACACTAGGGTCGAGGTGAATACTGTGGAGCCCCATTACAAGAATTATATATTTGAACACCCAACTCCCCGAGGGACTGAACGAACTCGGTCAAGTGATTGGACAGTTCATCCTGTGGCACAAACGAGACATTGTATTGACAGGTTTCTCGCCTCCCCCACCAAGTTATTCGCCACTTCCACGACTGGAGGGGGTTGCTAAGGAGGGGGAGTATATTATGTCACCGATTCGTGATGAAGAGATGACACACTCCCCTACTCCTGACCAACAAAACCCTGAGATGCCACACTCTTCTCCGCCTGCGGCCATACAACCTAATGTGCCACACTCTTCTCCGCCTGAGGTCGTACAACCTAATGTGCCTCCTACAGAGCAGGTGCCTTTGGAAGAAGCTCGTGTTGAAGAGCATCCAATAGATGATCTATGGGACGAGTTGGTGTATAGAACAAAGCCTCCAGAAAATGTAAGGCCCGCCTTTACGCCGATGAATGACGTCACTGTGGTGTCCAAGTGGTACGCCCATAACTAGTTCAAGCCTGAGAACCGAGTCACACAAGTACCACGACATGGTTCTACTTCTGAACCAATCACCGGTAAACACTATTCGGCAAAGAAGTATCCAAAGATAGAAGAAATCAGATGGACAAAGAATTGCCCGAAAAAATATGAGAGGCAAGCTCTTCTTACCAAACCATATCATTCAAGATATGCCACGTGGAATGAAAAAGTTCCACGATTGGTACTTGCACGCTATGTCGACAGATATAACAGAGATAAGATGTGCCTACCCGAACGGTATATTCGGAGGACCTGGTGGTTTTATTGCTATAGAGCTCGACGACATCCATACATTGTATCGCCTCGGTTCTATGGACATCAATCTAGTTCACACCTTCTGCCGTAAGTCCTTTGCCCTCTTAATATGGTATGATGGCGATATTATAATTACGTTGGAACTAACCTAAGCGGCCCCTTTTAGGATGCAAGCACACCTTGCAAAACAGGTTCCAAATTTGAAACATGGGTACGTGGACCCTCGACACATAGCACAATCCCGTTTTGCATATCCTAAGGGTTGGGACCTGAATGGCAAAGAGTTAGAAGTCGGAAAGACCAAGGCGGAGAAAGAGGCCATTCGGTGGTGGCGATCAAGGATGAGGCCATTAGGATGGCGGCGTACATAGCCGTGGCTTTCAAAAATCTCGAACATAACAATATGATATGGCTACCATACCACTTCAAGTAAGTTCCACATGTACATAAAGCTTTTCGAATACATATTTTACGCGACGACCTCATCCTTTTCTTATGCTTGAATTTATGCAGTAATCACCGGATTGCTATATGTGTCGATGTCGGCATAGGCCAAAGTGGGTTCACGATTCAATGAACTTTGATCCAGCCATGTATAAAGACTTCATATCGATTGTCAAATCGTATGTATATCGACAACCCTCTTATATGTTACTATACAACCTCCTAACCTAACTTTTTGGTTACTAACAAGTGGCATTTGTGGTATCCTTTTTGAATTGTATGCATCGCTGGTATGTTAAGAACCATCGTGGGAGACATAATCCAAGAAGGAAGGATAAGCCGCATGTCAAAACAAATTGTCCTGTAAGTATGACCTATTTCAGTAATGCATAATCTCAAATGCAATAACTAACAATTTTATATATACAAGTGTCCCAAAACAGCCATCACGCGATTGTACATTGTGGATATTATGTATGCATGATGATAAGTAACAAAGACAAAACCTACCCGAGACACCCAAACTTGGTATACATGCTCACTCCTCTCTCTCTCTCTCTCTCTCTCTCTCTCTCTCTCTCTCTCTCTCTCTCTCTATATATATATATATATATATATATATATATATATATATATATATATATATATATATATATATATATATGCTCACCGTGTTCCTATATATATGGTCACTCATTTCTTATATTGGAAATTTTGTAGGCCAAAGAAGAGTTAGGGAAAAAAGTTACCCCTTACAAAGATGACGATCTCTTGGATCTCGTTGGTGGCCTCTGTGACTTTATATTGGATCAAATTATACATCATAAAGGTAGCTTCATCGACCGGACCGTCGAGTTGCAAAACAATCCAAAGTATCAACATCTTCGATATAGTGGGAAAGGCTAGGCCTAGTGCGTTGAATGAACTTGTGATGGGAAATATGTGAACTTTATGTGAGTTGTATGATGGGAATAATTGTAAACTTTATGTGACCTTTATGTGAGTTGTATGCTTGGGAATAATTGTGGACTTTATGTGAATTGTATCTCGACATTTTCGTATGTTATGTGAATTGTAATTGAAGTATGTGAGTTTTGCATGATGCATATATGTTTTATTTGAAGTATGGAGACATTATGTCAATTATTAATTAAATTTGTGAATTATTTATTTATATATTTTTTTGTTGTGAAATTCAACTCTAGGGGCGGTTTTAGATAAACCGCCTACAAGCAGTTAATATACATTAGGGGCGGCTCAAACAGGAGCCGCCCCTATCGGGCTTATATTAATACGTAACTTAGGTTTTCACTCCTCATTATCTCTCGGACTCTCTCTCCCTCTACCTCACCCCGACCCGGCCCTCTCTCTCTCTACCTCGCGAGAACCGGGAGGCCGAGCCGGAGCTCCTTCCCGCGGTGGGGGGCGGCGGGGAACTCCTACGGGGCGGCGGCGCGAGCTCCTACTAGTGTGGCGGCCCGGCGGTCCGGAGCGAGGAGGGCGGATCCGCGGCGGGGCTCGACGGCGGCGGCGCCCAGTGCTCGAGGGGCGATCCGACGGCGTCCAGCCATCGACGGCGGCGCCCAAGCTCGAGGGCGGATCCAGCGGCGCTTGAGACCCCGCTCGAGGGCGGATCTCGGCGGCGTCCTGGCCGGGCGGCATGTGGCGGGTGACCCCTGGCTCCCAGCAGCATGTGGCGTGGCGGACGGGCCCGATCTAGGCCCCAGGTCCGTTAGGGTTTCGGGTTTTTTTTTTTTTTTTGATTTACCGCGGGCGGTTTTGGTGGTTCCAAAACCGCCACGGGTTAATCCATCCATTTTCCGTGACCTTTCATTGGTGACGGTTTTGAAAAACCGCCACGGAAAATCGAAAAATGTCCGCCACAGAAAATCAATCACGTAGTAGTGCTCTGTGAAGTGTTGAGCTTGGCGTCATCATGCGTCGTCCAGAACAGACTAGAACTACAAGCAGTAGCACTTACAACACCTCTCTGTAGTTTGTCTACCGTCAGCAGAGTTTCTAGTGGAAAACAGAGTAGCGCTTGCACTGAACAGAGAGTGTTACTCTGTGTGTCACGGACTGCAGCTATACACACGACGCCGACTTGGACCCTTGCATGGGCTGCTATACACATACTCCACGGAACGAGTGCCTGGAGCAGGGCAGGAGAGAGCAAAAGCAGAGCGAGACAAGTGCCTACTACTACTGTGACCTTCTCGGGACCCAGGGAAAAGGCAAAGAAAAATACGTTCCATTTGATGAAACGCAGCGCTACTGTTAGCATTTATTTTTTGTTTTTGAGGAAACTGAAGGTGCGTTCCTGAAGGAACAGCCCTTTGTTGACGCTGCGTGAGATTTCTTGGCACACAGCCGAGTGTTCAGGCCATGTCCCGTGTGTATAGAAGTAGCACGCTAACATGCCATGGACTAGGACACATTCTGACTGCCGTGTCCCCGTGTGTATAGAATGTTGCATAGGATTCACAGTGCTGGCGAGGATGAACGACAAAAATAAATCCAGCTTAGCAACAGCTGTTTTTTCAAAGACATTGGCAAGTAACAGCAGTTGTCCTAGAAACGCTCCTACGTACTCGGAACTCACGAGCACACTTTCACGTAGCAGCAAAAGTGCACGCTAGGACCTTATTGTAATGTTCTCACAACTTCATAAAACGAAACTGAAAAAAAAACGAGAGCATATGATGACCACATTCCACGTACGCAGACAAAACCAGTGATTAAAAAGTTTAAAACACACAAGTATGCGCCACTTGATGAGCAAGACATCTTCTTCTTCCTCGGTAAGCAATGCATAAGATTCTGCAACTCCTTGCATTGGCTTGAGCCTTGATACGTTCATGTCTGTAAGGCAAGTTATAGTCTATAGACTGCAGTCCAGTCCAGTCCAGTCCTCAACGCCTGATCACCTACATAAAAAAAGGAAATGGGCACAGGTAATTAATCAAAAGCAGAGAAGATAGAAATCTAACCAAATTAGAAAATTCAGCTAACGGTCATAGCTTACATCTCCATAGCCATCTCATTGAACATCTCTGTATCTTCAATATATCCAAGTGTAAACATCCATGTCTTCCCCATCGTGTAGCTGTCGGTGCTTCTCTTGGAGTCCAGGCAGCCACCGTGATGAGGAGGCACCTTCCATATCCTTTGTCAGAAACACCTGGTGCAAGTTATCCATCCTCTCAACACACCTCAAGTTGGGACACAGCTGTACACGTAGCAGCCTCACCTGAGGAATATTTGAGACCCTCTCTAGGCCTTCACAAAACACAATTACAAGGACCTCTAAGAGGAAACCGAGGTTCTCCACCACCTTAAGGCTGTGCACCTGTCTTAATTGGAGCTCCTTCAAGCTGGTGGCGTCCCGTCCAAGCTGTGGTGGGAGAGCTCTCAGCTTGGGGCAGCGGTCAAGTTTCAACTTCTTCAGTCGTGGCAGCAACTGCATCCTTGGAGGTGGGCCGTTCTCCTTTTGATTTGCAACAATCTCATCCTCTGCTCCTTCCGTGACTGCTTTTTGTTGCTTCTTGTTTTCTTCAGCAACAAAGGACCACTCCTCCCAGTTGGGCATATCCCAGATGATCAATATTTCAAGCTTTGGGAATGCTACTGCCTCTGTAGATATAAGATTACCCACCCGATAGCCAAAAATTCGGGTCCAATCCTGGTGACGGCAGTGGCTCCGATGATTCCCAGAAATTTCAAGTTGGGGAGCTGACCGATTGGTGGAAGATGCACACATGATTTGCAATTTTGGAGTCTCAAGTATTTCAGTGAAGGCAAGTGGGTAGGATTACCTAGCCAGGCGGGAAACCACCGACCATAGAAATTTCTAAAAAATGAGATCCTCCAGGTTACGTGCTGGGATTAACAAACCACACGTCTTCTCAATATTGATTACAACATCTACAGAATATGGCTCGTGTATTTCACTATAAGATAAAATTAACTGTCTGAGATGATTTTTGTTTGCTAGCAATGAATCTTTACTAGGACAAACTGCTCTTTCCAGTTTGATCAGACGAAGCCTCCTCAACTGAAAAAGTGGATCCAGTTCTTCTAGGTTCCATCCATCTTGCATTCTAGAATTGTTGTAAGAGACACCACCAACAGGAAAACCTTCTAAATCATTGAGTGAAATTAATTTGCCAATACCTTTTGGAACCTCGTTTATTGGTGTGCCTGACATGCCAAGTCGTCTTAAGTTGCATAGCTGAGTTATACCTGAAGGAAGACTATGCAATGAAACACACCTTTGCAAATTCAATATCTGAAGGTTTGTGAGACAACAGACGGACTCTGGAAGAAAAGATATGTCTGTCTCATCAAGGTCTAGTAAACATAGATGGATCAAACATCCAATGCAAGATGGAACATTTTCTGTTTGTGATTTTGTTAAATCCAAAACATGGATGCTTGGAAAAATTTTAAATATTGCATCATCGAATCTCAAAGACTTGGTATAAGAAGTTCTCCAGGTTCGCACCTTACATTTCCCTTATCCATTCTTGGTAACACCACCATATCTTTTGTAGTGACAATTGAAATGCGTCGGAATTTACTCATAACACTAGCCCTTGTTGACTCAAGGTCACCAACAAAACATTCTTCCCTAGATAAATGACAAGCAAGCTGCCTTAATAGATCATGCATTCTGCATTGACTTAAGTCAACTGATAAACCATCTCGTTGGATGAGATTTCGATACATCAACTCATAGTAGTATTCTTCTGCTGTATCTTCAAGTAGACTGCCATCTTTCTCATCTATAAAGCCTTCAGCAACCCACATCCTGATAATATCATCACGGTTAATAACTGAATCTTCAGGGTACAAGGCACAATAGATGAAACATTGCTTCAAATGGTGTGGTAGATCTTCATAGCTTAGATATAGAGCATTTGTTATTTCACTAGGAAGACTACTCATGGACCAAGCATCTTTTACCAAAATCTTCTTCCAGTCATTCTCAGTTTGATCTTTGGTTTCTAAAACTCTAGCAATAACTTTGATTGCAAGAGGAAGACCACCACATCTGCTGACAATATCGATCCCTAAGTCATGTAGATGTTGTACTTCTTTTTCATCTTTGATGCCCATGCTCTTCCATAGTAACTCCCATCCTACATCCAGTGACATCAAATCAACTCGATGTGTATAGTCCATTCTGGTTTCAACAGCAATAGTGTCAAATCGAGTTGTCAAAAGAACTACTCCAGAAGATGCAGCATGTAGTGGGGGTCCTCAGTAGATTAGTCCATGTGTCTGACAGCCAGACATCATCCAACACAAGAAAAAACTCTTATCATCAATGGCCAATTGTAGCTTTCTTTGGAGCTCATTGGTTGATTCATCTTCCATGTATTTTACATCAAACTGTCGAAGAATCTCCTTTAAAATAGCTATTTCAGAGAAATCTTTGGAAACACAAACCCATGCTTGTTTGTTGAAACTCAATTTTAATTTTTGGTCAATGTATATTTTTTGTGCTAGTGTGGTTTTACCAACTCCTCCTGTTCCAACGATAGCAAGCTTGTAACACCTATTTTCCTTTTGTGTAAGCACCAAATCTACTACTTTTCTACAAGCATGTGTGACTTCCTTACCGACAAGATCCAATTCTAGAAGGCTGGAACTTCTTCTCTGCTTTGGTACTGTAACTGTAACATTTGGCTGTGTACTTGTCAGGGAAGTAAATACTTTATCCTTTAAAATGTTATCAATTCTTTTGTTTAAGTTTCTAATCTTAACAGCAACCTCATGACGTGTCTGAATATTAGAAAAGCAAGAGGAAAGGGAAAGGCCATTGCATGTTTTTTGAACTGCCTGATGAAGAATGATCTGGCAATAGCTTGCTTCCTTTGGATTTGGCCAAGTCAATGATATCATCAGCGTCATACACAGCATCTCTTAGTAGACCAAGCCAATTGTTAACAGAGGATTCATTTATGCTCCTTTGCTCTGCATCATTGAGGAAGTATTGTATTTGCTGCATTCTTCTCTGCAGTTCTATGAGCTCTTCTTTGACACCTAAAATTAGAATGGCCTCATTGGTAACAATCTCTTGCAACTTTTGGCACATTATCCAATAAAAGATTCAAAGTATCGTTGCCATCAGATCAAAAAATTTTGGAGATCCTAAGAAAGATCTGTACGCTGGCAATGAATATGAAAAACATGTTAACTTGGTCTCGCAATGGGATAACATTCACAAAAGTGAAAATATACCACTCTGACTTGCAGCATAGGTTTTATATAAGTACGGTTCCCTTGACATCCAGAATTTTCCAGCACCTTATTAATGACTTATATAGGAGCAAATTTTTTTTTTTTTCTACTGTCAGTAAATCACGTATAATTCAATTTTATATGGATTAGAAAATACGTAGTAACTAATAATACACTGTGCACATGACAGTATGGTTGAAAAACTAAGTTTTAAGGTAAAGTACTGAGGTATAAACCCATGTGTTAGCTTCTTGTCTGTATTTATTTTGGCTTTCAAGTGTTGTAACCTAATGTAGACTAGACTGGATGTTACCAACTTGGGAAACTACTAGGCAATGTTTCACAAAAAAACTTATAGTAATACTTCCATTAGTTTATGATCTGCTACAGCACGATAATTGTCAGATTCCAAGTACATACTGGATGTCTTACCTTAGAAAGCTATCTTCCAACTAGAGTCAATAGAAATCCTCCTGGCATAAACAGTTCACTTGGATTGCCAACCCATCCAATGTACTATGCCTATGCCATTCTGATAGAAAGGAAGTCTTATGGAAAACCAATTGATTACGTGTATAGAGGAAGTTATCGGCCAATCACCCACAAAGAACAAGAGATGACACAGCTAAATAATCCTGCAAAAAAAAAGAGAAAATTAAAGGGCAACCCGCGTGCTTGTTAAAAGAAGAGTTATCACTGTATTTAAGCTATGATGGTGCAGTAGTAATAAGTACCTTATTACTGTTCAGTATGTGCTAATGAGATTTCCTTTTTTGCTCCCCACAGAGTCTGTTGGATGTGATTGAGTGTGACACCAACAGAAGTCAGTATGCAGGGTGCGACAGTAGGAACCAGTAGTAGTAATCTGAACCAGAAATGTAAGATTGACTCGTCGAACAGAAATGGATATGCAGATTGTGAGAATAGGAACCAGTAGTAATCTGAACCAGAAATGTGAGATTCACTCCTCCAACAGAAAGGGTACATAAGACAATCACTCGGTCACCAGGAGAAACGAAACCAACAGATCCCACGGCAACTCTTGCAAAAAGTGTAGGCAGCTTGACCAGTTTAGTAGGTTCAGTGACAGCCATAACTAGAACAGCTTACCAGGTAATCAACAAGAAGAATTACCGCTGACTCAGAATTTTCAGACCAATTAGAACTGGAAAGCGTCGTAGGTCAACACTGGACAATCGGGAAGACTCTGATCGGATTGCTGCTTACGGAAATCAGTTTGTTCAGATGTAAATTGTTCTGCTCCCAATAGGATCTCTTCAATCTATAGTTCTACAGAAACGGGCCGGAGTACTGTCGAGCATCAAGCTTCTGCTATCTCTGCATCACCAGAGGCAATAGTATGAGAACCGAAACCACAAAACCAGATCACCTCGTTCACAAAATAGAGGCCACGAATAGATGAGAAAATACCTTGTGGGGAGCACAGTGAAAGGATGCAGGAGTGGAGGAGCAAAATGCGTCTTGTGAGTGGGAAATATGCGGCGCAGAAGATGTAGACTAATAGGCAGTGTCTGCAAAGACCTATGAACCTATGGTGTGCTGCCAATACTAAGGGTTGGTTGTCCACATGTGCATCTGAGAGCTAGAGGAACTGACAGCAGATTGATCCGGATGTAAACTAGTATGTGTCCATGCCACTTTTTGGTCTGAGGTGAAAAAAAAAAAAAAAGAAATGAACTGAGAGAACGATAGGAAGATGTCTGAAACGTTTATGGACTAATAACTGATTTAAAGTTTTGCTTACCAAACTGAAAGTGAAAGGGATGAAGAGAACCGGGGTAGTTCACAGAACGTGAAAAACTGAAAGCCAAAACAGAAGTGCCTACTGAATCATGCGTTCTGTTCCTCCTCTCATTTGCAGAAAATATTGATGTGGACCAGTATCTACAGGCTCACCAATATTCCCCCGTGCCTCAGCACAACTTCGCATAAGTAGAGAGGATCCTTTCAATCTCAACCGAGAAGGAAAACAGTCTGATAATAAGAACTAATCATCCTTGCAGGAGCAGTTTGTTCAGATGAGAGCCCATGAGTACTTTGTAGACCATCAAGAGTAAAAATATAGACAACTGAGAACTATCACTCGATCACCAGAAGAGAACAAAAACCAACAGATCACAGGGCAACTGCTGAAAAGTGTTTTGCTCTCCTACAGAAATGGATACACTGCCCAGAATCAAGCTTCTGCTCTTTCTGTCTCTCTGTGGATTACCATGCATGTGCTACGACAACGGAAAGCAGGATATAAGAACATCTTATTATTAAGTGGAGGCAATGAAGCTTTTCATAGGCAAGAAAACATACCTTGAATGCGACAGAGCTGGCACACAGAGCAGAGTGCTGCAGGAGGCGTTAAAATGAGTTTCCACGCCGAACAGGATTTCTTCAACCAGCTAGGTCGAACAGAAACGGCGTAAATCAGTCATGAAATTAGAGAGGAAAGATGAACAATCTGAAACCACTGAACTCACCCATGTAAATCAGCGTACCCTGAAATGGAAGGATGCAGAAAGCAAAGCGCTGGCAGAAAAGCGAAAATACAGAGCAGTTTTGGGTTGCTACTCTTCAACTCTGTCCACTTATTGGTACCACCAGAGTCGAGAGCAAACCTACCTCCAGTGGAAAGGACACAGCAGAGTTAATTCAGCAACTCCATTATTGTCCTCTCGGACAAGTCACTGATGCAGCACATGTGCCATCACTCGGCTCAGCTGGTGAGTGGGGGCCGACGACTTGACTCAGCTGCCGCACGGGTCAAGGTCTCCTCGTACCACAGCCCTGTACACGGCTGGCTCCATTATTGTCCTCGGCTGCAGGCGCTGTGCTGCGTGATAATCCTATGGTTATCCTATGCAGTGCAGATGGGGCAACAATGGTGGATTATCCTATGGTTACGTTGGAGGGAACTGCGGATCAATAATGACTTGGCGATGAAGCTGCAATTTACAAGATGAATAGCACGGGCAGGCACAAGAGTAAAAAAAGAAACAATGATTCGTTGAAACACTAGTCCTTTTTTTTTTTTTGACACTACTGAACCATTAGTCAATGCAAAGCCACCAGCTATAGAGAAACCGTTTGGTTGCTTGGACACGTACCACAGGCCAGGCAGCCCGCAACCAGGTCAGCAAGTGGCCGCGACGCGGGGGCGACCGTGAGCAACAAGCCGCCAGCAGTTTAGCTATTTTCCGTCATCAGGTCTTCTATTTTTCTTCGCAAATTGATCTAATCAGAAGCTTTGCAGATTGAGGTTACAGTAAACTGGAATCGCTGCCGATGCAGAGTTCTGCCTCTGACATCAGCGTACATTCCTCAAAGATTCAAAGATATTACATCCCTGATCATAGATCAAAATCAGCTAACCATGAGTCTCAGCTACTTCGACGTTGTGACAAAGTAGAATAAGACCAGCCTAAGACAAAACCCAACAAGTGAGGCAAACTGGCACCAACTTGAGAACAGAATAACCCAACAACAGAAAAGAGAGCGTCCACAGTTGCCGAGCGCATTATCTTTTTGAAAGCTAATTCGGGGGGGGCGCGCTTCCCCACCTACTTGTTTCAAAAAAAAAAGTCTCGTTTTTTTAGGGAACGGAGGAAACCCCTGGTCGTCCTGTTAATCCCGAAAACCGGACTAAAACCATACAAGACACCACAAACACAAGAAAGACAGAAAAGAAAATTACAACCCAAACACATGAACTTTTCAACGATGCCTCCAGGGAGGTGGGATGACGTAACAACGCCACCATCGTCACCAAGCGCACACACAGGGCTTGGCAAAGCTTTCGCCGAGTCTTGTGGTAAGGAGTCAAGCGGGGTGGCCAAAGCGTATAAAAGACAGAGGTTCTTCAATGACGCCTTCAACAAGGAGATCCGTCACAGGCCCGGGACAACCGACCGAAGCGCCCGTAACCTCGAGGAAGAGGCCCCATGGAAGCGCCGATCGCCGGTCGCCGCGAAATCGCCTTGACACGCCGGGCCGCGGAGCCGCTGACTCGCCCGCGACGACGGGAGGCGCCACGATGACATGCCGTCGCCGCCACACGCCGCGAGCCGCCGGACTCACCCGCGCCAGCTGGAGGCGCGCGACCGGCGCACCGCTGTCGCCGCCACGCGTCGCTGGAGCTGCTCGACTCGCCCGCTGGCGACGGAGCCGCGGCACCGACAAATACCGGGTCGCCGCCACGCTGCCGCGAGCCGCCGGACTCGCCCGCGATGACGGAGGCGCGCACCGACAGCGCCGCCGCCACGCTGCCGCTGAGCCGCCGGACTCGCCCGCCCTCGCGACCGGAGGCGCGCGACCGGCCACATACCGTCACCGCCACGCGCCGCGGGAGCCGCCGACTCGCCATGACGACGACGGGAGGCGCACACCGACAGAGCGCCGGCCGCCACGCGCCGCGGAGCCGCCGACTCGCCCACGACGACGGAGATGCGCTACCGACAGCAAGCATCGTAGTTTCGGCTGGGGCATTCCGTCGAAGTACCGGCATGCACCACCGCCAGAACCGGAGCCGCCATGGCCTTGCTCAAGGCCAAAGCCGGATGGTCGAGCAACCCCGGCTGGGAAATGGTGAGGTGAGGGGTGAGGAGTGGAGCAAAGAAATTTACAGGTGGTTAAAGTGATCGCCAAGACGCCGCTGGGCACCGAGACGCCGACTCCATGAGCACCGCAAGCGCCGGAAAGCACCAAATACGCCATGCCGCGCTACATCGCACTGAAACGCCGTTGACGCCCACCACGGTGCGAAGTCCACGGAGCCCCAGCCACCGATGTCCGCAGCCCTGCACCACTAGAGGCGCCCGCCCATGGATGACCGAGCCGCCGCCGCCCATGGATGCCGGGTCATGGACGCCGCCACCGAGAACGCCGGAACGCCACCAGCCGCGGCGCGCCCGACCACCACGAGCCGATCGGGCGGGGCCACCGGATCCGCGACCGGAGGACGGATTCGGGCCGAGGACGCGGATCAGCCCAGCCGCTTCCGCCGCTGGCCACCTTGCTGCTTGAAGACGGAGATGGAAGGAGGAAAGGGAAGGTGGAGATGCTGCGGGCAGCAGCCGTCGCCGCGCTCTAGCCGGCTGTGGCGGCAGCGGCCGGGGATGGGCTACGACGTGGGGCTCGGGCGGCGGCGGCGGCCGCCCTCCCGCCGCCCTGGGAGGAGACGCGAGAGGTACCGGACCGTTGCCTTCGTAGGGCCTAGCTTCGAATCATCCAATTGTCTTCGCACCTTGCTTTCGCAGCAACCAGGATCATCGATGTCCAGACCATCTTCTTTGCTCCTAGCTTCGCACGGTTTCTTGAAAAAGATAAAAAGGGTTCCACTGTGCACTTAATTTGTTAGGAACCCAGATAGGATTCCGACGAGCTTTAGAATCGGTATAGGTCTCCGGCGATCAACGCCGACATAAAGACGCCACGGATCTACTTGTATAGAAAGTAAGAAGCTAAACAAGTAAAGTGATGATCGATGCCGTGCTCTCTTCCATCCGCCTCTTATCTCACTCCGGACGGGCTTGTGCTCCGCTTTTGGGCCGCCCATTCAGTCCAAATAGCTTGACGTTGGGGACCTTCTTCCTCTTGGGCCTGAAGGGAAGCACCCGAATGGGGGTTGCCGGCAAAGCCCCCTCCTTGGGACCCTAAGCATGTCCCCGTGCCGGTGCCGGGGAACCGTTGCTTGACAGCCTTCCTCACCTTCCCAAGTCGCCAGGTTCGTGGCAAACCGCCCACACTTGACGAGGACTTGCGGAACGGTGCAGCCGCCGCGACGATGTAGCCGAAGTTTGCAGGACGCGCCCTGCACTTGCAAAGATGTCATCGATGTCCGGAAGGGGTGCCGAGGTAGTGGAGGAAGGCGGAGGCGAAGGCTTGAGTAGGGACACGTGGAACACCGGGTGCGTAGAGGACGACGCCGGCAGCTCGAGCTTGTAGGCGACGTCGCGACCTGGACAGATCTTGTAGGGGCCGAAGTATTTGAAGCATAGTTTGTGGTGTGAACGAGGCGCCAGGGAGCTTTGAACATAAGGCTGGAGGCGGAGGTAGACGAAGTCGCCCACAGAGAACACGCGCTCCGAGCGGCGCTTGTCGGCTTGGTGCTTCATGCGCCGCTTGGCGCCAGCAAGAAAAAGCCGGGCGACGGAGGCACGCATGGTTGCGCCGGCCACGAAGCGTGTCTTCCACATCCGCACAAAGCAAACAAGATCATCGAAAATACCAAAATGACGGGGAGCACGACCGTAGAGTACCTCGAACGGAGACTTCCCGAGAGCTGAATGCTCGCTTGTGTTGTACCAATACTCAGCCATGGGTAGGAACTTGAACCAGGCCACGCGACAGAATGAACAAAGCACCGCAGTAAGTCTCGAGGCATTGGTTTACCCTTTCCGTCGCCCATCGGATTCGTGGGGTGGTAGGAGGTACTCATGTTCAAGGTAACCTCGCACTATCTCGAACAATTCTTGCCAAAAGTTGCTTGTAAAGATCGGATCACGGCCGACACGATGTAAATGGAAACCCATGCAAGCGAAAGACCGAATCCAGAAAAGCTTTTTGCCACACAGCAGAGTAAGGATGGTGAAGAGGGACAAAGTGGGCAAACTTATCAACTTATCGACAACCACCATTATGGAATTAGTTGGCCCGTATGGCGCAATCCTTGTATAAAATCCATAGTGAGCACCGCCAAAGCCGATCCGCACAGCAGAGGAACCAACAAGCCCGGGTACGTAGATCGGTCAAGCTTTCGCCGCAGTGTAGTGCATGCCGCAACATAGTCCTTGATCGCTTTCTTCATGCCACGCCAGAAAAGAGACGCTTGATGCGATCAGATGTCACCGGAAACCCGAATGTCCACCGATGGCAATCGTTGTGCAAAGCCGCCATGACACGGCCGCAAAGACGAGTTTGAACCGAGCCGATGCGGCCAGAGTGCCTAATAACACCATCCTTGAGTGTATAAGGTGGGCGAGCCTGAGGATTGAGTGCTAGAGCAGCCAAAAGCTCTTGAGCTTCACTGTCATCACGATATGCTGAAACCAAGTCAGTCAACCATGCTGGGACAGCAGAAGATATAGCAGACAACTGAGACGTTGGTGCTGGGTGGCGCGACAGTATGCCACGTCGCATTGGAAGCACCCGGCTTGTACATGATTCTCAGATCAGAAGTCCAAAGAAGCTTATGAAGCATCTTAAGTCGCCACTCAAGATGCAAATGTCGACGCTGAATGTGGACCAGCTGCGCTGATCAGTATATATGACAAACTCGGCATGGCGTAAATAGGCACGCCATTGCTCCACAAAGAACTAGAATGGCAAGGAACTCCTTCTCGTGAAGTCGATAAACGGCTTGTACGAGGACCCAAAGACTTACCGACGAAGGCCGCCGGGGTGCCCATCCAACAGCAAAGATGCACCAACACCAGTATCACAAGCATCGCCTCCGAACATAGAATGTTTTGCTGAAATCGGAAGAGCCAAGATCAAAGGTAGACCAAGGCTTTTTGAGAGCCTCAAATGACTGGGACCGAACTCCCGGCCCATTGGAAAATGGTGCCCTTTTTCAGCCAGATCATTCGTGGGGCGAGCTAGAACCGCGAAGTTTCGATGAATTTACGATAATATCCGGCAAGGCCTAAGAAACCCGTAGTTGCTTGATGTCCGAGGGCGGAGGCCAGCCCGATAGAGCGAATTTTGCCTGGATCGCAGCCACGCCATCACCGCCGACGATGTGCCCAAGATAAGAGATGGACCGCAAGGCGAACCGACACTTATCAACTTGATCTTCCACCGATCACCGCCAAGAGTTCAAAGACCCGGGCGGAGATGATCAACATGTTCGCATTGCAGAGCGGCTCAGATATGAGGATATCGCCAAAGAATACCACGGCAAATTTGGCGCAGGATCGAAAGTGCGAGTCGAGTTCATGGCGCCCTCGAAATGTGTTTGGAGCACCGTAAGCCCAAAAGACATGATCAGATACTCGAATTGACCCCAATGCGTTTGAATGCTGTTTTGTGCTCTTCTCCCGGCGCCAAACGAATCGATTGAAGCCTGAGCGGAGATCCAAGCAGAGAACCATCTGGCATGTGATAGCTCATCAAGGAGCTCATCAACCACGTGAATAGGGAACTTGGACTTGACTCAGAAGGGAGTTCACCCGCCGGTAGTCCACGCACGCAAAACGCCATGAATCATCTTTTTTACGACCAGCAAGACTGGGAAGAGAACGACCGGTGCCGGGCTGAATGAGTCCCGACCAGAGCATATCGACACTTGGCGCTCGATTTCGCCCTTCCCCGCCGGGTTTGTAAGCGCACGCCGATGGCCACCGGAGAAGCACCGAACGAGAGGGATCTTGTGATCATAGCTGCGTCTTGAGGCAATTCAGTCGGCTCAAGAAAAGAGGGATGCAAATTGGTCGACCAATTGCTGAATCTCCTGAAGTAGCTTGACAGAGCTTCGTGTTCGAAGAAGCTGCAATGTGAAATAGCCGCAGAACGTAAGGTGGCGGCTGAATCGAGAATACCCTGCAGCTTGACATGTCCAGAGCCATACGGGATGTACAACCATTTTGCTTCCCAGTCGGACTTCATTGGAGAGAAGGCACGCAGCCAATCCATGCCCAATATAATGTCATAGAAGCCCAATGGAATGACTCGAAATGTGGAGTGGAATCTATAGCCTTGAACTGTCCACACTGCATCAGGAAGTTCAGAATCACAAGTAACCAGAGTGCCATCGGCCATCTGGACTGTCATTTGCTGTGGCAATAGGACGAGAACCCTCCAACTGAGCTGCTACAGAGGAACTGAGAAATGAGTGTGTGCTGCCCGAGTCAACAAGAATTAGCACATCCTTCCCATTAATCTGCCCATGAAACTGTAAAGTGCCCAGAGATGTTGCTGCTTGATCAGAGGAAGCACAAGTAGACAGTGCAAAAACCTGACCCTCGGCAGGCTGAGGGACTTCCTCGGCTGGAGCTTGATCTTCAGGTAGAGGCTCGGCGTACTCCTCAAAGGAGTCCGAGCGAGCGCCCAGACCTCGTGCAGGGCATGAGCCTGCGGAACAGGGGCACATCGATGTCCGGGGATCCACTTGTCGCCACAACGGACACAGAGACCACGCGCCTTGCGGTAGTTGCGCAGCGTAGCCAGCTTGTCGCCGACGGAGCGTGAGGAGGACGGCGATCCTCCCACGGCCGCCCGCCGGTACCGGATCACCAGCTTGAGGGCGCGGAGGGGGAGGTGGTGGCTGAAGTGCGCCCTTGATTGTAGCATGCCGAGCGAAGTGGGAACCATCAGGAGCCTTGAAATCGCGGGCGCCCGCTTTTGGTCCAAATACGCCGCCCGTAACAGGCGAGGGAGCAAGCGCGTAATCCAACGCTTATGACGAGAAACCAACAGTAACAAAGACGGATATCGGGTCAAGGCCATCGATGAATCGCTGGACATGGGACAGGTATCGCCGCGGCCTGGTATGGTGAGAGCTGTTCGACTAAAGCAAAGGAAGCGCCGACATAATCTGAGAGACCGTAGAAGTCATGCGCGTATGTGGAACATTTGGCGCAATAGCAGTTCATGCTCATCGCGCTGAATCGCCGTGGATCATGGCCGAAAAATCTCGGCCGTAGCACGGCGGAGCCCGGACTCGATGGATCGGAGCCGGGTGGCCGCGTGAGTGAAGTGGTGTGTGGAAACGGTGATCCACATCGAAGATGGACATGGTACATGGCGAAATAGTTGGCAGCCCGAGTTAGCCACGCTTTAGGATTGTCACCGCCGAATTGGGGAAATTGGAGTTTAGGAAGGTGGCCGAGGTTGTGATTGAGCTGTGGTGGTGCTCGGGCGAGATGAATGGTGGAGTGGGGTAATTGGTTGGGGAAACGAGTTGAAATCAGGCGGGTAAGGTGGATAGGGATGGGGATTGGGTTGGGATTGGGGAATTTGGGCGTAGGGAGGCGGGTTAGGCCGGGATGAACCGGTGGATACGGTGGTGGATACGGAGGAGGATACGGTGGATACGGTGGTGGATACGGGCGGGGGATACGGAGGGGGGGGAGGCGGATCTGCGCCATGAGCGGGGGGGAGGAAACGGCCGGGGAAGCCGGTACGCACCATTGGCCGGGGAACGGGCCATGGTCGGGTGGAGGACCATGCCCCGCATCCCGTGGAATCGATGGAGAGCCGTGCCCCATGGGCCGCCGATCGAGTCCGCAGAGACGCGGCCGGGCGACCAACTCCGACGATCCAGCGGCTTCAGAACCGCGATCGAGCGTATATCGAGGCGATGCGCGGTCGACCGAGCGAAGAAGGAACAGGGAGCTCGACACGGATCGCCAAGCAGCTTGCTCCTCGCCGACTCCAGATCTCGCGACCGAAGCATCGCGAGCGTCCCTGAATCTCGACGTAGCGCACCGCCGAGGTCAAGACGTGGTGCTCGAGGTCGCTGAGGCGGTTGTCGGCGGGTCGCCCCACCATTCCGCCATGACCGCCGCTGTACTCGGGCGTGGGCGAAATTTTCCAGACGACAACGCTGGGCCGAGCGTGGCGGCGCCGAGCTCGGGCCGCGCGCCGACCGATCCTGAGGCGCTCATCCAGCCGGTGGTAGATCGACCGAAACCCCGCCGCGAGGTCATCCAACCTGGCTGAACAGGGCGTCGAACTTGCCGCCGACGACGGATCCATGGAGCCGATGGAGCGGTGAAGTCGGGTGAAGTGGGAGGGGTGGGTGGGATGGAATCCAGCGCCGGAGTGGCCGTGGACGGGGAGGAGCCGATACCACTATTAGGAACCCGCATAGGATTCCGACGAGCTTTAGAACTGGTATAGGTCTCCGCGATCAACGCCAATTACAAGACGCCACGGGGATCTACTTGTACAGAAAGTAAGAAGCTAAACAAGTAAAGTGATGATCGATGCCGTGCTCTCTCTTCCATCTGCCTCTTATCTCACTCCGACGGGCTTGTGCTCGCGCTTTGGGCCGGCCCATTCAGGTCCAGCTAGCTTGACGTTGGGGACCTTCTTCCTCTTGGGCCTGGGAAGGGAAGCACCCGAATGAGGGTTGCTGACATAATTTGGCACCAATTCTTGCGCTTCCTGCTACCCCCGCCATGTATGTAATCACTGGACAGATTACTGTCCAAGTTGTTCACGCCTTCGCCAAATATAAACAAGCAATGGTATTAATCTTCATACTTGGTGGTTGTGCAACATTTTATCTACCATCGAATTGCTGCAAAGCAAGTTATTAACAAAATGTGTGGGCATTGAAGTATTACTGTTGTCGTATTCTTCACTGTCACTGTCATCATTCAACCTCCTGTAAGAATTACAAAAAGCAGAGGCGGCTGCATCTTTGTCATGGCAGAATATCATGCGAATCACCATGTACTATTCATCTCGTAAGAGAATGCTGGCTCCTGTGGATTCCATTATCACCTGCCTGCAAAATAAGGGTGAGTTAGATTGGAACTATGGTTAGCTTACTAAGTATTGCTTATGAAATGATTTTCATAATTGATGAATAACAGAAGTGTACCCTCTTCATCATCAGCCTTCGCAGCCAATATAATTTTAGTGTTATGAATTAGAGAATAAAGCCTAGCCAATGGCGATACCTTGAGTTCACTTATCCACCTAATTATGCAGTTGTTCATCACCCCTTGTCCAAGTGTACACATCTAGGTCTTCACCATGAAGTTGATGGCACTGCTGTGCAAGCCCAGGCACCCATAAGGAGGAGATCTCTTTCATATCCTCGTGGAGCCACAACTGCTGCAAGTTATCCAACTCTTCAACACATCTCAAGTCTGGGCAGTCATGCGTACGCAGCCGTCTTACTCGGGGAAGATAGGATACCCTCTCCAGGCATTCACATCCTTCGATCACAAGGACCTCTGAGAGGAATGGGAGATTCTCCACCACCTTAAGGCTGCTCACATATCTTAATTGGAGCTCCTTCAGGCTAGTGGCCTGTTGTCCAAGATGTAGTGGGAGGCCTCTAAGATTGGGGCAGCTATCAAGGTACAAGGTCTTTAAACTAGGCAGCAGCCACACCCCTTGAGGCATGGTTTTCAGCTTCTCAGTCGCTCCATCCCCAACTCTGTCCTTACCAACTGCTGAGTTTTCTTCTCCTTCCACAAAGAACCACTCTTCCCAGTTTGGCATGTTTTGTAAAAGCAGTGATTCAAGCTTTGGGAAAGCAATTGCCTCTGTAGATCTTGGACTATCCATGGTGCAACCAGTAAATTCAGGTCCAATCTTCTTAACTCCTGTTGCTCCAGTGATTTCCAGGAACTTCAAGTTGGGTAGCTTCCCCAATGGTGGAAGATACACACATGCTCGGCAATTAATGAGGTTTAAGTGTTTCAAAGAAAATAAATGGGCAGCACCAAGCCAAGTGGGATACCTTCGACCAAAGAATCCTCCAATAACCAGCTCTTCCAAGTTCTGTGGAAGGATTAGCTGCTCAAAGATCTTCTCGATATTGCTAACAACCTCTTCTGGATACTGTTCATATGTATTATCAGTGCACCATAGCCTTAAAAGTTTTAGATGTCTTTTTGTGCTTTAGTAATGATTCGACATTGCAAGCAGATGCCTTTTCCAATTTAATCATATCAAAACGCCTCAGCAGCAACATGGAATCCAACTCTTCCAAATTCCATCCATCTTGCATTGTTGTATTACCACTACTGCTACTGCCAACTGGAAATCCTTCTAAATCATTCAGAATTTTCAATAGTCCTATCCCTTTCGAACCTGATTTATTGGTGTGTCGTGAAGACCAAGGCGTCTTAACTTGCATAATTTAGTAATTCCTGAAGGAAGACTTTGCAATGAATAACACCTCTCCAAGTTCAATATTTGAAGGTTGATGAGAGAACCAATGGACTCTGGAAGATAGGATATGTTAGTCAAATCAAGATCTAGTGATCGTAGATGGATCATATTTCCAATGGAATTTGGAATAAATCGTATCAGTGAGCCAGTCAAATTCAATACACGGAGATATGGAAATCTTCTGAAAATTGTGTTCTCAATTTCTGGTGTTGTAGCAAAACGAATATTCAATGTCCACACTCTAGTATGATTTCTGTCCACATTGGGCAATATTAAAGAATCCCCACTGGAAATTGAAATACGGCGCAGTTTGGAATAAGTCTTAGCTCCAAATGATAACGAGTCACCGCAAAAATATTCTTCTTCTGACAAATGTCTTGCAAGGTGCCGCAGAAGATCATGCATTTTGCAGAAAGAGCTATCAAAACTTATAGACACTGGTTGTAAGAGATTCCTATGTATCAACTCATAATAGTATTCTTCAGCTATATCTTCTAGAAGTTGTTCTTCTTGCTCTTCTACAAAACCTTCAGCAACCCAAAACCTGACAAGATCATCACGATGCATGACCATATTTTCTGGATATAAGGAGCAATAGAGGAAACATTGCTTCAAACACCGTGGTAACTCATCATAACTCACATACAGAGCTCCTCTAAGCTCAATAGGAAGCTTGCTCATGGCCCAAGCACTTTTGTTTAGAACCTTTTTCCATTGGTTCTCAGTGTGCTCTTTAGTTGCTAGAACACTAGCAATAACCTTGATTGCAAGAGGAAGGCCACCACACATGCGAACGATCTCCATCCCTATATCCCGTAGGCTTTGAAGTTCAGCATCTTCAATAACTTTTATACTCTTGCATAACAACTCCCAACCCACATCTACTGACATCAACTCAACTCGATGCACATCTTCCGCCCCGATTACCCGTGCCACTGTATCATTTCGAGTTGTCAGCAATATTATTGCTGTAGTTGCAGTATTTAAGGGGACTCTAAGTAGATTAGTCCATACATCATGCTGCCAAACATCATCCAACACAAGAAATAAACTTTTCTTTTCAACGGCTTTTGCTAGTTTTATGCTGAGTTCCCCATGTTTTCATCTTGCTCATAGTGTGCCCCAAAGTTTCGGAGAAGTTCTTTCAATAGAGAAGCTTCAGAGTACTCCTGAGAAACACAGACCCATGCTTGTTTGCTGAAGCTTGCTTTTATTTTGTCATCATTATATACTTTTTGAGCCAAAGTTGTTTTACCAATTCCTCCAGTCCCAACAATACCAAACTTATAGGTTCTATTCTCCTTGTGTGCAAGCACCAGTTCCACAATTCTTGTGCTGGCACGTGAAGTTTCCTTTACCACAAGGTTAGGCTCCAAAATCTTGCATGTTTTCATCCTCCTCATCCTCACTGTTGAAACATCTTCTTTAGGCTCCATATTCTGAACCTTTAAGAATCTTTCACCCAGCTTTGCAATCTTCTCAAGTTTAGCTGTGAAACTTCTTATTCGAATAGCAATCTCCCGACGCCTCTGAAAACTAGGAATGCAGGAGAAAAAACGAAGTCCTAATGCATCCACTTGAGTTTCTTGATGACGACGGTGTCGATGAATGATAGTTAGCTAGCAGTTTGCTTCCTTCGAATTTGGCCATGTCAATAATATCCTCAGCTTCATACATAGAATCTTTAAGCTCAGAAAGCCAATTGTTAACTGCTGATTCTTTGTTCCTCCTTTGCTCAGCATCATTAAGAAAGCATTGTATCTGGTTCACTGTTTGCAGCAGTTCTCTAAGCTCTTCTTTTACCCCCTAGAATAAGAATGGCCTCCTCTACAATGATATCCTGTAACTTCTTAGCACATGATACAACCAGAGAATGTAGTATTGTTGCCATTACACAAACTTTTAAGCCAGCTCCACAAGAGATTCCAAGTGGCTTATTAGCAGGGATGGCAGACTTCCAGGCTGGCAATGGATCCACAATATGTGTTAATTTGAATGCTAAACAACAGTAAGAAAACTATTATGCTTTTGTTTGTATCTTGTTTAAAGGCATATACTCTAAAGTTATGTATGGAAACATGCTTACAATAAATATCTGCATGCAGTCCATTATTATTGGCATATCTAGTAACTTAAGTACATTTTAAAGAAGTACTAACTAAAGCAAATTACACACAATGAAATTTGTCGCTGACTTGCTGAGGAGCTAAGCACCAGGTGTCAAAATGTTACCTTTTCCAGTATAATGTATAAAGAATCCTCAAGGACAAATGATCCATGAACAATTCCCTCTTGATGAAATATGTGCATAGCACAGTCATGAAAATTGATCCATAGATATACAGATCCTTCTTCTATGGAAAACTGTAATTGAATCCTCACACTCTATACTGAAGCCCTCATAACAAATTACAGTAGCAACATCACAGGGGCAAAGATGCAATATCTACCTTGATCTATCTTCCAGCAAGCTAAAATGATTGATGATAAGATCCATAGTAATCATGATGATGCAGAACCAATTTCTTATGTGGTGAATCCATCACTACTTCAATATATTGAGTTCTAGACAAGCCCAAGAAACTGAAAACCAATTGCTTCGAGAAACCAACGAATAGAACAGTTGATACTTGATAAACAGCTTACAAAGAGAAAAAAACCCACATTTGCTAATACAGCTGCAAAAAAAAAAAAAAAAAAAAAAAAAACAGACAGAAAGAGAATATTAAAAGAAGAGTGGCTTAGCAGAAAACCACATGTACTCTGATAGAGTTACATAAGAGTTACCTGAATAAGGGTCAATTGATAGGTCCCTTATCTGAGTTGTGCACGAGGGAATCAGTAGTAACCATGTGAATTTAACGCTACCAGAAAGATCCCTTCAATCAGCAGTCCATCAGAAAAGAGAAAAATTAAGTGCTGAGCATCAAAACGTCTGGTACTTCTGCATGACCACCGCACGTAAATCAGACATGCATGAAGAGAAGAAAAGTTAATGAATCATTAGTCCTGCTTTAAGGGATATGGAGCAAGCTACAGGTAACCATTAGCTGAAAGGGTGTAACAGCAGATAAATGACTGCAATGAGCATTATTCTGATGAAGTGTTCTCTCTTCTTTGCATCACACGCGTACTGATTACTGAATGACATGACATTGTGTAAAATCTGTAGACTGGATAGCGCAGTCTACATATGAATGAACATATTTTTTCAAGTAATGGTGTTAACCATTGACTCTGATTAACAATTTATACTTTGCACTGATTTTTCAAGAGTATTCATCTATCACTACTCCTAGCCTGCTATGATTTATTGACATGTTGACTGCATGGGGATACATAGGAAAGGAGGATTGGTTCTGCTATGATTCTTTACTCTGGAAATTTGTTTAGAACCGTTTCTATCTACTCTTCTCTTCTGATCCGATTCTCCCTTCCAAATGCACCCTAATTGTTAATGACCACTAATGCCACGGATCAAGACTGTCTACCATATATGTTCATGTTAGTACAATAACAAAATTGTAAGCTAGATTTACCTAATATTTCGCTATCTCTCCAGAGTAGTAAGAACTTGTGGGACCAGGGTGCTCACAAAAATACTGAAACAACGATACACGATTGCTAGCGTATTATGAACGAGAGGAAGCACTTGATGTAAAAAAGAAGTAAACCAAATCCTATTTCAAAAAACTTCATGAAAACAGCAGGAGAAATCCCAAATCTTGGATAAAATCGGGGAGGCACCCCCAAGGAACTCAAAAATCTTGGATCAAATGGTCACAGATATTTCGACTTTGGAGTTAGATTCAGAAATTACGAATCTAGATTTAAAACCTTTTAGGATTTGGATTTCCAAAAGGTATTCGCAAAATAAAAAAACTTCCCGTTAGCCTGCATACCAAAACCAGTTGACTTCCAATTGACTGTCTACTGACCTTCAATCGTGAGGCTCAAAAGCCTTCGGCCCTAAAAATGGCATCAATTTGTAAACTGGATGACGATTTCTCGACTTGATTTGTAAAGATCGTACCTGATGATTTTCCAGATCGAGGTGGACTCCTGATGGTGGTGGACGCACTAGAGGTGCCTCAAGTTGAGGAGGGAGGGGCGACGGAGAGCAGCGGAGGGGGAGGAAGAGCAGCGCAGAAGCCCCTCTACTCTAGATCGATCCGCGTCCAGCGGCGTCGTCCGCAGGTTGTAGCTTGAGCGGCGCGCCGCCGCAGTTTAATTATTTCCGTCATTAAAATACAGTCGAGTCAACGGGAGCAGAGGAATAGGCGTGCTTGGTTGCCTTCCCAACCCAGCCAGGCTCGTTCAACGCAGCCAGGCCTGATTTGGCCAGGTTGGATGCATGCAAGGGTGGTTGTTTGGTTGCATGCATCCGGTTAGCCAGGCTGTGGGTAGCCAGCGTTTGGTTGCCTGTATATGGTGCAACATTCAAATTCTAGATGCAGCAAACTGTGTTTGGTTGGTTGCATACAAGATGGTAGAGTGACCTCTTTGCATGAAGTGGTGAGATTACCACCGTCTAGTTTAGATGCATGAGAACAATTTACATCAACTTCCAAATTAGGAAACCTAAAACTACAATAATAACTACAATTATTACAACTTTAACTTGAATTAAAACACGACACATATGAAAATGCTCCACTCCAGCAGCTTCAATCAAAGGCAGATTCAGAGGCTCTAGAAGAGCACTTGCCTTATATCCTTTCAGTTGTGACCTCCTTTCTTTACAATGCATATTGCAGGCTCCACTACGAACATGCCAAGATTCTAGGATTCATTTTTTCTTCGGCTTTTGGACCATAGAATGGCAAACAAAAAAAAAAAAACCCATCATTGACATAAGGCAAGTGCTCAGTATAATAAACCAAAACATCATTGGCATAAGGCAAGTGCTCAGTATAATAAACCAAAACATCATTGGCATAAGACAAGTGCTCAGTATAATAAACCAAAACATCATATTAGTTCTCGGATCATCAATGCCAACAGCAATGTTGACACAAGCAAAAAGAGAATGACACAAAAATATGCTCTTATTAAAATTGCAAACATCATAGACTTGGACATATGCATAAACTAAAATTGCAATCATCGTTGACATGGACAAATGCTCAGATTAATTTTGCAATCATCATTGGCTTGGACAAATGCTCAGATTAATTTTTTTCAATAATCATAGACTTGGACATATGCTCAGATTAATTTTTCAATAATCATAGACTTGGACATATGCTCAGATTAAATTTTCTCATGGATCATAAGAGGGAGAGTAGGAATCTTGAAAATTATGCCACGGATTGTTCTAGGCTGGTCTGCATACTCTAACCATTGGGCTCACAAGCAGGATGCTTGGCCGAATCCAGCAAAAGGACTTTCTTTTGGAACACAGCAAGGTCAGCACGCACCCTATGGAATCGATGAAGCAGGGAGTCGGGAAGCCGAGTTTACGAGGGAGTGGAGGCAGGGAGCACACACCTCGAGGAAAGCGCACCGATCCTGCTCGAGCTTGTTGAGCTCGGCCTGGATCCGGTGGCGGCCCCGTAAGTCCGCTGAGTCCCCTCGATCCGAGGGAGTGGATCCGGTGGCGGCCTGGATCTGGTTCCCTCGATCCGGTCCGGTGAGGCTGGCGCAAGCTAACTGGCACATGGGAATCGATGAGCAGGCCGGATCGATGACCACCAGCACGGAGAAGAGAAGGAGGTGGCTCAGATCCACATCACCAGTAACCCAACAAGAGATAGAAGAAGGAAAGCAGGCGAATCGATGAACACCGAACGGAGAAGATGAGAAGGTGGCTCGATCCATAGCACATACCGGTAGAGCAATGGGGGAGCAACGACGGGGAAAACACGGTGACCGGCGGGAAAGAGGAAGGTAACGCCGGCATTCGCGCCATCTCCCCGCGCACGGAATTGCAAGCGGCGTGCGCTGCCTTGGAGCACGAAGCGGCGGAGGAACGGCCGATTTGCGTTCCTTCTCAACCAAGGTGGGAGGGATTTTGCATCGGTGAGCGGGGCTGGGGAGGGCGAAACAAGCTACCAAACACGAGTAGGTTGCATCTCGGGGCGCATGTATGCCCGGGTGCGGGCAACCAAACACGCCCTAGAGCCCGCTTTTGCCATGCAAGGCGAAATAGTTTGGGTTAGGGTACTTGTAGCACTTTTCGTTTGTATTTGGTAATTGTTGTCCAACCATGAACTAACTAGGCTTAAAAGATTCGTCTCATCTTTTCAACCAAACGTGCAATTAGTTTTTGATTTAACTACATTTAATACTTCATACATCCGTCAAGAGATTCGATGTAATAGATACTTGTAGCACTTTTTGGGTTTGCTTTTTGGGTTTGCATGGGAACCGAACACCCCCTAGTTTATCCCGAGACAAAGCACAGGTAGCACAACCAACATGGGACGAGCCTTGTCGTTTCATTCCAAGCATTCTTCTTTGTAATTAATTATTACTCCTCTAATACAAATTATGTCTTTTTAACTTTTCAATGAATCGAATTTGATAGTATGTATCTTGGCCAAATTGATATACCCAAAAAAATAAAATGACTTATAATTTGGAACGGACGGAGATTAGTTCTGCAACTTGACTCTTGAGGTTCCAAGTGTCTTGTCGAATATATCAACTTGTTTAACCAAAAAGCTTAAGCTCATGAGATGTAAGTAATTCACTTATAATCTAGCAATGAGAAGCTTAAACTTTTAAGTTGCTTTGCTCATATTAAAGTACTCTCTCTCCGTCGATTCCAGCTAGATTGGGCCGGAATTGACACGTGGATTGGGGAAGATCGGGAGGAGGGAGAAGATGGAGGTGGGGGCGGCGGTGATGGCGAAGCGGCGCAGCGGCCGCCGCGCGGCCGGGCGGCGGCGGCGGCCGCGCCCTCTAGCGGCCCCAGCGGCGCGGCGGCCTGGGGGGCGCGGCAGGCGCTTGTGATGGCGGCAAAGATCAGGCGGGGAGGAGGGGGGGGGCGTGGGGGAGAGGAGGAGCCAGAGATTGGGATAAAATTTCTTTATTTGCTTGTTGCCCCGAAAGATTACACTCCTTACTTATATAGCCCGGCTAGTGGGACTTGTATCTCAAGCAATCTCTCTAAAGGTTTCCTTTATAGATCCGGAATACCTTTTACAAGCATATCCTATTTATTTATTCTTGACTAATATTATCCAATTCCTAATAATATTTATTTAATTCCTAATAAGGGTCTCCCTTATAGATGAGATAGCCCCTTGCACACCAAAAACGCCTAAGGATAATCCTAGATAATTTCATCCTTCAATTCCTGAATTAATTGCCGAAAAATCCGCGGAAAGGAGGGGGACGGCGGCGGGCGCTGGCCCTGAGGGCGGCGCCGACGCTCCATGGGCCGACCGGGCCTGTCCTCCTGGGCCCTATTTCCGGGACATGACATCTCCCCTTCTCCGACCGGCGCGTCCTCGCCGGGATGAAAGTCCATTCGTGACCCCGGGATGAAGATCGGGCTTGCCCCCGGAATGATCACCGCACCTATAGGGCGAGTCGACCCCGCACCGGGTTCCTTAGGATCATGTTCTCTCCGTCCTCTTTGGATCGAACTCCGGAAGATAGTGGAGGTTGCCGGATGTAGCCGCGGTAGATGTATCGATGAACCGCACGTCCCTGGCCGAGAGGTCGCCGACGGTGAGCTGCCAAGAGAAGCTCGCGTGGAATGCCCACGCCGAGGTGTGCCGGTGCACCATGTCACCGGTGGGCTCTCCAGAAACGTAAAACGCTCATTGGGAGCGTTGACGAAGAGCCGGTCTCCAAATAGTGATGTCACGGCGAGTAGGGAGGAGTAGCGACCAAGTTCAAAGATCGTGCCGTACATGAAGGACCCGACATCGAACAGGGATGGTGAAAGCCGGTGAACCGCCCTCTCTCGGGCCGTAGTGATGTGGACGTTGTCTCACTGTGAGGAATAGGCGATCCATGCCGTCGAGGAAGACGACCTCGGGCTGGACCGACATGGTGGCGGCGCTGCCAAATGCCGCCCAACAGGATGGCGGTTGGTGCTGCTGAAGTAGACTCCAGAGTGTACGCGCCCCGCTAGAAAGTTCGTCCCGTGCGAACTCCGCCCTGAAGCAAGGCCTCCAAAGCAGGTCGGGTAGTAGTGGAGATGAAGCTGGGAGGTAGAACCGTCCGTCGAAGAGTAAGAGGCCATCTCCCCGTGGTGACGTCGAGGGCAATGCGGCGTGGTGCCGGTCCTCCAGTGTAACTTGACGTAGCTGGACGAAGACTCCGGTGGACGTGTCGTAGAGGTCCAAAGCGCGCTTGCATGCCTTGAACGCTTATAAAGACGAGTCGGAGTAGTCCCGATGCCCGCGAAGATGCCCGACCGTAGGAGGCCGGGGCTAGGCGCGCCTCACTTGGGTGGTGGCGCCGACGTGAAGGTACCGGGGGCGTCCGTTGCGGTAGTATTGTAGCTCATGTGTGGCGAAGTCCCATGTCACTCTTCCCAGTGCCGCCAACCAAGGCATGCCAAGGATGACGTCGACGTCGTCGCCGAAAGTGGCAACACGTGGGCGCCAATCTCGGCGGTGGAAGCGCCGAGTCATAGGGGGACGTCGAAGGTGGCGGTCCGGCATGTCGTAGTGGCGCCGGTGCGGTGGTGATCGACGCACGCGACCGACGAGTCCGGAGGCCTGCCGTGAGTCACCACCCGGTTGTCGATGTAGTTGTCGTAGCTCCGAGTCGACGATGATATTGACACCCGTTCACGAGATCATACCAACAAGGTATAGAGAATGGGCACCACGTACCGGGGAGTCGGGGTCCCCAGTGAGGACTTTTAGATCAACCGGCTCCTCTTTGACGCCCTCGTAAGTTGAGTGTCCGCCGTGTCCTCGGTGTCGTCGTTGAAGACCGTGATGTCGAAGAGGTGCTTGCACTTGTGACCCCGCAAAAACGGCTCGTCACAATTGAAGCATAATCCTCGCCTTTGCGTCGTTCGGTCATCTCCTTCGGTGTCGCCGTTTGAACGGCCCGAGCCGGGTGGTGCCGAAGCGGAGGTCGCCTGGGGCGACCAACAAGGCCGCGGCCGGGGCCCCGCTCGGCGGTCTTGACTTGCCGGTGTTGTAGAGGATGGCGGCGTCGCTCATACGCCTCGGCGAGAGACATGGCGTTTCCATGTCCATCGGATTCTCGCATCTCAACGCCCTGTCCTTGAGCGGTACGCCCCAGCCCGCAGTGTAGATGTTCACCGATGTTTGTCGTCGAGGTTGCACACGCACGAGCCACGTGCGCCCGGAACAGCCCGTGTACTCATCGACGGTGTGTCTGTCTTCCTCGGGGATGCCCGGCTCACCCAACGGGTTCCGCCTTTCACCGGTCCAAAGCGTTCATTGACGTCTTGGGCGAAGCTTGCCCAATCTGTCACCGGTTTCTCCCGGGACAGCCTCATGTACCATTCTTTGTGCTCCTCCCGTGAGATGATAGGAAGCGTGCTGGACTGCTCAAGCCGGCGTACCTTGTCCCCCTGAAGAATTGTTCGCGGCGATTGATCCAAGGTAGGGATCCTCTTTGCCATCAAAGGTGGGGAAGGACAGACTTGTGCGGGGACGGGGAGCGAAACCTCAGGAAGGTGTCGGCCGGGAGGTGGGGAGGGGGCGGCCCATGCGCGCTGCCGGGCGCGCCCCTTCCGGTCTTTGCCTTCGGTCCCAAGTAGCTCAGCATCGCCTTCCAGATCCGAAGCGGTGACCCGATCGTCGAGGTTACGCTTGCCATCGGTCCCGCTTCTTGATGAATTCACGAGTCTTGTCTCCATGATCGTTCTCATCTCGACCTCGGCATCGTTGAGTTGTTGACGCGCTTGATCGAAGCCGGATCGTCGCCTGAGAGTATATCGAGCTTACCCTCGATCTTGTCCATCCCGAGTTGAATTTGGAGAATTGGTCCCCCAATTTCTTGATCAGCTTCTTCATGTCGTCCTCCATGGTGGTGGGTGGATCGTAGTGGTCTCCGGATACCGGTTGCCGATTCCGGCTAGATTGGGCCGGAATTGACACGTGGATTGGGGAAGATCGGGAGGAGGGAGAAGATGGAGGTGGGGGCGGCGGTGATGGCGGCGGCGGCGGGCCGCCCGCCCTAGCGGCGGCGGCGTGCGTGGTGGCGGCTGGTGGCGGGGCGGAGGAGGGGGCGCGCGTGGGGAGAGGAGGAGCCGAGATTGGGATAAAATTTCTTTATTTGCTTGTTGCCCTGAAAGATTACAGACCCCTTACTTATATAGCCCGGCTAGTGGGACTTGTATCTCAAGCAATCTCTCTAAAGGTTTCCTTATAGATCTGGAATACCTTTTACAAGCATATCCTATTTATTTATTCTGACTAATATTATCCAATTCCTAATAATATTTATTTAATTCCTAATAAGGGTCTCCCTTATAGATGAGATAGCCCCTTGCACACCAAAAAACGCCTAAGGATAATCCTAGATAATTTCCTCCTTCAATTCCCGAATTAATTGCCGAAAAAAATCCGCGGAAAGGAGGGGGCGGCGAGGGCGCCTTGTGCCGGCGCCGGCTGGAGGGGCGGCGCTGATGTCTCGATGGGCCGACCCGGCCCTCTGTCCTCCCCGGCCCTATTTCCCCGACATGACACTCTCTCTCTCCCATTAAGTTTGCCAACCTCAATTCCGTGTCATCTTGTTCGATTATTCGACTTATTTTAAAAATTTTCATAAATATAATTTATTTTGTTATGACTTATTTTATCGGTTAAGATACTTAAATATTAATTAATTTATTTTATTATTTACATAAATATTTTGAATAAGACAGATAGTCAAACATTGAGTTCAAAAGTCAAAAGCGTCAAACTATATGGGACGAGGGAGTAAGTAGTAGCCAATTAGTGTTTAAAAAATATATAAAAATATTTGATAATTATGATACTCCATCCATACAAAAAATGTAAACCTTTCTTATGAGGAGTCAACTAAATCTTAAAATTGACTAAGTTCCTAGAAGATATTATGTACATTTATATCTTCAATTAGGTTTATTATGAAAATATATTCTATAATTAATTTAATGTTACTTATTAGGTATACGAGCAATAATACTTTGTCATATATATTGAGTACAAAATAAGAATCTTTGACTTCTCAGAAGCCAAATTTACATGAGTTTTAGGGACAGAGGGGAGTATGTAATAAGTATTAGGAGATTAATGAACAACTATATTTTGATAATAAATTTATGTAGAGTTATTAATCGTTGATACCATTACATTGTTAAACTTAAAAGTATTTTGATAATCTATAACTATACTAATAAAGAGAGAAAATTTCTTGTCCACCGTGTCTTATGTGTACCCATGAGTCCGGTCGAAATACGACCTGAATTCATAGTTTGAGCCTGGACGGTCGTAGAAGGTCAGGAGGCTGATCCGTTTATTGGGCCTGCGTGCAAGCTCGAAGGGCTAGGCAACAGAGCCGGGCTGGCACGTACCACGCTCGCGGCCCAAGGCCTGCCATCACCACTTGGTCCGAGGCCACGCGCGTGGCTCAAGCGTGGCCACTAGACGACCATGCAGAGCAAGTGCCTGTGGGACTTTGACCGTTGTAACTAAATTCTTTTTTGCTTTAAAAAAAGATACAACACTGTTTTCTAACACTTACTCCTAGAGTGCTGGAAATTATGTAGAGACCATAAGACTAATATAGACGAGTAGTTGCAATACTTTAAATGGCAATTATTTACCATAACACACAAATTGACTCTAAGATGAGTAATGAAAACCAATGTCCTAGGAATATCTAAAGAATATTGAGAGAAATAATAAATAAAAAATTATATTTAAGGTAAAAAATATATAATTTGATTTTTCTTGACCCGTAGCAACGTGCACGGGCATGTTTCTATAAAGAGAGAAAATTTCAGTTGCCCTCCTAGAGTGCTTTGAAAAAAGGAACTTAGTCCAATACAATATCAATTAGAAATCAAGCGGACATGGTTGTGACGGCTATGGGCCGACTAAGAGACTTGAGAGAGAGATCAAGGATAGGGAAACCGTAGAATACAAACACCAGAAGGCGACAACGGCCTCCGAGGCTGCCGTTGGCGAGATGTGAAGCAGCGCCAGCGCACTGCCATGACGCACGGCCTGACCAGCAAGATATGTTATCAGTTGGTAAAAAAAATCTTTAAATATGTATCCCATTGCAACACACGAGTATTTTTGCTAGTAATACTTGAGTGAGGTTCACAAATCCACTTTTTTTTGTGTGACAAGGTTCACAAATCCACTCACGGAAGAAACTGGAGAAGTAATGGCATCACGAGATTAAGGTTAAGGAGGCCCAATAAAAAGGTTTATTGTTCAAATTTTGCCCCAAAAAATCCATTGGAATATTGAGACACAACTTACTGTTATATGGGCCAAGGCTTTTGCTGCGGCCTGCGGCCCAAAATAGGCCCTTTGTCATTCTACATCTGCTAGAAACGATCCATCAATCCCTAGATCAGTTTTTTTTAATGAAAACCCCTGGATCAGTTAGACAGTGTACGCAGTAGTCTATGCAACTTTACTACATCCAAAATACAGTTTTAGCACCAACTGGATCCCACCAATCCACCATTTTGGTCCGGCCCTAAAAACAGGGCATAATGGTTTTGGGGCCAACAAGCTTATATTTCAGCTTAATGAGCAGTCTTGAGACTGGGCGCACTAGGCTTCTGATCTGAAAGAAATTGTCTTTTGTGCGCCTACTAGAGAGTGGAGACAACAAAGCACGATTTTCTGTAGAAGTTTAATCTACCCCAAACACAAACATTGAAAAAAAAGATCACGGTTACTAATTACCGTTCACTACTACGAGAATCGCTCATCACTACCGCCGGTATCACTTTGCGAAATTTAGTCCACCGGCAAAATGATGAACCGCACCCGCAAAGGATGAACCGTTCAGCGCTGGATCGACCGAAACTCCACGGGCTCGACTAAATCCGGCAGTGAAGACTCGTGATCATCAACGGGTTCAATCGTTCCCCGGCAGTGGTATTGATGGTCACAGATCACTCGCGGGTTTGAATTAGAACCGAAAGCGATTTGAAGATTGACACCACCGGGCTGAATTAGAACCGATAGCGATTAACTTGGGAGGGGAAGCAAAATACAATGTACGTATAAATAGGACTCAGCCGCGGTTAATTTCTAAGACGAGGGAAACGCAAAATGATAGAAAATTAAGATTGACACGCATCATATTAAACCGATACAAGCAAACAGTGAGACCCAAGTTAACGAAAAGATAAAGAGATTGACATGCAAATGATTAACCAATAAACTGATTCATTAGCAAATTAACCACACAGATCATTGTATCTTACACATCCACACAAATCAGAGAACACATAAATTAACATAAAAAGAAGAGAACCTAGGCGCCTTCTTGGCCTTCTTGGCCGCCCGCTTGGCCGGCTTCCTGGCGGCCGCCTTCCTGGCCTCCTCCCGTTTGGCGGTATCCCCTCGGCGAGGGTACCGGCTAGAGAGTCGATCCGGAGGGCGTAGAAGTTGGCCCTCCCCTCGAGGGGCAGATTCACCCTTGGCCAGGAACTCCACAGCGAACTTCATCTCCTCCCGGGTGGCGGCCATGTCGACGATCGTGGGCGGCGAGTCCGGCTTTCCTGTGAGGGGCACGAAAGAGAAGTTAGCGTTGGATAACGGGAGGGGGCGGGGGGACGGGGTATAAATGTGGCGTTTCCAAAGACGGTTTTTCGAAAAACGTAACCGGCCACCGCCGCCCCAATGGCCGTCTCCAAGGCGCTCAACGGCGACCGTTTTCCAAAGCACAACCGACGCTTAATTGTTTGTTTTTCACAAATTTTACATTGAACAAGTTAAGATTCAAATCAAATTTAAGCGCGATTTAATTTTAATCGCTCTTTCAACCTGAAACGAAAAATGTATTCGGGGGACGAGGGAGCAACACACGGCAATAATATATATAATTTTTATTTTATTAACATATACAAAAAAAAAAAATGTAACATATAATAAAAATGATAAAAATCTAAAAAAAAGGAAGACCGCCGCCTAGTCCTCGTCCTCCTCCTCCTCCTCCTCGGGCGTCGTCCTTCTTGGCCAAGGCCTTGAGGACGATCCGCCAACTCCGCCACCTTGGGGCGTAGTGGTTGATCTTTGCTTCCGCAGGTGGCTCCACCTTTGGAAGAAGACCATGGCCGTCCGCCGCCTCCTTCAGTCCCCGAAGGCCGATCGAGACGCATCGAGGGTGAAATCCTCTCAATTATCTCCCGGAGGCGGCGCCGATCTTCAAGCCGAACAAAGATTGGCCGCCTCCTCTGGCCGGAGGCCGGAACGTCCATGGCGCCCGCTTTGGGAGAGGGCGGGACGTAGGAGTCGTCGTCGGAGGAGTCGGCCGCCGGCTCCTTGCCCCCGGCCTCCGCCGCCTCCATCTCCTCCCCGGTGCGCTTGTTGGATCCTCCCGAGCCCGAGGCGCCCATGGTGCTCTGATGACAATGTGGCTTGATTGGGAGTTGGAGAACTGGAAAGGATGATCGCCATGATCGGAGTGTGTGTGCTTAAATAGTGAGGTAGCCGGCTGCTCCACTTCCCCATGATCGAACGCGGCGCCAACGCAACCGCTTGGAATTCCCACGATCGCCGGTTGGAAATCGCACCATCACTCTGCACGGCACTACGCTTTCCCGCGACGACGGTTGCGCTCAATTCCTCGGGCTGTGTTTCCATGGCGACGACAACCGCCCACCTTCATTGATCACCGTCGGGCCCATACAGAACCGGCGGTGATTAACAAAAAAGGTGAAACAAATAGTTATATCTATAAAAATCGATTTATTGAAATCATTACTTTTATCATAGCGTTAATGCATAGAGAGTTCAACTAACCCCGTTCGCCGCCACGCATTACACCCGTATTATAAATTTTCATTTTTTAGTATACATATAGGCTCTTTGTGTAGTGTTCACTAAAAGGTCATGTCCTGTGATACGCCACGGCCGCAACCTTGTGAATCGTGTTGCTCTAGTAATATTCACTACCGTTCCACTTATTTAAACCGACCGCTGTATCCGCTTCCCATGAGAAAAGGCTGCGCCTCCCCGCCGCTGCGTCGACGGGTTAAATCAATGTCGGCCATAACACCGCCGGGTGAAATTTCAGCACCGGCAGTGATTACGTATATCACTGCCGGGTGTTGTTTCAGAACCGGTAGTGTTTTGCATTGCCAACGGGCGAACACTACGCCCTGACGGCCTCACCACTGCGCCATTGCACTGCTGCCACGTTCTCCGTACCACGGCCACGGTGCTTGGTTTATGCTGGTGCCAATTACCCGCAGTGATCGTCCATATCACCGCCGGGTGCGATTTGAAACCGGCAGTGATCAATCATTACCACGACATCTACCTCTAGCCTATAAAAACGGCTAGTGTGGCCCTTAGGTTTCACTTCGGTTCTCTTTCTTGATACTCTTGATTCGGTTGCTGTTCTTCTTCCTCGATCTTCTTTGCTTTGCTCTCCACATACATATCTATGGCCTCTCTATGGGAGAAAGCCCTCCACGTATAGATATCGTTCTTATGCATCTTAGGCCACCAAAATGGTTCACAAGAGGTGCTACAAGAGTCTTCTCAAGATTGAGCAAATACCGAAGGTTAGAACCGCCGTGATGTCGACGTTCCCATCCGGTTCACATCGCGTGGTTTGGGAGGGTGGACTACTGGATTTACATGTCCATAAGTGACATGGCATTCTCCTGTGAAGATCATGTTAATCTATGAAAATCTCCTTCAATCCATTTTGGTCTCCTTGGGTGATCAAAAGGAGATTTTCATAGATTAAGATGATCTTCTCTTGAAGAGGGCCTATACATGCTTTCTTTGGACTAAAACCACAGCTTTGCTTGTAAGGCATCCTTGCTATTGTGGTTTAAATGTAAATCCGAGTCATGCCCTCCTTGTAAGATCGACCACAAGAAACCTCAAAGAGCACCAATGGAACGTCAACAACGCCGATGGGCTTAAAATCCCATCGGTATTTCATCGCTAGAAGAATCACATAACCTTCGGCGTTTTTATTTTTAATGTGTTTGTACACTTTGATCATATATGTAATCGGTTTGACTCCTCTCTCTATATATATGTAATTGTGTTCCTTTCCAATGGATGTTTCCATTTATATATATATATATGTATCATACGGGCGCACTTCTTATTTTTTCGACGCACTTCTTATTTTCCATGGACGAACATAAATATATAATCGCTCTATGTACTAACCGAAAAGTTGGTAAGCATCATTCAAACACACAACTCGGTGTAAAAGAAAGGTCCCGAATTAGTCTCACGGCGGGAAACGTACTAAACCGTCCGTTTGAAATATATCACCGCCAGGTTTTAATAGAGCACCGCCAAGAAGTGAAAAGAGACTACACTACCGGTTTGCAAATATGAAACCGATAGTGATGAGCCTTCTATCGCGTTTATCACATAGGAAAATCTAATAATAAAAATATGGACCATAAAAACCTAAGATCTTGTGTGGTGGCATAATTTGGGTGTACAAGGTTGTAAAAAAAAATTCAAGACATTTCTACATTGTGGGAGTAGACATGCTTCACAAAGGTACATGACCCCTTTCATCGGAAGCATGACTCGACAATTACATCCATAAGCTATGCCGGGTCATCTTCGTTCGGTGTGGTCTCGGCCTCAAACTTTTTCTTAGACGTGCACATGCCACGTGTGAAAGAACCACGATGTTTGAGATTTTTCGACAAGGTTTGGTATTTTTTTCACTTAAATTGAATTTCTATGCGACGACCCCGAGTAATTACAGAGTTGAACTGGGGTTACCCACTAATGAGCCGAGTGGTGCCAAAATTTCCCACATGGTCCCATGTGTCCTAGGAGGCAATTCAAAGTGTGTAGGTTGGTGCAAAATTCATGAGTTTTCAAGCTTTAATTAACCTACTTCTATCGCGTTTATCACGTAGGAAAATCTAATAATAAAAATATGGACCAGAAAAACCTAAGATCTTGTGTGGGGGCATAATTTGGGTGTACAAGGTTGTAAAAAAAAATTCAAGACATTTCTACATTGTGGGAGTAGACATGCTTCACAAAGGTACATGATCTCTTTTCAGTGTACAATTAATTTATTACAATTAACACGGTACAACAATCAAAGTGTACAAACACATTAAGAAATAACCACCTCAAAAACACCCTTCTAGCACCTATGACCGAGGTGGTTACAATGCTACACGTTATGCTTACTCGATCTAAGTAAGGCAGATAGGACCTCTGTGAAGAACCAATGTCTCTCCGTGTCGGCAAAGGCCCGACAGAGAGGGCCTCTCATCTCCCGGCGACGGCACAAGAATGCATGCTACTTGGCTCCTGCTTTCCGTCTTCCGGCAGTCCATGCAACAATGGTGTTGCACGAGCATCACACCCAAATTCTTACGTAAGCAATGTTGTAGCTTAATCTTCAAAACACCCTTCTAGTACCCTGCTTTGTATACACTTTGTCTACCCATGATAAAATGTTTATGTGGAGGGCTTTCTCCTAAATAGAGGCCATATATGTGGATAGGAAAGTGGGCAAATAACAGAAAGAGGTTAGCCGGGGCGCGACGGTTCGCCATACATGGCTCTCTGCGGCTATTTTTATAGGCGGTGGTAGGTGGGAATGAGCGGTGGTAGGTGGCAACAAGTGTGATCTTATCACCGTGAGCGGGGTACCGTGTGGTAGGTGGCAACAAGAAATGCGATCACCGTCGGGTCACCGACGTTTATAACCGGCGATGAACCTATAATGTAACACCGCCGGGTGCTCGCTAAACCGGCGATGATTAACTATAGAATGGGCGCGAGGTGAAAATTTCACATGTCATTTGAACCTGCGCCATTCGTTCCGGCCTCGACGATATATAATAGCCGGGCGCCGGGCGAAATGAAATTTTCCTGTCATTTCGACCCCGCGCCCCAATCGTTCCCCACCCTTTTCTCCGACGGAGCACCACCACCACACACGCCGCGATCGTCCGTCGCCCCCTCTGGCGCCCCTCCATTATCTTCTTCTCCCGACATCCAAAAGCGCCGGCCGGCCCTGCGCCCTTCCACGGTGAGAACTAATTAGCCATTTGGTTCCTCGAGATTTTGCCTATGAGAATGAGATCTAATTCGCCGTTGTTCTCGCCTCGCCGCCATCTTGTTCTTCGTCCACGTCGACGGGGGACCGCCGCTACACCGCACCACCGTCTGCAGCCTCCCGCCGTCCCCGTCTACGCCCGACACCGTACCTGCCGCGACCTCGAGCTCGATTCCGCCGGAAGAACGCCACGTCCGCGCCCTCTACTTCCTTCTAGGACGCCTGCGTCTCGCACCGCCGAGACAAGACAGGAGCGCGCGGACCGCACGGAAGCTCGGTGAGTGCGTCGGTCACTGCCTTTGAGTTGTTCGTTGAAATGCCCGTGTTGATAAATCCAACCTGCTATTTCCTTTTTCTATTTAGATTTTGCTTTCAAACAGTTCAGGACCCTTATATAGGCAATGATTGAATTTTAATTGGTCTATGGTGAACAAATTAGATTTAAACATTGTGGCCATTTACAGCAATGATTGAAGACATTCTAATGCTCGAAGTGTGATTGAAATGAGATAGATGTTGAAATTCATGAGTTTCGTGGTGTTGAAAATCTTGTTGTACAACATTTCTGAATGACATAGCATTAACATCCTATTTTGGCTGCATGTATAGGCAAACCATGGCGTGGTATGTAGTGCATGTTGGTCAAGTGCCGTGAATCTATCGAAACCGGAAGATTGCGCCGCTCAAGTCTCCGGCTACCCCGTAATTGTTACAAAAATACAAGACTGAAGTTGAAGCTTTCGGGGCCTACTATGGTGAAAACTTTCACTATCAACCACCACGGAGATCGATGAGAAGCCTCTCTCCATAGATATGAAGATTAGGAGAATTGCGACTTGTCCTATGAAAGATGTCTTGATTTTATTTATGTCCATTGTGATTGTTTTTCTTATTTGGAAATTGATGTCCTAGGTGGAGTTAGTAGTTGTATGTAACCTTTGAACCATGTAATGTTTTGTCGATTTTAATGTATATATGATGCTTTTATGGGTTTAAAAAAGCTGAATTCCACGAATAAATTCAAAAATTTAAAACAAAAACGCCGGTGGCATGGTCCCGACAAAGGAATGAGAAACAAACCGGTAGTGTAACTATACAAAACACTATCGGTTTGAATTACTAACCGTCATCGACGACGAAACATCACCGCCGGGCCGCATTAACCAACCGATAGTCTCCACTCTAATTACGGCCGTCGGGTTGAAATCAGCCGGCGGTGTTCACGTAAAAGTTCACCGACGGGTCCATAGTAAACCGACATTGTTAGCTCTTGGATACACCGTGCGTCTCAATCTAACCCGATAGTGACAAATTTACGCTACGCCGGCTTCGTTAAAGCCCGACAAAGCTCTCAATATCAACTCTACCGGTGACTTCCGAACCCGCGGTGCTTGGATCAAAAATGCCGCCGGTCCGTGGAACACCCGACGGTGTTCGGTGACGATGGCGCCGCCGGTTCGATATCAAACCGGCAGTCTCTCCTCGCAACACCGCCGGTGTTTTGACCCGTATTGTTTCGAACCCCACATCACTACCGCTATGGTTCGCCGGTTCGCCGGCAAAGTGAAGGGGGGTTATGGCCCGGCAGTGATGGACAATTCTGTAGTAGTGGTTCTTGTAGAAGCTCGAAGATGCAAAGTGCACACATTGTTGGAATGTGATCTCGGCTAATCCCGAGATTAATCATGAAATTAATTAATGATTAATTTAGGGTCCACCTAGCATATATCCAACTAATTAGATTTGTCGTGATCGGCGACAACCCTTAGATTTTCTAGGTTTTCGCCCCCCGACCCACTCTGGCATCTATAGCTCCTATAAAGAAGAACCCCACTAGGGGAGTTCTCTACACATGCAGCTATGCCACCTAAGCGGACCCACCAAGTGTAGAGAGGAAAAAGAAGAACCCCACTAGGGGAGTTCTCTACACATGCAGCTATGCCACCTAAAGCGGGCCCACCAAAGTAGAGAGGAAAAAAAATCCGCCACTTCTACTTCCATCCGGTCATCATCATCGCGAGCCACCCGTTCCCGTCCATGTTCGTAGTGCGGATGTGGCTCTCCATCTCCCAAAATCGCCAACCGAACAATTATGGTTTCCACTCCCACGTTTCACCACCAACATCCCCACCCGCCTAGCCCAACACAAATAGTGGCGAGCGAAAGCGTAGCAAATGCAATTTCTTCCGATCTAGATCTCGCCCGGCAACATCGTTGATTCGCTTGCCATCCCGGGCGGTGGCGGCGCGACCACCCGTGGGCATGGCGGCCATGGAGCCCGGCAACCACGCGGCACCTCCCGTCCCGACACCACTCGCGGCGCCGCGCGCCCCATGGCTACGTCTGGCGATGGTGCCGCACCGCAACCCGCCAACGGCGCTATGGTTTGCGGCTCCTTGCTCACCGCCGCGCATGGCTGCTCCTCCCACGGCAGCGGCGGTGGCGCCTTCTTCCCTCACCGGCGGACGCTGCATGGGCGTCGTATGGCCCAGGCCGGCCACAACGGCCATCGGTAGCGGCGTAGCTGCTCAACCAGGATGGCGCCCTTCAGCCGTGGCGTGGAGCCCTCGATCGCCCCAACGTCCGACGACGGGCCGACATGTGAGCACAATACCGACCGTGGCAGAGGCGCAGCCCGATCCACGCGCAAAGCAGCTCCCACGGCGGCCGACTACTTGCTCGCCCGATGAGTCAACGATGGGCCGGTGGAGTCACACCGGGACGGCATATGCGGCGTGCATCCAAGAACAACGACAGATGCATGCCTCCAATATGGTAAGTCGAGGTTCCATGGGATCTAGCAGCTCCCTTCCAATCCATGTCCCGTGACGTGGTCCTCCTTGCTCGATTTTTGACGGGGAGGATACGAGAAAGAACACAACCAACGTATTCGCTTGTCTTGGCTTATCTTGTTTTCTTTTATTCTCTCTCACGTAATACTATTCAATCAGCCCAAAATCAGCCATCGGCTAAAATCAGCCGAACAGACTCAACGTCGCTCAACAAGCCAACATACAAATTTTATGTAGATATTTTTTCTTTTTTCCTGTGTGATTCTGCTCATCATCCAGATTCTGTGTGCCAACAGCCATGCTTTATTCCTTCTTTTTCCGATGTTATATGTTGCTCCTCTTGCAGATCCTGTGTAAATCCATTTTTTTTCTGGGTTATTCAGATTCAGATGGCCATCAAGGGCAACAAGTACTAGATTCGTTGATTCAGATCCATTTCTACTTGATTATGGGATATTGTTATCTTAATTCACCTATTACTACCAGGAGCACCATCTATATATAAGATAGCCTCAGTCGTTAAAAATCTTTTATTTGATTTATAGTTTTTTTGCGGTCACATAATCACTGCAAGGTTCAGCTTATAAGTATCTATAGAAAAAATAGTCTATTTTTTTAAAATTATTTATAGTCCCCGCAGCAACGCGCGGGGTAGATTCATCTAGTTATATAAGAGGAGGCACCCCTGGCGTCTCCATCTATCCATTCACACATGATTATTCACATAACCGGTCAATTAGGCGCTTGAGGGTTCCGGAAAGCTGCCACCCACGTTCATCCCACGCAGGTCATCCACGGCGTCTAGAAGGTTGCCACCACTTTGGCAACTCACGTTCTTCACCAATAGAGGACATAGTTCTCTAGTGGTGTGCTACTTCGTCTACATCAAGATCTCTAGCAACATAGATGACATCTACAGACCCTGGTTAGTATGTGAGATTAGATTCCGCATTAAGATGAGCTAGTGATCATGTTTAGGCCAAAATAAGATCATGTTAGTCTAAGATTTATTTCAACACACATCCATCGACCTTTATTTTATTTTCAGATATTCAAAGAAATTACATTCCTGATCACAAAACTATTAATAACAAGACCAAACTAAGCTAATTCGCCAAGGGTGACGGTGGCTCAGCTTACTGAAGACTTAATAGATTCCTCCAACAGATCCATGACAATAGAAGGGCGGGCTTTTTTGAGGTGCTCGTACCCTTGGGTTCCCATCACATCCTTGATCCTCTTACGTGAACACATAAAGCTAATGCACGCATCTTTTAGCTTGGTACAGTAATGGCTGTCCGCTAGAGCTAAAGTGGCAGCAACATTCTCAACATCAAGTCTCTTGCAAAGCATGCTCTCACACATCAACTTCATCCTGTCCATGGCATACCTATCCGCAGCCACGAGCAAATGTTTGATTACTCCGTCATCATCAAGATCACAATCATCGTTGGCAGCTGGTAGTGAATCAGTGTAGATGAAGTGAAGCAATGCCTTGAACACACCGGGCTCTATTTCTTGGATAGTAATGTGGCCATGTCTGGTCTTCCTCTCACCAACGAGCGCATAAAGCTCTGCCTTGAACACCTGCGACCTGGCTGCAAGCACAACCTTGTGAAGTGGAAGTTCACTGCCTTAACCTTGAATGTCACGTCTGTCCCTTCTTTCGTGTCCAACAGCTTCCCAAGATTTTCTGACAAGTTCGATGGGGGCACCTCGATGATCTCGTTCTCACATGTTGGCTCGGATTCAGGTCCTGACATCCGACTGCCCACAACAACGCTAAGATCGCACACGATAGTGAGGCGATCGTTGCACAGGTATGATGCCAGCTGCAATCTCCTGTTGATGAACGTGGAAGAGCCCCAGGCAATGCTTTGGTTAGGGTCCAGCACGGTGTGTTTAATGGTGACGTCCAAACGCAACCCTAACTCACTGGTGGCCTGATTGAAGGGATGGAAGCAGGCGTGCCCCCTCACCTTAGTCCCTTCAGGGCAGGTATTGTAGCTCATGAAGTTGAGGTAGATAGAGGCGTAGCCAATCGATCGTTGCCCGTCGGGATAGTAGGAGATGCGCCACTTGTAGCCGCCGACGGCGAAGATAGACGAGCGGAGGGCTCTGCCGATGCCGATGCCCTCCTGGAGTGAGTACTGGTGGATCTCAAACGTGTGCGAACAGCGATCCACATCTGGGCTGCAGATCGACATCATCTTCCTTGTTTCTGGCATCATCGATACCGACGCCACCATCGCCTTGGATTCGTGTGGAACGGTTGATGGCGGCGGGCAGATAAATAGGTTTTTGCCGTCGTGTCTTTTGCCTTTTTTTTACACGAAAAAAAAATGGAAAACCTGCGTGCTGGAGCCTTCGACCCACACCTGATATGATCTGTTCTTTCCACTGACCGTGGGCCCATCTGAGAAGACATTTCTTTGCTTTCACGCACATCCTCAATTGCCCTTCCAGTTGTACAGTGCATTGGCCGTGTTTATTTAATTTTGAACTAACAAGTACACATGCATGCTTTACAACAGGAGAAAAATGCCTGGCAAGCAAAAGCTTCATAAACATGGTCGAATATATATTTTTTAGATAATGGATAATAGTCGAATATATATTTGCATACAATTTAAACAATGCTCCAAACAATTGTAAAATTAACTGTGTATATAAAACTTACTTTGATCCCAAAATGTCAAAACACTACACTAGCACCACCACACTTGCTTGTTGAGAGACAAGTCTAGATGTGCCAAGGCTTTTGGAAAGAAACCATACCAAACACAAAATAATTTCTTACGGGAAACTAACAATTCCTACAAATGGTTTCCTAGCCAAAAACAGCATAAAAAAACTACTTCGCCATGTCTTAGAAACAAGAATAATTTCTTCGACAGAATCGTACCTCTGTTAAATCGGGCCTCGATGTCCAATGGATATGATAGAAGCAACTTATTTGATGGGCCAAGGCTCACTTTACTTGTGGGCCACATGTGCGTCGCTTTACTGTACACCTTCTCTTCTTTTAAATTTTGAATCACGCTCCAGTACCCCTCCCTTAAAAGAGTTGCACGAATTGTAAAACTGTTAATTAAGGTACCTTAATTAAGGTAATTAATTTTTTTTTGATAATTATTTCTGGTAGTGGTTACTTCCGTGCGTTCGAACACGAGGTGAATTCCGGCGCGTGTCGAGCGATTAATGCCACCCGCCTCCCTCGCCAGCGCGTCGTTATCCAATGGGTCTCGGCCACCGTCCCTTGTTCCCGTCCTTATCTGCTCTATCTCGCCGCTATCTCTCGTTGCCCCTTCCCCACTGTTGTTGTCTGCGCTCATCGCCCTGCTCCTCCGCTCCCCTCAAGCCCTGGTACTGCTCCGCGCTCGTCGCCCTGCTCCTCCGCTCCCCCGAGCCCTGTCGTTGCGCCACGCCTTGTCTTTGTTCCTCCGCCCCTCATCGCCCTGCTGCTCGTGGCGGGGCTGGTTGCTACCGACGTCCACTCCGACCACCGGATCCACCGCTGGCGCATGTAGACAGCACCAGGAGGAGCTGCGCCCAATTCGGATTCGGCGACCGTGACTTGGCGGTCGGTGCTCGCCTGGTGCCTGGACCCAACCGCGCGAGCGCCACCCCGCTCACGCCCAAGGTCAGCCAGATCTATAGCCGTCTAATCGCATCAGGGGCTTGTTGCCATCTCTTTGCATCACGGGCCACAGCGCTCCCCCGCGCCATGCTTTTTTTTCTTTTTCCCCAATGTTTCATTTGTTTGTTTCAATTTTTCGATTGTTTCAAAGGTATGTTTCAACCGAACCATATGTATGTTGCAAAGATAGATCGAGTGTTTCACATGTTTCGTAGATATGTTTCATCGATGTTTATGTTTCAACTATTTGTTTCCGGATGTTTCGAAAGTGGATCAAGGGTGTTTTCTAGTGTTTTAGAGAATGTTTTTCATTGATGTTTCGAACGGATGTTCAAGTGTTTCAACTAGTTTCAGTCGTATGTTTCAACTGTTTATTTTTAAATGTTTCAAAAGTAGATCAGGGGGTGTTTTATAGTGTTTGAACTACATTCGTGCATATGTTTCATCTATTGGTACCCGACTATTTCAAAAGTAGATCGGATGTTGCTTCTTCTTCTCCCACCTCCTACTACATGCATGTTGGTATTTATTAAGTGCTAAAAGAATATGTAGGATTCCGCAAGGGCACAAAATACCATTGTAGCTTTTCCCTAGGAGAGTATTCTAGAGTATCGTATCCACAAGGGAGCTTTGGCCAAAGAATTCTAATAACTCACAATCATGTATCTCCTAACTTAGAAAACCACTAGACTAAAGTGAGGGGGTAAATGATAGATGGTAGGAGTTATGAATAATATCACACACAAGAGAATTCCTATGATAAAATGTGTAGTAGCAGATTGAGAGGACAGCGGGAGATCAAGGTTCCTATGTACTTCTCTATTACTTAGGTTCTATGATAGCAATCACACCAAAGCACTTCGGGACATCAGAACAATAGTCATAGAAAGAGATGAGAAGGGGGCTAGGAAGCTTTGACTAAAGTCCTATAAACACCAACCAGAACGTGGTGGAATACGTCGGCCGTCAGGGCTGTCACCACCCGGGGCTACCACAAACTATCCGTGGGATTAGGTGCAATCTCAGGTAAACTATAGGATAGACCCCATGTCTACACTAGCGATTACTACTCTAGTCACATACGATTAACTAGAGCACTCGATGTGAGCGGAGATCCCATGCTATGACATAACAACTATGTTAACCAATTATATGAAAGACATGAAAGTAAACAGAGAAAATAAATATATTAATCATAAGTCTTACAAAGAAAGGGTATAAGACATACCAAACTCTGAAGACTTCTCCAGAACTGGAGCGTAGCTCCACTCTCCCTAACTCTCTAGTTGCTAATCTACCACATTGGAGAGTCTAGCCCTAATTCTCTAGTATGGAAGTGAGGTTGTCCTCACATTGGGACACCTCGATGACCAACATGTTAAGAGATAATGAATGGAATGAATTAGGGTTTCACCCAAGGGTCGTGGGTCTTGTTATATAGCCCCGGAGGATGCACAATGGCGGTGACGAACCGACCTTGGAAACTGGTGGCTGACAGGTGGGCCTAGGGCGCGGCCGCCCTGGCTCTATGCCATGTGGGTCCCACCTTCAGGGGCCTGTGTTCTGGGGTCTTCTAGAGTGTTCTTACTTGGTTGCCAAGTTGAGTTGCGTTGCGGATAAGTCTTTACATTGTATAGCTTGTAAACTCTGACATTTTCCTGTTTAATCCCTGATAATATATAAATTACCAAAGCTCGTGGAATTATGTTAGTCGGCCTCTAAACTATGTTGATATTCATTTTAAACATTTATTTTATGTTTAGTTGACTATAAAATATTTGCTATAACAGGTGTCAACAAACTCCTCCAAACTTACCTTTTGCTAGTAGCAAAACTAATTTATACTTAGAGCTAGATCAAGAGTTGCTATAACGTTTTCACGCCTCAAAAGTACACATGCTTTCAAACAAAATTTCTCATCCCGGATTAGAATAGACTTTTCCAACCTTCAACTCACCCATATTACCTTTAACCATGGAGCTTATAGCCTTTTCTCAGTATTGTAGATCTTGGTGAAGTGCATCCAAATTTCTGATTTTGCGCCCGAAAGTGAACTAGTCCTCTTGCGCTTCCCATCAGCCACATTGTCCATGTAATCACAGGGCGTGGTATCTAAAACTCTAATAAGCCTATCCCCCACTAGGGGTTTATTTAGGAGTTCTCACCTCCCGATTGGTCGCTGTGAGTAGTAACCGAAGTTTAGGTCCTCCGGCGCCCGTCCCGACTACTAACCTTCTCGCTGCCCCGTTCCCCTTCATTTTCGGTTTCGTTCCGTTCCCGTTCGATCTCCGGAAGGTTGTCCGCCGGCGACCCTCCCCCACCCCCCGTCGCCCGCCCGGTCCGCCTCCACCTCCACTACCGCACCCACCAAGCCATGCTTTTAAACCACTCAAACCCTAGCCCCTGGCCCTCCCCCCTGCCCACTGCGCCCGATGCGGCCGACGGCCGAGCCCGCAGGCCTCGCGTTTCGGAATCCGCGGAGAGTCCGAGATCCACCTCGCCGGTGCGCCTCCTACGACACCACGGCGGCCGAGATGCTACGTGTGCGGAAGATGCTCGGGCGCGAGTGCGAGATCCACCTCGCCGTGCGCCTCCTACGACTCCACGGCCTCCGAGATGCTCATGGCGGCCGGCGCCGACCGGAGCCTGCAGAACGAGCGAGGTGGAGCGCGCTCTGGAGGCCATCGCAGGCGCGAGAGGAGGCTGCGTGCGCGCGTCATCGCGCGCCAGCCCCTCGCCTGGGCAAAGTGGTGCCGCCGCTGCCCCCCGCGCCGCGCCGCCGGATGCGAGACTTCTACATGGAGATCACCTTCCACTTCGAGAGCTCCGTCATCCCCTTCGGCTTCCGCGCCATCGCGCCTCCGACACCTCACAGGTGCGGAAGCGCGCCAACCTTAGCGCAGACATGACCCTCGCCGGATTCGATGGCTTCAAGATCCGGCCTCTCGACCAGGCCATACTCTTCCTCGTGGAAGGGTCGGAGGATGGCAAGGTGCCGCCAGTTCGCCCATGCATGATCCCCCCCCCTCCCTCCCCTCTCTCTCCTCCTTCTCTCTCTGAAGTGACGACGCTGCTGTGAAGACACCGACCACGGCGGCCTACCCGCGCCATGCGCATCCGTGGGCCTTGCCGGCTCATCTCCCTCTGCTCTGCCGGCTTCCACCGGTGCGTCGCAGCTTGAAGATGCAGCACCGGCCACCCACGAGATCCGCGACAATACACTACGGAGCAGCAGGTGGTGCGCCTGGTCAGGCGGCATGAATCCAAACCCAGACCCCAACCTAGGCAAGTTAACCATCTCAAGACGGTGAGGCTGGAAAGCAAAGTTAAGAACCTGATAAACGAAGTTGAGGAGCGAAACATGTTTGAATTTGTGTGTTTTCTCCTTGTGAATGCACAGGTTTTGCAGATCATGAAGATTCAATTTGTCATGTCAGACACCCCTGCGTGGATTACTGAATAGCAAAATCTCATTCAATGCCACAAGGCCTCTGTGGAAGCCAAAGTCGCGTTCGAGGGCCTGAAAGTCGTCCATCGCAAGAGGTTCAGTATAGAGGATGTGAATGCTCTACCTGACCGCTTTGATAGTGATATCGACATCATGGGCTACTAAATGGCTTGAGTCTTACTGCAGGATAATCCACCTACAAACTGTTGAAGGCATTTTGTGTTATGTTATCTGGTTATCTGAATCTACAATTTCATTTAGCCAGCATTTCAGGTTTCGTTCTAAAGAAGAGCAATATCCGTGGTGCCACTGTCAGATAGTTTTCACTGTCCTGGGTTGATGTTCTGAATCTTGACTAATTTATGTGGTCTGTATGGTTTATCCTTGAAGAGTTGCTACCCATGATGCCACTGGTAGGTTCTTTGACCTATGCCAGTTAAGCATCGATTTGGAATCTACACTTTGACTTTGTCATCTGTTTTTCTTGCCACTTTGAAAATACATTTCCCTTGTCACATTGTCTTATATTTCATAAGCTTCTAATTTGTAGGACTCCTACATTTCCCTCTTTAGTATAGATATATAGATATAGATTATCCTTGCCAATTACTTCTTTTCACTCTGTCTTCCAATATTTTTATCCTTTGTTTTCGAGCTACAAACTTTCACTGACGTCACACCTAGAATGATCGTTTGAGTCCGTAATCATCGAACTGCGTGTGTAGGCATGTTCAACTTTCAACTGTCATCACTGATGCCATGCGGTATAGTGGAGCCACTCTGTCAGCATTGATGTGGTAAAGTGGAGGAAAAAACCCCTAATTTATAGTTCAAAGCGCATGGAATATTGTTATCGTGGCATTATTCAATAATTCCATTTTCACTTGCTTTGATGGTTTCAAATGTATGTTTAGGTCGTGTTATCATATGGGAACATCAATACATTTCAAAGTTTTTTGCATGGTAATATAACCGAAACACATGCTTTAGCTGAAAAAAAAAGATTCTAGGGCCACCATTGGAGGGAATGTGCATTGTGTTTTTAGATACTCCTACATGGTATGGGAATTTTCATCACTACATGTTTCTAAATTTTGAGTGGACTGGATTAGCCGTAGCAGTGTTATCAAATTTAGTTAAAACCTGTAGCCTATGTTCATTTAAATTAAGTCATAATGGTTTTATGAATGTGAATGGTTATTTTCACTATTATGTGAATGTTTCTTTACATGACAATTTTTTTAATATTTACATGGTTCTCAAATTACTATTTTTAAACATGACAATTTTTTTAATATTTACATGGTTCTCAAATTACTATTTTTAATGTTCAACTACCCCTTTCTTTCATCCAGGTTATCGCTGGGGTACGAGGAGAAGGTCTTATGATCTGCCAGCGCTGATCTGGAACTGCACTCATCTTTGTGGACTGGCTGGACCAACAACTTAAGAAATGGCTATTTTCATATTCTCTACAGAAATAAAACAGTGGTTTCAGGGATTTTTTTCTATTTTCTTTCAGATAGAAATAAAATATCATTTATTGTGTCAGTTCTATTTTCGTCTCCACTATATACTTTTATACAAGTGCATTTTTTCTTTCTTTCATCGGCATTGCCACTAAACTCAAGATGTGATCCATATTCTGTTCTTCAGATTGTCAGATTGATGAATCTAAAGAGATCGGTGATTGCGTTCTACAAAGAGTTGACTATTCCAACATAATAGATGCTTCATTCAGGTAGGATCCACCAGGTCAGTTTGCTGATCAAAATGTTGATTAAGAAACCAACCTCAGCCTGATGGATGTTTGGATTTATTTGCTTGCATACTCTATATGCAGTTTGCTAGGGGCCTTGACTGCCAAACAATGCATTCCTTTGAAGAGGTAAGAAGGCAACTTTAGGGAGCAACCTTGATATTTCTGCATGCAAGTTCTGCCCAGAGTTGGAATATGGGGTCTATGTATCCCTAACTCCCAATAACATACCCTGTGTATTCATCTGATCCCATGGAAAGCAACCTTGATATTCTAAAGTCAGAGAGTTTGCATATACATGTTATGAAAAAAAAGTATTTGAGAGGTGTGCATGTAGACAAGTGCTACTTTTGTGGCTATGTTTAAGCGTCTGGTCAGGGATAGGGGTATGTGTTGCTCATTATTGTTTCCGGTTTATGTGTTGCTCATTGTTGTTTCCGGTTTCTAACATTGGAGAATCTGCTTCTACTCATGACCCAACAATCTGTCATTATTTTTTGTGACTAAATTTGGACTGTATAATCACTTCTTTCGTTAACTCCTACTAATTTACGGTAAAGATATATAATGACCGTCTTGAAGTCTCTTTGTACATTGGGCTGTTAGGTTCATGTCTCTATCCTGATGAGATAACACGATGAAACCCTTTCTTATGGTTATTGCATTCTTCTTACTTCCCGCAGCAACGCGCGGGGAATCCCCTTAGTTGGCAATGGTCGTGTTCACGCCCTCACCTAACCAGAAAACAAAATCAGGTAATATTAGTTCGGTAATGAATTTAATGTCACCAGTCCATCAACCCGTGCTCCCGCACGGTTAGATCTTTCGTATGGACTAACTTTGTTATACTTTAGCAATAGAAAATCATGATTATTATATGTTTAAATAAATTTGATTCCATGGATGAGAATTTTTTTCCTTCCTTTGTTTGAACCGTGTGCATAGCTATATTATTAGATTATTTTTTTAATAATGTTTGTTGATAATTAAGATTCAATTTTTTCTTGATTTTTTTAATTAGGTTTCTTAATGGTATAGTCATATTTATAATATATGATATTTTTGTATTAATTATAATATATTATAAGGCCATTACTGATTAATTTTTGGGACCCAAATTTTCATGTGCTTCGTGAAAGCTGTTCAACCAAAAAATATTGCGTTCCAATTACTACCAATATCCCTAGCCCCCATCACTGCTAGCTACCGCGGCTTCTTTGGTCAGCGCACGCCGCCTTGCTCGCCTCCCAATATCCCCAACTCTGAGACCACACCTTGCATCTTTGTCCCGATTTCAAGACCAATGGATGTGTGTGTGAGGGGCGTCAGGGGCTAGCTGGAACGATGCCGTCGGCTGGTGATGCCGAGATGAAGGAGTTTCCCGAGGAGCTCAGCAAGGTTTGGTCTGCCTTGAATGGTAGACATCAGCCGAACCAGCGTCAGGGTTGGTGGTACTTGCCACGTCTATGTCGCAGGTGAGCTGCTGTTTTCGCAGTGTGATGATGCTGGTACGATGTAAAGTGATTTCGTGAATGAAGTTATGGCGTTCGAATTGGGTTTTGGGTATAAGCGCATTGCATGACATGCAGAAAACATTGCCTGTTGTGATTACTTCTCATGGAGACATAGGGAGTTTGTGCTAAAGCAATCTGCCTCAAATTTGCGACATTGACAGGACCTGGCCGTGTCTCTACTTTGTCGGCAACGCTCATGTGTCGCACGTGAGTTGTTGTTCCATAGTGTGTCGATGTTGTTACCCGTGCTCTCGCACGGGTTAGAGTCTTAGAAGACACTAACTAATCACTTATATTAAAAAAAAATCTCTTCGCCAATGTTGAAAAATAATAGCTATATAATAGGCCGGTAATCTATAGTCTATATTCAGTTTTGATAATCTATCAATTATTGGTTTTTAGGTACTTTTCATACATATCCATCGGTTTTTCTTTACAAAAACCTTTGTTTATCTCAATATTATTTTGATTGTTTTTCCAAAAAAAAGCTTATTAATTGCTTAGATACAACAACTATCATTGATAATGGTGATTATAGTCTACCAAATCTGAATGTTTTTGGTTTTTGTAACAATTTTCGGTTCATGAGTAATAATTTCTCGGATTAATCTTTTTCTAGCTAGCACGGTATGTGTCTGCTTAAAATATAAACTTGAAGTATATAAACTCTTATCACTTTATGTGATATCATAAAATTTCTATATTTTAACTCTCACTTTTGGTCACGTGTTAACTTAAAAATTCCAATGCTTATTGTATCTCATATTCAATATTTTTTTATTTGCATAATTCTAGGTCCATCCAAGGCTATCCTCTTAGTTCTTACAGTGTCATAATTAATTGTTTCACCATACACCATGGTACTCATGATGTTTAATTTATTATATTGTATTAATACTTTTTATTAAACAAATAGTCCTTGGAATTAAATTACTAATATCATATTTTATAACGTTCCAATCAAATTTTCAAACCCTTTTCGTGATTACAACTTGCAAAGTTTGTTATCGTAAGTATAAATGTAAATTAAAGTGCATCGAAAACATTCTTTAATTCAATTGAAAATAAAAAATATAGGTAGGGGATTCCCGTGATTGGGTCAAAAAATGTAACTTAAAGTCAAGTGTGTCACTACTATATGAATTGATAACGATATATGTTTTTTGCTTGATAACCTTAAAAAAAGATTATCCTAATGTATACATGTTTCCTTGGTCCATGTAGTGTAACATAGCTTTTGCGCATGGTTTCAACTTTATAGTTACAGAATATGTATTTCAAATAGCTTTGTGCATATATTGTGCTTATGGATGTTGAATTATTGTTCATAATAGCATATATTATCATTTACATATGGAAGTGAGATTTTTTTTTTTTAACGGCCCAGATGGATAATTTAGGTACAAATTTATAGTTATATACTCACTCTGTCTACAAAAGAATGCAATTCTCGCATTTACAGTAGCAAAAGAGTTAAACTTTGACCAAACTATATGAAAAAGTATTAACTACAATGAGACAAAAACAAATACAATTAGATTAGTTATAGAATATATTTTTATAATAAATTTATTTAGAGACATAAATGGTAATACTATTTACTATAAACTTGGTCAAAATTGAGCGGTTTGACCGGAACACATGATGCCCGATATTGTATATGAATCCAGACTTAGGGGTCATGGTAATTTATAAAAATAAATATGATGGAATTCGTAAGTTATCTTTGACAATTGTGGAGTTTTGTGTTTTTCCATATAGGGATTATATTAAAGCAAGTTATGGTGAATAGGGATTATATCGAGACTTATTTGTCGAAAGTAATCCAATACTCTTGCTTTCATTTTTCGTAATTCTTTCCTTGGTTTTTAAGCAGTACTATACAACATATGTACACAGAAAAAGAAAACAAATTAAACCCTAAACCCAAAATTAATACATCATAGGAGAAAAAAATTAAACTGTAATTATGAGATCCGACAAGATGACCACACATTTAGTCCGCAAGTATGGCTGCTGCCAAGATTGATGTGTAGATACCGTGGACGCCAGATGTCGTAGCACCCACGCCGCTGCGTGTGTTCGCATCGACCCGCCATACGGGCCGCCCATCTGGGGTGGAAACCCTACCGCCGCCGCGCTTCCTTCCCTTCCTTCGCTTCACCGCCGCGCACGCCGCCGCTAGCTGCAAGCGGGATGGCGGCGGCGATTCTTCCTGGTGGTGTGGTGGCGTCGCGATCCGCGGATCGGCGCGGGCGTTACCTCAACGCAGCCGCGTGAGGCTCGCGATGGTGATGGGCGCGGCCGCGCGGCGGCGCCGGCTAGTGGCGGGGCGCGCGGGGCATCGGCGCGGTCGAGTCTTCTACCTTCGCCGCCGCCGCGCTGTGGTGAGTCGGGCCGTGCGGCTCTAGGGCACCCGACCGGGTCCCATGGGCGTCGCTCCCCGCTCCAACACCTCGCGCTTCACTCCCTTCGGGACCTCTCTCGACGAACCGGCCGCGGCATACCCGATCTAGGCCGCCGGTGGGATCCGCCCTCCCTCTCGCCGTTTGTGCCGGGGATTGGTGGCGTCGCCATGGCGGGCCAATTCAGGGTACGCCCGGTGCTGATCCGCCACCTCTTCTCCCGTTCGCGCTTGGGAGACAAGCTTCACCGCCGTGGCCAAATTCGGGCTACTTGGTAATTTGGAGCCGCCGCAGCCTCGTCGTCATTTCCCGTCGGCGGCGTCGCTGGGGCGTCTCGTCCGATCTATGGACGCCGTTGCGCCCGATCTAATGGGGCGTGGTGGTCGGCGGCCTCGGTCCAGAAGGACGGCGACATCCACAAGGCCATCATCAAAGTCGAGAAGATCATCCCCTTGAGGCAAGGTAAACAGCAGATTGGGTGCCCGAATCGGGCATCTCTTGTTGTTCAACGGCATGGGGTGAAAACCTAGCCTCGGTTCTCTAGGCCGGCGGTATTGCTTGATCCGGGCGCGATCGTCGTTCTTTGTTCATCAAGGCCGGTCTGGGTCGAAAGACCTCTGGTGCTTCTTCCAGCGGTGTTGGCGTCTGCGGATGTCGATATTCTTCCTGAAGCCATCGCTGGAGCACCAACTGCCTGCCTGGAGAGGAGGTCTTCACTGACACGATGACGGCGGCCGTTGCTCATGCATTGTATTAGTGAGCAATGACCTCTTTTTCACCGTGGAAAGGTTTTATAATTTGCCTTCCTGTTTGGGCCGCGCTGAGGTGGGGTGTCCATGGCTCTCAATTCTCCGATGCCATGGACGTTAGTTGGTCTAGTACACTTATCTTCATGTACTAGAAGTTTCTTTCTGTTCTTAGTTGTTGTAATAAGTTTGGCTGTGTGTGGTCAGGCAGAAGCTTTGGCTGTGTGCGTTACCGCAGAGGCCGGAATTATATTCCATTATCTAAAAAAAATACGGCCGCCCATCTTGTATATACTTGCCGAGTACGGAGGCGGGCCTCGTTGCTCTCTTGCCCAGTATGGTTAATCTTCATGCATGTCGATTAGGCAGATGCATTTGTGATTTGTGAACATAGATGCATACATGCATGGTACATGCATGTCCTCCGCCCAGTGATGATGAGCCGGCCGGGTTTGAGTTACGCGCGCGCGTCCTACGGCCGCCCCGACGTCCTCTACCTCCTATCTTCACGTCATGGGCAAGTCCGGCAGCGGCAGGCCGGAGTGCCGCACCAGCTGTGTGACCCGCTCATATCAAGTTGCAACCGGCGGCACGCCCTGCACCGGCAAGCCATCGATCGCCCTGGCTCCTTGTCCTGATCGTCATTCTTGTGGCTCCTGATCCTAGTAGTCCTGATATAGATGAGCTGAGAGGCCGCTGCTAGCTCTCCTCTAGATTGAACAACAATGCCGTACGACTGTCTCTCTCTTCGGTGGTTAAGAAGCCGCCTAGGCCCTCAAGATATGGGATGGTGGTATGTAAAAATAATGGATTTATTATTCTTTTCGTTCGTTGTTGGTACGTACATTCTAAATATTAGATTTATTTTTTCCTTCTTTTATTTATAAATAGAATGGCAGATTGGGTAATTTTCTATAGAATAAAATCTTACTATTACTAATTGGAGGCTTCAATGGAGGCGCCGTTGATTCTCACCGGACACGCTAGAAAAATAGATAAAATCAAAGAAATTCTCACAATAATTAGAAAGATCTGGCCATCGATTTAATTGCCATCAATTGTAACAGCCATTGGATCTATTTAGTTTTTCCAAAAAATTACCCACCTGCCATTATGAAAGTCATACATCGTACTATAGCTAGATCTAATTGAAAAGGAAAACATAAATTATTCTTTCATCCGGTCATTGCATCCTATCTCATGTACGTATTAGCCAAACCTGGTGTGCCGCCGCAGGCGGCCATAGTCACGCACAGCTTCAATCAACAAGGGATCGACCTTCCAAGTTCCAACCCAGCGCTATGCTACTTCAGGCTTCCTCACTCGCGTCGATCTTGGCCTGGTCATCCCTCCCAATCACACCTTGCAGTTTCTTGGAAGCCCTATGATCAGCCTCGGAGGGCAGCCTGCGGAAGTTCTTCGCCTCATACACGAGGGGCCCTGCTAGCGTTCCCACTATGCGTCCTCGGCCTGGAAGCTTCTATAGATGCATGCAGGTAAACTAATAATCATCTATTATTTTTTACGCTGTTAGGTAGATGGCAATCTGCCTAGCCTTTGATTAGTGAATATTTTCGAGTTGTTTGAGGGATGCAAGACCACGGGGCAGTAGATTTCTTCGATCTGTGATCCATGAACTACACAAAACCAGGCTCTGAACTGATCGAGAATATCATGCTTGATTTGTTATTTTTTTTTATTTGCTAGCCATGACATGAAGAGACCACATCGATTGGACTGACGTGATTGTCAAGTTTTTGACGGGAACTAACGGTAAGCAAATTTTTCGATCCAGACTCCAGACTACAAATTGAAATTATTGTCATCCCATTGATTTTTATCTTATTAATTATGTGTTGTTTTCTGGAAGAGCATGGAAATGTCAAGAAAAAGAAGGGTAGATCCAGAATCTGCAATCACCTGGGAAGAGTATAAATCTTTGAAATTCACATCTCATCTATGGCCATAACTGTCAAAGATCGATGCTAATACAATGTATATGTTCTTTGTTTAATAGTCATCATGTCATCATTTAAGCTATAGGTATAGTATATTGGTAAAACATCGATTCTGTTACAATGGAACTCAATGTTAACATTTTGTTTCATGTATATTTGTAAATTAATATTTACATGCTCCACACCTCAGTCCAGAACTCCATGTATTCTTGCAGTGTAAATATGTCATACCATGACATTGTAGCTGGATTGTGTAATCATTAACGTAAGAAATTGTATCTTTTCACTTTTCGCTTTCCTAATCGATCTCCTATTTGCTCTTGGACGTACAAGTTTCATATATAAATCGGTAACCGAGATTGACATGGCAGGCTGGATTATCATGTTCTCGATGAACTGCCGCTAGACATCCCCGCAACTAAACTAAGCGTCCTTAGTCAAAAGCATGGTTGGAGCTATAGGCATGCGGCTCCCGCTGCGTGAGCTTTGGTGAATGAGGAGATCTTTGTCTACATTGTTGGCATGTCACTACTAAGCTGCAGGTATGCCACTCTGCTCGCCCATATTACCATGAATTTGTGTTAATCTCTACCTTGCATGTTTTTTTCATACACATATGGCAAATGAAAGTAAAGAACAAATTCATCTCATGTTTATAAATAAATCATAACATGTTAATTAATAAGAAGATTAAAGGATCGATGGAATATATGATAATACAAGACGACCTATATATCTAAAAAAAAAGGTGCATTAGAAGAAAGAGAAAACAATGCTAATCTTGATATATTGCTACATTTTGTTAGCACGTAGGTCTAGAGTTTATTATTATTTTTTTTAAAAAATCTATAATACTTTGCAACCAGCAAGGACATTGTATTTAAATGCATTATTGATATGTTATTTAATAATGATATTCATGTACAATCACATAAGAAATCAAGTAAAACTTTCCAAAATAGTGTACAACCATATAAAAATATTTACATTAACAAAAATTAACCCGACCCTCCATCTTAAATTCTCACCGGATGCATTAAAAAATAACAAGTAAAACTTACAAAAATAATATTTACATTAACCAAAAGTTAATGACCCTCCATGTTAAATGCTCACCAGATGAAGTAGAAAATAATAAAATTTTAGAAATTGACACAAGAATTAGAAACATATAGCTTTTCATTTGGTAGACTCAATAGTCATCCTAAAAAACATTGTGTATATTTTTTAATAAAAATATGACACCTACCATTATGAAGAATGCATATGGTGGATTTCTAATTTTTCTTCTAAACTACCACATATGTCATTACTAAAAAAATAATTTAATAGTAATCGACTAAATTAACCACTTCCTTGATTATGAAAGATAATTCAAAATAACTCCTCTTTTGCATCTCAAGATTCTCAACTATATACCTCATTGATCATAAAAGACAATTTAACATAACCATATAATAGTTTATTTGAAAAATTATCCACATGTGGCATTAATTAAGAAAGATAATGCAAAGGAATCCAGACGTCTGCATACAAACTACTCAGATATGCAATTATGAAGTAAAAATGTAAAATATAATTAAATTATCACACTTAGTTTGTACCTAAAATAAGTTGTCAAGAAAAATAGTTTAATATTTATGTCCTATATGCTCTAAATTCAACACTTCTACAATTATAAAATTAATAGTAAGCATGATTATATGTTCCACCATGTCCACCATATAAGCATACACACATCAGGATAAATATTTATTTTAATAGTTTATCATATGTGTACAAATTCTTCATAAAAATGGTGTGTACAAAAGTTCCCTACAAACCACATAACAAAGCTACTGATAATTAACTTTGAGTTATATTAATAATCACTAATAATCAATTACATAAGTAGTTATTCTTAGTAGCTTTATATATTTTGGCTAAAATATAATATCTCATCAATATTGGTAATTTAGTTTTACTCAATATTTTATAAGATAATGTTACTATAAATAAAATTATGTCTTCGTGTCATGGTGTAAGGTGGAACTACTATTTATGAAATAATAACCTAGAGAATAACCTAGAACCTTTTTTAGTGGAATAAAATATGAAAATTGTTAATAAAGTATAAATTGTCAATATAATTGAAATTAAAAGTAACGTGTGAATAAAAGGAAATGCAATACATAGAGCACATAAAACATAATCTTGGCTATCCACTAAATAACAATTCCTACAAATTGTAAATAGAGGGCTAGAATGAAGCATCCACGTTAATTATGAGGACAACTAGAAAAAGATAATATCTAGAAATTCTCACAAAAAGTTAGAAGCATCTGACTACCAATTTTATAGCAATAACAATAGAATCCATGTTATTTTCTAAATAATTACCCACCTCTGAATGTGTAAATCAATGTAAAGTAACCCAATAATATTTAGACTACAAACTTGTGCCATTAAATACATTATATGCAACCCCTTAAATTTACATGCGAATTACCGCTTCTAGCATTATTAAATCTATATGAAAATTAAAAAATATAGTATTGCCAAAAATATCTAAAGCCATAAAGCATATAAATGTTCCACATTATGCACACCTATAGATGGCCATATAACAAAATGCGATTAAATTACATGCACATCAAATATTTATGCATACGTGAGGGACAAATATATATGTTACGTTTCAACAATCATTGAAAAAATATTTCCTACACTAATGATACTAACAAATTATTTAGAATCAATAATATCATGACATATAATTTTTAAAAATATAATTTAGGTAATTTATGCTCTTTAACTAGAATATTTTACATATATCTATTAATACTATAACCATTTCTGCAAAAATAACTCTTTATTAATAAAATTCAAACATCATGACAAGTGGGGAGGATAATGTGCCGACTATAAGTCTGCCTTCTGGCGCAAAATACTCATTATAGGGCTTAAACAAATAATATATGTCCTCTTCAGGTTAAAACACCTATCCATTTTAGATATCCCTTCAAGTTTTATACCAAAATTAAATGAAGTGACTATTTAGGTTATGATTGTACTTAAGAGTATAGTCAACGACATTAAATTCTTATGTAGAAATTAATAAGGCGAATAATTCAAAATCAAAACTAACATTCATGATATGGTAATATATAGATGAAAACATATCGATCAATAATTAAAAAATTACCACACTTAAATAGACACCATTAAATATCTGGTGTGCCTATTGTGTTAGAAAAGGAACAAAGAAGAAAGTATAACTTATATAAGTATTATTTATGATCCGAGACCTTAAACAATAACTTTAATATAAAAATTTAATATAATTTTATTTAAGATTCTAGCCCGTGCGAGAGCACGGCCGATGGACTAGTAGATCTAATGGTTATATATCGCCAGAGACTATAGATTTAATGGTTAGATCTTTCCGATTAACGTGAGAATTTCTAGTATTTATCTTTTTTTCTAAATAAGATCCGGTGAGAATTAACGTGGAGCCTCCAATTAGTAATAGTAAGATAAGATACCCAACGGTAATGGCAAAATCCTCAATCAAGGGAGAAGAAAATAATAAATAGGGAAATGCAGCGAAGCTTCGTAGCTCCCTTTGGTTCGGTCACCAGGCCAGGCGAGCCCGACGCCACCGGCGCATCAGATGATTGGAGAGCATTCGCGTATCGCTGAGCACTAGCACGAGGTGGCCTACCACCGCAACGAAAAAAACATCATCATCGTTCCAACGGAGGTACCAATTCAGAAAGGGGACGGCACTTATCATCTAATCCTTCCACAATTTTTTAAAAACTAAGCTGCTCATATTTAGCATCACATGCTAATTTTCTTGTTGGAAAATATCAAAAGGTACTATTCAGAGGTCGATGGTGTACATATTAACAAGTTTCAGGGCCATACATGTATTTTCAAAGTTCAGAGGCATGTGGTGTACAACTTAACAAGTTGAGATCACAAAAATTCATTCTCAAATTTCAAAGATACATGTGAGCACCTGCATTTAACTTTCCTCGTATGTGAACTGTAGGGCTGGTGAGTCGTGACTGGCTCCTCATGTGTGCGAGGCCGCCGGAGCCCGTGGGGTTAGCTGTCGGGCATCCCCAGCCCGACGTGTTGGTGCGTCCCGTGATCCCTTGTTACTGCTGCCATTCCACTCGGCATGTGCCGCTGGTACGTCGGTCAGTCGGGCTTGCATGCATGGCCCGGTGGTCTCGACTGTCCTTGTGTTGACCGCTCACTGCTGAGCTACGAAGGTTCCCGACTGTCCTTCTCTGAGGATTTTTGTATTGCCGTTGATATAGGGATTAAAATCCAATTCTTGACCAGTCCTTGTTTAGTCCCTGCGGCTAAGGAGTTTGATTTTTCCTTTAGGATTTTTTTTCACTGTACAGAAGTGAGAAGTTGTACTCTATAGCCAATGAGACGACACATATATATATGGCTGCTGTTGTCTTCACTCATCTTAACTAATGCAACGTGTTTTAACCGCTGCTTAATGCCTTATTACAGTGATGATGGCACTGGGGAAAAAAAAGAAAAGGACAGGTCAAACAAAGCACACGCTTTGGTTACATTCATCGTTTCACATGCCGATGGACCGGCTGCAGGTACTGACGATTGTGACTAGTCGGGTTCAGAACTACATCATACACGCAGGCAAGCACACAGAATGCAGTCCACACTGCACACGATCCTTCCTGGAAATTTCCTGGAAATTGCTTGGCCAAGCAGACGTGACTACGTACGGGCTCAACTACCGCATCGGGGACCAACCTACGATGATGAGGACAACGAATCTACGGCTATGGTGACCAAATCGATGGCACTGGCGATGAGGAGCAAATCTGCGGTGATGGCGATCACATCCACTTGTTCGGGTTCTACTATCTCTAAAATCAACCTCCATTTCTCTCTGATACTCAAAGATATTTTGACATTCCTGATCATGATTCATACATCAAAATCAGGCAACCGGAGGTCTTAAACATTGTAGCAAATAGATAGAAAAGTAGATTAATAAGACAATCTAAGACCAACAGGACCCAACAAGTGAGCCACCAACTCTAGGACATACTCCTCTGTCCCAAAAATAAAAAAAGACCTTTTCGCCTTCCCGAAGTCAACGTTTTCAAAATACCGGTAATTATATATTGAAACATATAAATATTTATGTTAAGTAATTAGTATCACCGGAAAGGGCTTTTAAGTCTAGTTTTTAACAAATTTATTTGAAGATTTGAATGTTGCACGTATTTTCTCGCAAAACTCACCAAAGTTGAGAAAGTTTGACCGCACGCCCCATAGCGTCGTTTATTTTGGGACGGACGGAGTATACTACAGACTAAAACCTGAAGCAAAGCTGACAAACAGAAATGGACAATGCGCAATCGCTGAGCCCATCAGCAGCCCCACTTTAGTGCCTCCATTCTAGCAATCATCAGGAAGTCAGACCATCTTCTTGCCTCCTAGCTTCAGCATACCCGTGATGCCTAATGCTCTGTTTCTGAAACAGAGAACAAGTGTGAGTATACATAACAGAGACAAGCAAAGAAAATAAACAAACTGAAAGGGTGCTTGATTTGAAACAAACAAAAAGTCACACCTCCACAGTTCTTCAAGAGTAGGAACATTGGCCAGATTTCTGCTTCCCATGCAGCATTGACGCCATTATTCAGATTTCCTGTCCCAGAGAGCTTGCTTGTGCAGCTCTTTTGTGCCTCCACAGGTGAGAGGTGCCATTGGTAGAGCGACCGCTACTATACCCTCTGTCACACTGGTGGCACACTGCATACACCACGTCATGATCTGTGGTGCGGATCTCGGTGAAGTACATCCAAACCTCTGATCTGCGCTTGGAAGAAGCACTTCTCTTGCGCTTCCTACCACCCCCACCGTTCATGTAATCAGTGGACGTGGTAATTTCAGTGTTCACGCCTTCATCTAAACAAATCGGCCAAGAAGGGGAAATTAATCCTCAGACTTGGTGGTTGCAAGGAAGTGATCATATTTGATTGTGTGCAGTGCCGACGACTGGCGAGTGAAGTATAGAGTACCTTTGTAGTAGTACTCTTCAGTGTCATCATCACCGTTCAACCACTTGTTCCAGTTACTGAAAATGGTGGTCACCGCATCTTTGTCATAGCGGAATACCTTGCGAAGTACCATGTCCCCCTACAAGTAAGAGCAAATAAAGCAAAATCATTAAAATGAAAGCACGACAAAGGTGCAAAATATATCTGGTTATCAGAATTTGAGTGATGCTTTATTATTAATTACCTGGAGAAACATGGCAGGGGGCTCGATATCATCGAGCTGTTGGTATTCGAGCATGATCCAGCCCATCTTCCTACCATCCTGATGGTGGAACTGCAGGGTCCTCCTCAACCCCATGTACTGTGGCTGTGGCATCTGCAATTGCAACTGATCCATTTGGAACACGGTGACATCCTTAGCTATGTCCTCCCAGTGCCCCTGCATTTGCTGCTGTTCCATTCGGATTGCAGTGAACTCCTTCCTTATCTCCTTCCACTGCCCCCCTTGCGTTTGCCGGTTGAACGATCTCGTGATGTACCAGGGGGTGGGGCGGGTGAGATTGAGATCCCATGGGTCCAGCTGGGTGAGGTCCGCTTGGCAGTCAAGCTTCTCCTCCATCTTCTGTTGCCTGTAGGGATCATCGAGCACTGTGCGGAGAAGGCGCAGCATTTCACGATCCTCGTCGGTGGAAGGATTACTGCAGCATGAGCGGCATTTGTCACTGTTCCTGTGCCTTTCGAGCTGAGAAGTGCCATGTTTCTTGGGGTGAGCCTTCACTAGTTTATCACAGCGGTGGCATGCTGCGTACACCTCATCCGGATCATCCTTGGTACGTATCTTCGTGAAGTGCTGCCAAACATTATGCGATTCTCTACTCGCTGTCTCTTGTTGGAGTAAGGTTTTTTGTTCTTTTATTTTTTTTGCGAGGAGTTGGCTTAAGGTTATACATAGGTGCGTGCGCTCCATTCGGAATCTGAGTTGGAAATGCTGCGCTCGCTGCTCACCTGAGTAATAGGTGAAGTTAGTATTGAGATATTAATTTTGTACTTGTCCAGAGTCGTCTGATTAATCTACAGACCAGTAAGAATAATGTATGGTCAGAAAAACTTTAAGAGAAGTATCGTTGCGGGTAGTAAGATAGGTCCCTACTATCAGTGATGAGTGATGACACTAACCGTTTAAGTATCGATTATAATCTTCATCAAAGCAACATTCCAGGTTGCAGGGGAGACCAGAGGAGTTCTTATCACCTGCGTCTTTTTTGAATACACTACAAATCACCGCATCATCCTGCATGTACGCGCCAAATAAAATCACACGTCAGAACAGAAATTGTAAAGTTGTTGGTCATTAGAATCTACATCCGGAACTATCTAATCTACAGATCGATCGTACCTGGAGAAACCTGGCTTCTCCGGCGCCGTCCTTGAGAAGGTTGTGGTACTTGTGGATGATCCACCTCGTCTTGGTGCCCTCTCCGCCCCTGGTGCCGTCCTTGAGGTAGAACTGGAGGGTCCTCCTTGCCCCCACGTAAGTGGGGGATCCAGAGGAGGACGACAACCCTCCAGAACGGACCCCGATGAACTCATCTTCTTTCTCTTTCCAGTACCCAGAAGGTGTCCGAAGGATTGACAACTTCCTTACCGTGAAGAAGCGGGGTGGGAGCTCCCATGGATCAAGTTGGCCGTCCATGTTTTGGAACTGGTCGTAATACAGATTATTCATCGAGTTGGACTGGGTTTGAGCTGCAGTGGAGCCTGCCATGAGAGGGGCGATGACGAGAAGACAAGAATTCGGTGAGGAATCCGGGAGGAATGTGGAGAGGAGCTGCAAAGGGGACGGACGGCGATGGAGAGGAGCTGAGGGCAAGGAAATAAAGGGGGTCGAGTTCATTGCTTTCACTCAGTCGTGCTGCTTTTATCGACGCCAGGGCAGCCGGAACCGCGTGTCTTGCGTCGGGCTCAAGCTGCAAGGTGTCATGCATACTGTGATAGGGTGAGGACTGAGAAATGCTTTCGACCGTGGAACGCGGTGTCATACTGTGTGATTGGACTTTACGAGACAATCGGGTATCCTGAACCCGACGCGGTGGAAAGCGTAGTCCATATAGCTCCATGTACCCGGTCCGACGCTTTAATCTTTTTCTTTGATCTTTTGCTCTTTGCCATACGTTACAAGAAGGGAGCTATATATGAAGGTAGTCTTCAGTTCCTTTGTTCCTCCTTTTCTCCGTCAGTTTTTTTTTTGTTACAGTTGATACGAGGATCGCCCCCCTCTTCGCCTAGCGTCGGAGCGGGCGTGCGTGCCCGCCTGCTCTCCCCGGAGCTCCTCTCGTCGGCGAGGGCTACCTCGTGGTCCAAATCCGCACGCCACGGCCGGATCTGGTGGTTGTCGGCGCCGGACGTGCGTCTATGTGGGCGGGGCGAGGTGGGGGGGCCCGCGCAGCGACGACTTAGTTGTCTCGGCGCCATTGTGGGAGGGGTGAAGGCATAGGGGCCAGAGGCGCTCAGTGTGGCCCCTGCACAGGGGCGGCAGCGGTGGCGGCAGCCTGTGAGGGGCAGGGTGCAGCTTTTCTCTCGCCCGTCGGAGGCACCGTGTGGGGACGCCTCATGGCTGGAATCTCTTGGCCATGGTGGTCGGGAGGCGCCCGCCGACATTTGCGCAGGCAGCGGGACGGAGGTGAGATGTTGTGTTCCCATTTCTTCTCCTCGACGACCGTGCGGATCCGGCGTCGCCGGTGGTGGGGCTAGGTGGCTAGTGCTGGGTTGCTCCCGGGGCTAGTATGTACTCACGGTGGCGTGGCGGCATTGTTGGGATGTACCGAGCCAATTCTTGGCGTAAGAGTTGCGGAGGCGGTGGAGAGCTGTCGTTGCTTGTCTGAGAGTGTGCGTTAGGTGCGGTGGTGATCCGAGTGAAATCCTTCACCGACATTCATGTTGGTGGTAGTGGTGGCGGCGCCTTTGAACGCCGTTCTTCCGTTAGGGACACCATTATGGAACACCGGGTCCTAGTGCATGCAGTCTCGGGTGAAAATCCGGTCCGATATTGGACGAGCGACAAATACACCATTGGTGTCGCATCATCCTTGGAGGCGACGCTCCAGAGACTTCGTTTCAGTTTGTAGCGCGTGTTGGTGGCCTGAATGGTCGGGTGTGCAGCGAACCATATGTATGTTGCAAAGATAGATTGAGTTTTTCACATGTTTTGTAGATATGTTTCATCGATGTTTATGTTTCAACTATTTGTTTCCGATGTTTCAAAAGTGGATCTAGGGTGTTTTCTAGTGTTTCGAGAATGTTTTTCATCGAGGTTTTAGAAGGGATGTTTCAAGTGTTTCAACTAGTTTCAGTCGTATGTTTCAACTGTTTATTTCTGTATGTTTCAAAAGTAGATCAGGGGGTGTTTTATAGTGTTTGAACTACATTCGTGCATATGTTTCATCTATTGGTACCCGACTATTTCAAAAGTAGATCAGGTGTTGCTTCTTCTTCTCCCACCTCCTACTACATGCATGTTGCTATTTATTAAGTGCTAAAAGAATATGTAGGATTCCTCAAAGCACAAAATACCATTGTAGCTTTTCCCTAGGAGAGTATTCTAGAGTATCCTGTCCATAGGGAAGCTTTCGCCAAAGAATTCTAATAACTCACAATCATGCATCTCCTAACTTAGAAAACCACTAGAGTAAAGTGAGGGGGTAAATGATAGATGATAAGAGTTATGAATAATATCACACACAAGAGAATTCCCATGATAAGATGTGTAGTAGCAAGTTGAGAGGACAAATGGGGAGATCAAGGTTCCTATGTACTTCTCTATTACTTAGGTTCTAAGATAACAATCACACCAAAGCACTTCGGGACATCGAACACTAGTCACGCATGTAGATGAGAAGGGGGCTAGGAAGCTTTGACTAAAGTCCTATAAACACCAACCCGAACGTGGTGAAATACGTCGGCCGTCAGAGCTGTCACCACCCGGCGCTACCACAAACTATCCATGGGATTGGGTGCAATCTCAGGTAAACTATAGGATAGACCCCATGTCTACACTAGCGATTACTACTCTAGTCACATACGATTAATTAGAGCACTTGATGTGAGCGGAGATCCCATGCAATGACATAACAACTATGCTAACCAATTATATGAAAGACATGAAAGTAAACAGAGAAGATAAATATATTAACCATAAGTCTTACAAAGAAAGGGTATAAGACATACTCCCTCCGTTCCAAATTGTAGTTCACTTTGGTTTTTCTAGATACATTGATTTTGCTATGCACCTAGTTATACACTATGTCTAGATACATAGCAAAAACAAATGGATCTAGAAAAAGCCAAAGTGAACTACAATTTGGAACGAAGGGAGTACCAAACTCTGAAGACTTCTCCAAAATCGGAGCGTAGCTCCGCTCTCCCTAACTCTCTAGTTGCTAATCTACCACATTGGAGAGTCTAGCTCTAATTCTCTAGTATGGAAGTGAGGTTGTCCTCACATTGGAACACCTCGATGACCAACGTGTCAAGAGACAATGGATGGAATGAATTAGGTTTCACCCAGGGGGCGGGGGTCTTGTTATGTAGCCCCGAGGATGCACCGTGGGCCCTTGGATCAAACCGACCTTGGTGAAGGGCTTAGAACTCTCCTCGATGGCGGTGACGAACCGACCTTGGAAGCCGGTGGTCGATGTGTGGGCCAAGGTCGCGGCCGCCTCGGCTCTATGCCGTGGGTCCCACCTTCGGGGCCCGTGTTCTGGGGTCTTCTAGAGTGTTCTTATTTGGTTGCCAAGTTGAGTTGCGCTATGGATAAGTCTTTGCATCGTATGGCTTGTAAACTCGGGCGTTTTCCTGTTTAATCCGTAAAAATATATAAATCACCAAAACTCGTGGAATTATGTTAGTCGTGCCCCTAAACCATGTTGAGATTCATTTTAAACATTTATTTCATGTTTATTTGACTATAAAATATTTGCTATAACAGGTGTCAACAAACTCCTCCCAAGCTTACCTTTTGCTAGCCCCTTAACAAAATTAATTTATACTTAGAGCTGGATTAGAGTTGCTATAACGCTTTCACGCCTCAAAAGTACACCTGCTTTCAAACAAAATTTCTCATCCGGATTAGAATAAACCTTTCCAACTTTCAACTCACCCATATTACCTTTAACCATGAAGCTTATAGCCTTTTCTTTGATCTTGGACAATTAAAAGATACAACAATCAAGTCAAGCATCATGTCTCAAACTCTTCGATCAACCTTCATCTCGGATTTCTGCTTCCCATTCAGTAGTGGCGTCATTCGGTTGTTCTGTCCTACGATGGTTGTTTGCACAGCTCTGGTTATGCCTCCACAGGTGAGAGGTGCCATGCGTAGAGCGACCACTACTGTACCCCCTGTCACAGGAGTGGCACACTACGTACACCAGGCCACCATGATTTGCGTTGTAGATCTTGGTGAAGTGCATCCAAACTTCTGATTTGCGGCCCGAGCAGAACCAGTCCTCTTGCGCTTCCCATCAACCACTGGACGTGGTATTGGTAATGGTCGTGTTCACGCCCTCACCTAACCAGAAAACAAAATCAGGTAATATGTTCGGTAATGAATTTAATGTCATACCCGACGGTAATGGCAAAATCCTCAATCAAAGGAAAAGAAAATAATAAACAGGGAAATGCAGCGAAGCTTCCTAGCTAGCTCCCTTTGGTTCGGTCACCAGGCCAGGCGAGCCCGACGCCACCGGCGCATCAGATATTGGAGAGCATTCGCTGACGCCGTATCGCTGAGCACTAGCACGAGGTGGCCCACCACCGCAGCTGGGGGTACCCCAGGGAGTATACATAGCTACCGAAATGAAAAAGACATCATCATCGTTCCAACGGAGGTACCAATTCAGAAAGGGGACGGCACTTATCATCTAATCCTTCCACAATTTTTTAAAAACTAAGCTGCTCATATTTAGCATCACATGCTAATTTTCTTGTTGAAAAATATCAAAAGGTACAATTCAAAGGCCGATGGTGTACATATTAACAAGTTTGAGGGCCATACATGTATTTTCAAAGTTCAGAGTGTTAGAAGATGTTGAATATGTCTAGCATAGATAGTGAATCTCAGTCTATGTGTAACTAAGTCTAGGAAGGAGAGTGAGTTTAGGTGGTCATAGCTTGTGTAATGGATCATCACTCATGTATACATGCATCATCTTGTAACAGCCAGGGTGGGGGCACTTCCCATCTATTTAACATGGAACCGTGTAGGCCAAGGGCTATCAAGTTAACCCATATTATTTTACATGGTATCAAAGCCTTCTATTGTTCAGCGTGTGATAAACCGTCTTCCTTCCAAAATAATCAACCATGACACACCTTTTGAACGTCTTTACCACAAATCTCCTGATTATACCTTCTTACGCACATTTGGTTGTGCATGCTGGCCCAACCTTAGACCGTACAATACACACAAACTAGCATTCCGATCTAAACAATGTGTTTTCCTCGGTTATAGCAATCATCACAAAGGCTTCAAGTGTCTTGAACCCTCTACTGGTCGGGTATATATTTCTAGAGATGTTGTCTTTGATGAACATCTTTTTCCCTTCTCTAAATTACATCCTAATGCCGGAGCAAAACTTCATGCCGAGCTTCATCTTCTACCTGATATTCTTCTAAATTCATCTTCTCCACGGGAATTTCTTACACATGACCAGTGTCTTGATACTTCATTACCTTCTAATGCTTCACAACAGTTGGCTAGTGATGTGTTACAGCAACAAAATTCAATGAACAATGGTGAAAATACGGGATCAAACCGCCCTTATTTCATGTGCACCCGCACGGGGAACAGCACGGGCGCCAATGCTGATCCGCCTGCGACTTCTGCTGCTGTCGGGGTCGAATCCCCCTCGGGATCGGTGGTGGCTCCTGCGGCATCCACTCCTGCGCCCTCAACAACGCCCACGGCGGGTGGATCTTCTACATCGCCACACGATCCCGCATCCACTCCGTCAACGCGCGCGGCGGCCCGATCGAATTAGGAGATCCAATCACCACCGACACGTGAGATCCGGTGCGGCGGGATCCGTGCGGGCGGTGACTCGCCACACTCCTGTTGCTTCTACTACCGCTATCTTGGCGCCTCCTGATCCTCCACGGCCTACAACCCGAGCTCAACACGACATTGTCAAGCCAAAAGTGTACTCCGACGGCACTGTACGGTGGTGTAATCTTGCCACTACTGAAGAACCCGCAACACTTGGTGAGGCCTTGAGCGATCACAAATGGACTGCATCAATGGATGAGGAGCATGCTGCCCTCATTTAGAATGGTACATGGCACTTGGTTCCACGACCTCATGGCAAGAATATCATTGACTGCAAGTGGGTCTACAAGATAAAGCGGAGAGCTGATGGTGGCATTGAAAGGTACAAGGCTCGGCTAGTAGCCAAGGGGTATAACCAACGTTATGGTGTTGATTATGGAGATACATTCAGCCCTGTGGTCAAGGCCGCTACAATCCGTCTCATATTATCCATTGCAATGTCAAAAGGGTGGTCTCTTCACCAAATGGATGTAAAGAATGCCTTCCTCCATGGATTACTTCAAGAGGAGGTCTACATGCAGCAACCACCAGGATATGTCAATTCCAAATATCCAGGCTATGTGTGTAAACTTGACAAAGCCATCTATGGGCTCAAGCAAGCTCCAAGGGCATGGCATGCTAGACTGTGTGGCAAACTTGAATCATTGGGTTTCGTTCCTTCCAAAGGTGATGCATCTCTCTTTTACTATACCAAAGGTCAATATATAATGTTTGTCTTGGTTTATGTTGATGACATCATAGTGGCAAGTCTTCCTCACAAGCAATTGGTGCACTTCTCACCGATCTACAACGAGAATTTGCCATCAAAGATCTAGGTGACCTTCATTATTTCTTGGGGATCAAGTCAAGAGGGGATCACATAAGAGCAACTCCAAAGAGTGGCACCCAAATCGAGCCCCTACTTTTGATTTGGGTGCTGCCCCCTACTTTTGTTGGTCCAGTTTTTAAGTTTTACTCCAACAGGAGCACCTAAATTTAGGCCCCTAAATCTATGTGGAAGGGAGTTGCCGGTGGCTGGGCGGCATGGAGGGACCCAGCGCCATGGCCGACCTGTAGGGCACTCCAACGATGGTGAAGCTCCAGACGTCGGGAGCCATCGCAAGTACGGGAAGCTTGTCCTTGCCGCTCCGTGGCTTCGTGTTCAATCGGCAAGAGACAAGCAAGATACATATAAACAATTAGTAATTGTGGCTTGCATCGATCTCGTATGCATCCATGCATGCGTAGGCATGGCCGACCTGCAAGAGGACACATCGATCTCGTATGCATCCATGCATGCGTACGCATGGCCGATCGCCGGAGGACACCGGATGCATACGCACGCCGCGGCGAGAGGGAGGGAGGAGCATGTGGCCACGCTCGCCGGCGGACGGCTGCGCGCTTGCGGTGGAGAGACAGACGCACGTGAAGAGGAAATCCCAGGATGGGGTCTGGCTGTTGGCCCAACAAATTTGTTGGGTGTGGGGTGTTTTTGTTGGGCCAACAAATTTCGTGTCCCCTAGTAGGGGCCCTATTGGAGTTGGATTTTTGACCTCAGACCCCATATTTAGCTATTGGGGCTTGAGTAGGGGTCATGTTGGAGTTGCTCTAAGCTGATTCTCACCCAAGAAAGTTATGCCAAGGACATACTCAAATGGTCGTGGATGGAAAGGTGCAAATCAATTGATACACCACTATCCGGTTCGGAGAAAGCTAAGTATAGCAGATGGTGACAAACTTGGACCCGAAGATAGCACAAAATATAGAAGTGTTGTTGGTGCATTGCAATATTTAACATTTTGACTAGACCTGATATATCCTTTTCTCGTGAATAAGGTATGTCAATTCTTGCATTCACCTACCACAGTTCATTGGAGCGCCGTGAAAACGGATCCCGAGGTACATACAAGGAACTGTTAAACTTGGGTTACAAATTGGGAAATCAGATTCTATGTTAGTAAGCGCCTTCTCGGTCTGCATCGGGCAGGATGTGTTGATGATCGCAGGTCTACAGTGGCTTTGCAGTTTTTGTAGGCAACAACTTGATCTCTTGGACAGCCGAAAAAAACACCAACCGTGTCCGGATCAAGCACAAAAAGCGAATATAAAGCTCTAGCAAATGCTACCGCTGAAATGATGTGGATTTAGAAACTATTGACAGAACTTAAGATACGACACCCTCCTAGAGCCGATTGTGGTGTGATAATCTTGGAGCCACTTACCTATCAAGAAATCCTCGTGTTTCATGCAAGAACTAAACACATAGAGATAGACTTTCATTTTGTTCGAGAAAGAGTAGCACAAAGGCTATTAGAGGTTCGATTCATCTCAACAGAGACCGCTTAGCGAGATGGTTTTACAAAAGCACTTCCTGTTATAAAGTTAAGAAAATCGAGACAATCTCAACCTTCGAAGTGGCTGAGATTGAGGGAGGATGTTAGAAGATGTTGAATATGTCTAGCATAGATAGTGAATCTCAGTCTATGTGTAACTAAGTCTAGGAAGGAGAGTGAGTTTAGGTGGTCATAGCTTGTGTAATGGATCATCACTCATGTATACATGCATCATCTTGTAACAGCCACGGTGAGGGCACTTCCCACCTATTTAACATGGAACCGTGTAGGCCAAGGGCTATCAAGTTAACCCATATTATTTTACATGGTATCAAAGCCTTCTATTGTTCAAATGTGATAAACCGTCTTCCTTCCAAAATAATCAACCATGACACACCTTTTGAACGTCTTTACCACAAATCTCCCCGATTATACCTTCTTCGCGCACATTTGGTTGTGCATGCTTTGCCCAACCTTAGACCGCATAATACACACAAACTAGCATTCCGATCTAAACAATGTGTTTTCCTCGGTTATAGCAATCATCACAAAGGCTTCAAGTGTCTTGAACCCTCTACTGGTCGGGTATATATTTCTAGAGATGTTGTCTTTGATGAACATCTTTTTCCCTTCTCTAAATTACATCCTAATGCCGGAGCAAAACTTCATGCCGAGCTTCATCTTCTACCTGATATTCTTCTAAATTCATCTTCTCCACGGGAATTTCTTACACATGACCAGTGTCTTGATACTTCATTACCTTCTAATGCTTCACAACAGTTGGCTAGTGATGTGTTACAAAGAACAAAATTCAATGAACAATGGTGAAAATACGGGATCAAACCGCCCTTATTTCATGTGCACCCGCACGGGAACAAAGACGGGCGCCAATGCTGATCCGCTGCGACTTCGCCGCCGCCGGGTCGAATCCCCCTGGATCGGGTGGTGGCTCCTCGCGCATCCACTCCTGCGCCCTCAACAACGCCCACGGCGGGTGGATCTTCTACATCGCCACACGATCCCGCATCCACTCCGTCAACGCGCGCGGCGGCCCGATCGAATTAGGAGATCCAATCACCACTGACACAGGTGAGATCCGGTGCGGCGGGATCCGGTGCGGGCGGTGACTCTAGCCACACTCCTGTTGCTTCTACTACCGCTATCTTGGCGCCTCCTGATCCTCCACGGCCTACAACCCGAGCTCAACACGACATTGTCAAGCCAAAAGTGTACTCCGACGACTGCATGCGGTGGTGTAATCTTGCCACTACTGAAGAACCCGCAACACTTGGTGAGGCCTTGAGCGATCACAAATGGATCATCAATGGATGAGGAGCATGCTGCCCTCATTTAGAATGGTACATGGCACTTGGTTCCACGACCTCATGGCAAGAATATCATTGACTGCAAGTGGGTCTACAAGATAAAGCGGAGAGCCGATGGTGGCATTGAAAGGTACAAGGCTCGGCTAGTAGCCAAGGGGTATAACCAACGTTATGGTGTTGATTATGGAGATACATTCAGCCCGTGGTCAAGGCCGCTACAATCCGTCTCATATTATCCATTGCAATGTCAAAAGGGTGGTCTCTTCACCAAATGGATGTAAAGAATGCCTTCCTCCATGGATTACTTCAAGAGGAGGTCTACATGCAGCAACCACCAGGATATGTCAATTCCAAATATCCAGGCTATGTGTGTAAACTTGACAAAGCCATCTATGGGCTCAAGCAAGCTCCAAGGGCATGGCATGCTAGACTGTGTGGCAAACTTGAATCATTGGGTTTCGTTCCTTCCAAAGGTGATGCATCTCTCTTTTACTATACCAAAGGTCAATATATAATGTTTGTCTTGGTTTATGTTGATGACATCATAGTGGCAAGTCTTCCTCACAAGCAATTGGTGCACTTCTCACTGATCTACAACGAGAATTTGCCATCAAAGATCTAGGTGACCTTCATTATTTCTTGGGGATCGAAGTCAAGAGGGGATCACATAAGAGCAACTCCAGTAGTGGCACCCAAATCAGAGCCCCTACTTTTGATTTGGGTGCTGCCCCCTACTTTTGTTGGTCCAGTTTTTAAGTTTTACTCCAACAGGAGCACCTAAATTTAGGCCCCTAAATCTATGTGGAAGGGAGTTGCCTGGTGGTCGGGCGGCATGGAGGGACCCACGCCATGGCCGACACAGTGTAGGGCACTCCAACGATGGTGAAGCCCGCACGTCGGGAGCCATCGCAGTAATGGGAAGCTTGTCCTTGCCGCTCCGTGGGCCGTGTTCAATCGGCAAGAGACAAGCAAGATACATATAAACAATTAGTAATTGTGGCTTGCATCGATCTCGTATGCATCCATGCATGCGTAGGCATGGCCGACCTGCAAGAGGACACATCGATCTCGTATGCATCCATGCATGCGTACGCATGGCCGATCTGCTGGAGGACACTGGACAGATACAGACGCCGGCGAGCAGAGGGAGGGAGGAGCATGTGGCCACGCTCGCCGGCGGACGGCTGCGCGCTTGCGGTGGAGAGACAGACGCACGCGAAGAGGAAATCCCGGGATGGGGTCGGCACGCTGGCCCAACAAATTTGTTGGGTGTGGGGTGTTTTTGTTGGGCCAACAAATTTCGTGTCCCTAGTAGGGGCCCTATTGGAGTTGGATTTTTTGACCTCGGACCCCATATTTAGCTATTGGGGCTTGAGTAGGGGTCCCGTTGGAGTTGCTCTAAGCCGATTCTCACCCAAGAAAGTTATGCCAAGGACATACTCAAATGGTCAAGGATGGAAAGGTGCAAATCAATTGATACACCACTATCCAGTTTCGGAGAGAAGCTAAGTATAGCGAGATGGTGACAAACTTGGACCCGAAGATAGCACAAAATATAGAAGTGTTGTTGGTGCATTGCAATATTTAACATTTTGACTAGACCTGATATATCCTTTTCGTGAATAAGGTATGTCAATTCTTGCATTCACCTACCACAGTTCATTGAGCCCGTGAAACGGATCCCGAGGTACATACAAGGAACCGTTAAACTTGGGTTACAAATTGGGAAATCAGATTCTATGTTAGTAAGCGCCTTCTCGGATGCATCAAGCGGATGTGTTGATGATCGCAGGTCTACGGGTGGCTTTGCGCTTTTTGTAGGCAACAACTTGATCTCTTGGACAGCCGAAAAAACAACCAACCGTGTCCAGATCAAACACAAAAAAGCGAATATAAAGCTCTAGCAAATGCTACCGCTGAAATGATGTGGATTTAGAAACTATTGACGTAACTTAAGATACGACACCCTCCTAGAGCCGATTGTGGTGTGATAATCTTGGAGCCACTTACCTATCGAAAATCCCGTGTTTCATGCAAGAACTAAACACATAGAGATAGACTTTCATTTTGTTCGAGAAAGAGTAGCACAAAGGCTATTAGAGGTTCGATTCATCTCAACAGAGACCGCTTAGCGGATGGTTTTACAAAAGCACTTCCTGTTATAAAGTTAAGAAAAAAATCGAGACAATCTCAACCTTCAAGTGGCTGAGATTGAGGGAGGATGTTAGAAGATGTTGAATATGTCTAGCATAGATAGTGAATCTCGGTCTATGTGTAACTAAGTCTAGGAAGGAGAGTGAGTTTAGGTGGTCATAGCTTGTGTAATGGATCATCACTCATGTATACATGCATCATCTTGTAACAGACCACGGTGAGGGCACTTCCCACCTATTTAACATGGAACCGCAGGCCAAGGGCTATCAAGTTAACCCATATTATTTTACATGGTATCAAAGCCTTCTATTGTTCAGCGGTGATAAACCGTCTTCCTTCCAAAATAATCAACCATGACACACCTTTTGAACGTCTTTACCACAAATCTCCTGATTATACCTTCTTACGCACATTTGGTTGTGCATGCTGCCCAACCTTAGACCGCATACAATACACACAAACTAGCATTCCGATCTAAACAATGTGTTTTCCTCGGTTATAGCAATCATCACAAAGGCTTCAAGTGTCTTGAACCCTCTACTGGCTCTGTATATATTTCTAGAGATGTTGTCTTTGATGAACATCTTTTTCCCTTCTCTAAATTACATCCTAATGCCGGAGCAAAACTTCATGCCGAGCTTCATCTTCTACCCGATATTCTTCTAAATTCATCTTCTCCACGGAATTTCTTACACATGACCAAGTGTCTTGATACTTCATTACCTTCTAATGCTTCACAACAGCTTGGCTAGTGATGTGTTACAAAGAACAAAATTCAATGAACAATGGTGAAAATACGGGATCAAACCGCCCTTATTTCATGTGCACCAAGACGGGAACAAAGACGGGCGCCAATGCCGATCCGCTGCGACTTGGCTGCCTTTGTCGGGTCGAATCCCCTCGGGATCGGTGGTGGCTCCCGCATCCACTCTGCGCCCTCAACAACGCCCACGGCGGGTGGATCTTCTACATCGCCACACGATCCCGCATCCACTCCGCCAACGGCCGGCGGCCCGATCGAATTAGGAGATCCAATCACCACCGACACGGTGAGATCCGGTGCGGCGGGATCCGGTGCGGCGGTGACTCGCCACACTCCCGTTGCTTCTACTACCGCTATCTTGGCGCCTCCTCGATCCTCCACGGCCTACAACCCGAGCTCAACACGACATTGTCAAGCCAAAAGTGTACTCCGACGGCAAGACCATGCGGTGGTGTAATCTTGCCACTACTTGAAGAACCCGCAACACTTGGTGAGGCCTTGAGCGATCACAAATGGATCGCATCAATGGATGAGGAGCATGCTGCCCTCATTTAGAATGGTACATGGCACTTGGTTCCACGACCTCATGGCAAGAATATCATTGACCGCAAGTGGGTCTACAAGATAAAGCGGAGAGCCGATGGTGGCATTGAAAGGTACAAGGCTCGGCTAGTAGCCAAGGGGTATAACCAACGTTATGGTGTTGATTATGGAGATACATTCAGCCCCTCGTGGTCAAGGCCGCTACAATCCGGCCTCATATTATCCATTGCAATGTCAAAAGGGTGGTCTCTTCACCAAATGGATGTAAAGAATGCCTTCCTCCATGGATTACTTCAAGAGGAGGTCTACATGCAAAGAACCACCGGGATATGTCAATTCCAAATATCCGTGCTATGTGTGTAAACTTGACAAAGCCATCTATGGGCTCAAGCAAGCTCCAAGGGCATGGCATGCTAGACGTGTGGGCAAACTTGAATCATTGGGTTTCGTTCCTTCCAAAGGTGATGCATCTCTCTTTTACTATACCAAAGGTCAATATATAATGTTTGTCTTGGTTTATGTTGATGACATCATAGTGGCAAGTCTTCCTCACAAGCAATTGGTGCACTTCTCACCGATCTACAACGAGAATTTGCCATCAAAGATCTAGGTGACCTTCATTATTTCTTGGGGATCGAAGTCAAGAGGGGATCACATAAGAGCAACTCCAGAGTAGTGGCACCCAAATCGAGCCCCTACTTTTGATTTGGGTGCTGCCCCTACTTTTGTTGGTCCAGGTTTTTAAGTTTTACTCCAACAGAGCACCTAAATTTAGGCCCCTAAATCTATGTGGAAGGGAGTTGCCGTGGTCGGGCGGCATGGAGGGACCCAACGCCATGGCCGACTGTAGGGCACTCCAACGATGGTGAAGCTCCGGGCGCCGGGAGCCATCGCAGAAATACGGGAAGCTTGTCCTTGCCGCCCGCGGGCTTCGTGTTCAATCGGCAAGAGACAAGCAAGATACATATAAACAATTAGTAATTGTGGCTTGCATCGATCTCGTATGCATCCATGCATGCGTAGGCATGGCCGACCTGCAAGAGGACACATCGATCTCGTGATGCATCCATGCATGCGTCGCGCATGGCCGACCTGGCCGGAGGACACCGGACGATACTGACGACGCCCCGAAAGCGAGGGGGAGGGAGGAGCATGTGGCCACGCCGCGCCGGCGGACGGCTGCCGCGCGGCTATGTGTGGAGAGACAGACGCACGTGAAGAGGAAATCCCGTGATGGGGTCTGGCCTGTTGGCCCAACAAATTTGTTGGGTGTGGGGTGTTTTTGTTGGGCCAACAAATTTCAGGTCCCTAGTAGGGGCCCTATTGGAGTTGGATTTTTGACCTCAGACCCCATATTTAGCTATTGGGGCTTGAGTAGGGGTCCTGTTGGAGTTGCTCTAAGCTGATTCTCACCCAAGAAAGTTATGCCAAGGACATACTCAAATGGTCAAGGATGGAAAGGTGCAAATCAATTGATACACCACTATCCAGTTCAGAGAAGCTAAGTATAGCAGATGGTGACAAACTTGGACCCGAAGATAGCACAAAATATAGAAGTGTTGTTGGTGCATTGCAATATTTAACATTTTGACTAGACCTGATATATCCTTTTCTGTGAATAAGGTATGTCAATTCTTGCATTCACCTACCACAGTTCATTGGAGCGCCGTGAAACGGATCCTGAGGTACATACAAGGAACTGTTAAACTTGGGTTACAAATTGGGAAATCAGATTCTATGTTAGTAAGCGCCTTCTCAGATGCAGACTGGGCAGGATGTGTTGATGATCGCAGGTCTACGGGTGGCTTTGCAGTTTTTGTAGGCAACAACTTGATCTCTTGGACAGCCAGAAAACAACCAACCGTGTCCAGATCAAACACAAAAGCAGAATATAAAGCTCTAGCAAATGCTACCGCTGAAATGATGTGGATTTAGAAACTATTGACAGAACTTAAGATACGACACCCTCCTAGAGCCAGATTGTGGTGTGATAATCTTGGAGCCACTTACCTATCAGCAAATCCTGTGTTTCATGCAAGAACTAAACACATAGAGATAGACTTTCATTTTGTTCGAGAAAGAGTAGCACAAAGGCTATTAGAGGTTCGATTCATCTCAACAGGAGACCAGTTAGCAGATGGTTTTACAAAAGCACTTCCTGTTATAAAGTTAAGAAAAATCAGAGACAATCTCAACCTTCGAAGTGGCTGAGATTGAGGGAGGATGTTAGAAGATGTTGAATATGTCTAGCATAGATAGTGGATCTCAGTCTATGTGTAACTAAGTCTAGGAAGGAGAGTGAGTTTAGGTGGTCATAGCTTGTGTAATGGATCATCACTCATGTATACATGCATCATCTTGTAACAGCCACGGTGAGGGCACTTCCCACCTATTTAACATGGAACCGTGTAGGCCAAGGGCTATCACGTTAACCCATATTGTTTTACACAGAGGCATGTGGTGTACAACTTAACAAGTTTAGATCACAAAAAAATTCATTCTCAAATTTCAAAGATACATGTGAGCACCTGCATTTAACTTTCCTCGTATGTGAACTGTAGGGCTCGTGACTCGTGAGTCGTGACTGGCTCCTCATGTGTGCGGGGCTGCCATTCCACTCGGCATGTGCCGCTGGTACGTCGGTCAGTCGGGCTTGGCCCGGTGGTCTCGACTGTCCTTGTGTTGACCGCTCACTGCTGAGCTACGAAGGTTCCCCTGCACTTCCCTTCTCTGAGGATTTTTGTATTGCCGTTGATATAGGGATTACAATCCAATTCTTGCCCTGTCCTTGTTTAGTCCCTGCGGCTAAGGAGCTTGATTTTTCCTTCACGATTTTTTTCACTGTACAGAAAAATATGGCTGCTGTTGTCTTCACTCAACTAATGCAACGTGTTTTAACCGCTGCTTAATGCATTATTACAGTGATGATGGCACTGGGGAAAAAAAAAAAGGACAGGTCAAACAAAGCACACACACTTTGGTTACTTTCATCGTTTCACATGCCGATGGACCGGCTGCAGGTACTGACGATTGTGACTAGTCGGGTTCAGAACTTTAGATCGGGCAGGTACATCATACACGCAGGCAAGCACACAGAATGCAGTCCACACTCCACACGATCCTTCCTGGAAATTTCCTGGAAATTGCTTGCCCAAGCAGACGTACGGGCTCAACTACCGCATCAGGGACCAACCTACGATGATGAGGACAACGAATCTACGGCTATGCTGACCAAATCGATGGCACTGGCGATGAGGAGCAAATCTACCGTGAAGGCGATCACATCCATTTGTTCAGGTTCTACTATCTCTAAAATCAACCTCCATTTCTCTCTGATATTGAAAGATATTTTGACATTCCTTATCATGATTCATACATCAAAACCAGGCAACCGGAGGTCTTAAACATTGTAGGAAATAGATAGATAAGTAGATTAATAAGACAATCTAAGACCAACAGGACCCAACAAGTGAGCCACCAACTCTAAAACATATACTACAGACTAAAACCTGAAGCAAAGCTGAAAAACAGAAATGGACAATGCGCAATCGCTGAGCCCATCAGCAGCCCCAGCAGCCCCAGTGTGCCTCCATTCCAGCAATCATCAGGAAGTCAGACCATCTTCTTGCCTCCTAGTTTCAGCATATCCGTGATGCCTAATGCTCTGTTTCTGAAACAGAGAACAAGTGTGAGTATACATAACAGAGACAAACAAAGAAAATAAACAAACAGAAAGCGTGCTTGATTTGAAACAAACAAAAAGTCACACACCTCCATAGTTCTTCAAGAGTAGGAACAGTGGCCCGATTTCCGCTTCCCATGCAGCACTGGCGCCATTATTCACATTTCCAGTCCCAGGGAGCTTGCTTGTGCAGCTCTTTTTGTGCCTTTTCAGATGAGAGGTGCCATTTGTAGAGCGAGCACTACCGTACCCCCTGTTACAATGGTGGCACACTGCATACACCACGTCAGGATCTGCGGTCCGGATCTCGGTGAAGTACATCCAAATAGGTGATGTGCGCTTGGAAGAAGCACTTCTCTTGCGCTTCTTATCACCCCCACCGTTCATGTAGACACTGGACAGGATAGAGTCCATGTTTACGCCGTTACCTAAACAAATCCAGGAGTATTAATCATATTAATTGGGTGGCTATTCAAAGTTTTATCTATTGTGGAACACTGGAATTGAACCATGGAAGTGATTTGAAAATGTGTGGCCAATCAAGTATTACCGTTGTTGCGCTCTTCATTGTCAGTGTCTCCATTCAGGCTCCTGTCGAACTCACTGAAAATGGCACTGACTGCATCCTTGTCATAGTGGAATATCTTGCGAATTACCATGCCCCCCTACAAGAGAAAGTGAAGCATATAATTAAAAACAAAGGCAAGAGAAAATGTCTACTAATTCATTTTTGTGTAAACGACGGGTACAGATGTGGAAGTTAGCACGCGAGAGATCCTTATGAATTACCTGGAGAAACATAACATGGGGCTCCATGTCATGGACCTGTTGGTATTCGAGCATGATCCAGCCCGTCTTAAGCTTGTGGCCATTCTGATTGAGGTGAAACTCTAGGGTCTTCCTCAGCCCCATGTACTGTGGCACCTGTATTTGCATCTGATAATCGCCTTGGACCGCAGTACTGATCTCACCATTACCTATCGCCATCCAGTACTCCTGCATATGCAACTCTTCTGTCCGGATCGCAGTGAACTCCTTATCTATCTCCTCCCAGCACCCCTCATTTGTCTGCAGGCTCATGAGTGGGGTCGTGACGTACCAGGCGTCGTGGCCAAGATCCCATGGGTTCTGCTGGGTGTCGACCTCTTGACAGTGGAGCTTCCTCTGTTGCTCGCTGAGATCATCGAGCAGCACGCGGAGGCGGCGCAGCATTTCCCGGTCCTCATCGGTGGATGGATTACCGCAGCTTGAGCGGCATTTGGCACTGCTCATGTGGCTTCTGAGATGTTTGTTGGGATGAGCCGTGACAACTTTATCACAGCGGTGGCAAGCTGCGTACACCACATCAGGATCAGTGGTACGTATCTTGGTGAAGTGCTGCCAAACATCATCATAATCTGATTTTGCCGACTCCAATAATGAGTCCACCTCATCCTGGAGTTGTTTGCATAGGTGCATAGTCCGCACGTCACCTGAGAATTCTAGTCTTTATATTTTGGCGGCTTAATTGGTGCATAATCCGCACAATCAATGGTCGGTGTGCATTTGAAACGATGCACAAATAACATGTAAGAAGAGAAGGATCATTGCATATAGCAGGCATAATACTATCAGTTGTGAGTCATACCGTCGTCACGGTGAAGGACCGAAACGGCGACCGAGGGGGTGAATGGGAGCCTCGATTTTCCTTTTTCAATTTCGGGTCATCGGCTCATCACCCAATCTAAAAACAAACTCAAGCGAGATGCAAATAACACACGCGCTAACTTTGTAGCAAGATGTTACACGCAAAGTGTTAGTCACACCGAGTCCAACGCAAAAACGGAATTTGATTCAGATCACTACTGAGCAAACCGCAGAGAAAACAAGATCAGACTTATCAAATACTCGCTGGACAGAGCAGACAAGTTGCTGAAGACCACAGACAAGTTGCTCGAACAAAGAACAGGAGCTGCGCTGCCCAAGTCGATCTGACCAAACAAAGAGCAATAATTGTACTGCCCTTACGCTTGAGCAGACAAGCACGAACGAGAGAATTGAAGAATACAGCTGCTGGACACAACAACGCTGAGAAGAAATCCGCTGCCTGGTGCTGCACTGACGCCGAAGCGGACAAGATCTGAAGAACGGCAGGACTGCTTGCCGCTCACCAGTTCAACGAATTGAAAAAGCACTCACACAAGCTAGACATCGATCTAGTCTGTGAACCAAGAGCAGGAGATGCACTGCAGGTGCGAGACAAACAACTCAGACAAGGCAAGAGAAAAAAGACGAATCAACCACACCTACGGGAAAGCTAGCTCAAGCAAGAAGAATTAAATGCTCATGATTAGCTAATCATTGCTTGAGTTAGTTTACGTAAGCGAGTTCAAAGCTTGGAAGAATAAAAAGAACAAAATCTGCTTTGCACTTGCTAGCTGTTGCCGAATTGCAAAGAAAAATCAAGCGCTTCCGCTGCTGCCTGGTTGTGCTCCTTCAGTGCGCAGCACGAGGCCTACTCGGCCCGGACTCGGGACGAGAGCACAAGGTTGCTCGTTCCCATCAGCCGCACAAGAATCAAAACAAAAACTCAAGATCTCGGTGGGGGCAAATCCATGGTCGGGGCAAGCGCCGCTCCATCGAGCTCGCTGGAAGCCGAGCACCGGCGTTGATAGCACCGCTATCGAAACCTACTTGATTGCATCCGGACAAAAACTAAGCGAGGCAGGGGGGCAACACTACCGGTGCTCGTAACGCACCACAAAACGACCCAAAAAATCGACGAGATCTCCACCAAAACACAACAGCGGGATCCCAAAATTCACACAGTCAAATTCACCTATCCACGAGCATATCCCCAAGAAATCACAGCCTAAGATCAAACCAAACTCGGTAAAATCAAATCACAGCCATGAACAAGAAAAGGGAAAAACCCGAGAACGACGAACGGAAACAAAATCACAAATCAAAGTGACGAATCCCGAGGGCACGAGTGGACTAAGGGCCACTCTTCCTACGAACGAAAAATCACAAAGACAAATCCACACAAAATTTGTTCTTGGACCTCTAAACAAGAACCCTAGAAATTTGGGGAAAAATAAAAACGAAAATGAGAGAGGCAAGAAGGGGGAGGATGGCTGCCATCCTCTATATGTAGTCCTTATTTCTCATCCCTATTTTGCCCTCCGATACATATGAGCCAAACCACTAACCCTAGGGCTATTTTGGTCGACTCGGATATTTTTCGATCCGACGGCCACCGCGCCTCCTCATCGGTAGCCTTGCATCCACGCAACCTCCCCGATGCCGCCACGTCGCCGCCCTTCCGGCCCACCGAACGTCGCCCGGGTTTTGAGGCCCAAACCCGCGAAACCCGCCGCCCGATGGTTTTGAGGCCCAAACCACCAAACCAGCGCCCGATGGTTTTGAGGGCAAACCACCAAACCTCCTCGACCGCGTGTCATCGCCGTCTTGATCGCCTCGAAGTCGCCAAGCCATCCGAGCTCCCCGCTGCCTCGCTCGCTTCGCCGCCTTGACCCGATCGACACGGTCCCCGCCACGCCCTCTTGCATCCGTCGATGTCCCGGATGTCGACCACCATGGCTAGCCGCCCGGCGATCCGGTCCCTCGGTCCAAGCCTCACGTCCGTCCTTCACCTCCGCGGTCCGGTCGGCCCGCACGCCCCTCCTTGGCCCCTTCACCTCGCCGTCGCCTACCATCTCCGAAGCTCCACACCTGCACAACACGAACCAAGAGATACGTCTTCGACACACTCCACGTATCTTGCCGGTGAAACATAGCCGGCGTAAAAAGATAAAAGAAAATAGAAGGAGAATGTTGATTGCTGACAATCACTACATCACAAAACTAAACACATACGACCTAAATCAACCATGTGTTCGCAATCTCCCCCTTGATGAGTGCATTGTCAACATTCAACACAAAGATAGAATAAGATAGAAGAAAGCACATCCAGTGAACAAAAGCTAAGACAACCTCACCGGATAGCAAAACATGGAGCAAGGACTTGGTTCCCAAAGACATGGGCAAAAGGCTCGACACAACCAAGCTAAACAGACATGCTAGTCCTCAAGAAGAGGTAGAAACAGGCTCAACACCACTAGCAAAGCTCCAAACCAAATACTTTCACACACAAACGGCTAGACCCTCAAGACAGAGGCAAAAGGCTCAACACATCTAGCTCAAAGTGCTACTCCCCACGACAAATGCAATCACCGTCTTTGGATCTTTCTCCCCCCTTGTTGGCACATGCACTAATCAAGCTATAAAATGCAATATGTCACAATGCAAAGCTTCAAGATTATATTCAACCGAATGAGAGAGTGCTCAAAGTGGTACCATAGCAACAAATTACAAGTGCTAGCCGAGCTCAAGCTAAACAAGTGATATGAAATATGGCACAAAGCATTTTTGAGCAAATTTTAGTATCTTGCAAAAGTAGGTTCACCATCAAACATAGCACCTAGCACAAGTAGATAGGAGATCAACTAAGTGCTCAAACATGTAAACCGGGTGAACTACCCCAAAATGCGTTCGAGACATCATGCTAGACATTATGGCATAAACTTGTGTTCATTTTAATTCGAGTTGCGGCGGTTCACAAGTTACAAGAGAGCATGCGAGTGGTTATCCACATTTGCCTTGCCTTACTAATCAACCATGTCAAGCCTATGCGTGAGCAATGATTAGCTTAAGACAATGGTCTGGGTCAAACACAATGAAGTCCAAGTTCATTCAAGAGTGCAAGTGAAGGCAGTCTCGAACTTCAAAGTGTGGCAAAATGGACCCACTCGATCTTTTCATCACTTTAGCTTTAGACTTCATGTTTTAGCAAGGTATTATCATGAAAATCTAAGCAAGTGAATGAATCAAAGCATGAGACATAGCTACCAAGCATACACATAAAAACTCAAAGGTTCTCAACACTCTACTCATGATAGAAGCTAGCTCAAAGGTGAACCAAGATTTAATTTCATCATCCATTAATCAAGTTCACATTTGGAAAAGGTTGCTCGACTCATAACATACATCACATGATTAAAAAAAGCTCAAGCTAGAAGCACCATCATACTCATACTACTAAGAGCACAACCTCATTCAAATCAATATAAAAGTGAAGCTCATGATATGCAAGTATGATACAAAAAGCAAAAACAAACCTAAAACTACATCCGTACATCAACTACAAAGCTACCCCTCAAAAGGGATAGCACACGCCCAACTCTCCACGGCCGGGCAAAACGGACTTGGTCTAGTGGTTTTATGAAAATGTCCGCAACCTTGTTGCTCCGTGTACACATGCTTTGTACATCTATGTCCCCTTTCTCCCGGTGATCTCTCAAGAAGTGGTACCTCACCTCTATGTGTTTGGTCCGGGAGTGAAGGACTGGGTTTTTGGCAACACTCACGGCTCCCATGCTATCACACAACAAGGGTACACGAGAAAAACTCAGGCCAAAGTCTCTCAAAGTGGCAACCATCCACGGGAAATACTGGAACAACAAGCGGCCCGAAGAAGAACATACTCTGCCTCAACGATCGAGCGACACGGGGCGCTTGCGAGATCGACCAAGACACAAGAGAAGTACCAAGAAACCGCGGTACCGAGAGGTAGACTTTCTATGCATACGATCACCAAAGATAATCGGAGTCCGAATAACCAGTCGGGAGAGAGGGTGGAAGAGGCCGAGTACCATAGGCCAAAGTCGGGGTAAACCGCAAGTACCGAAGATCCTCTTCACGGCCGAAAGTGAGAGGTCTTGCGGCGAAGACCTCGAAACGTCTTGCAGAGGCACACCCGCAAAATCGGATGTCGGGCGCGTCGCCGTCAGGTACAGCCCGGAACCGATCATGCTTCAGTACTCCCTTTGGTCCACAGCTTCTCCATCCTTGTCCTCGTCCCAGGGCCGTCGCCGCCGACATGGGCGCCGAAAGAGGCTTGGCCTCACCCATGCGAAACTTGCGGATGATGTCCTTCGTGTACTTGCCCCGGTGTACGAAGATCCCGTCCTTGGTTTGCTTGATTTGAAGTCCAAGGAAGTAGGTCGGCTCGCCCATCATGCTCATCTCGAACTCCCCGCTCATAATCTACGCAAAACTTCGATACCATAGCATGTGAAGAGCCACCAAAGATGATATCATCCACATATATCCGGACTAGGAGTATGTCATTGTCTTTTCTAAGCGAAACAAAGTCTTGTCTACAGCCCCCATCACAAAACCCTTAGCTAAGAGAAAAGCTTTCAACCTCTCGTACCACGCTCACGGGGGGCTTGTTTCAGCCGTACAAGGCCTTGTACAACTTGTACACATAGTGCCGGGTGTTTAGGATTCTCAAACCCCCACAGGGGCCGCCTCACATACACCTCCTCCTCTATGAACCCATTTAGGAAAGCACTCTTGACATCCATCCGGAAGAGCTTAAAGCCCTTCTCGGCCGCAAAGGCAAGCAAAATCCTAATAGCTTCTATGCGGGGCTCTGAGGAGCGAAAGGTTTCTTCGTAGTCTATTCCCTCTTTTCGACAAAACCCACGGGCAACTAATGCGCTTTGTTTCTCACCACCACACCATCCTCACTCACTGTTTGTTTTGAACACCCACTTAGTACCTATGGGATGACACTCGCGGCAGAGGTGGGACTAACACCCAAACTTGGTTCCTCTCAAAGTTACGCAACTCCTCATGCATGGCATTGACCCGATCCGAGTCCGATAAAGCGGTGTTAACATCTTTGGGCTCAAGGGTGGAAACAAATGCGAGAATGAGCGAAATGACACATGGCATAAGCTTTGGAACGAGTTACCCTCGATTAAGTCCTCCAATCATGATCTCACTCGGGTGGCGATCTTTGAATGTCTTTGGCGCCGTCTTGCCAAGATGTCGCCTCCCCTCGACCGAGTGGGGAACCTCCTCGGTGCAGCTGTCTCGCCCGAGGGGGCTGCTCCACCGGACCCCGGGAAGTAGTGGTAGTAGGGTCAGTCCGTGAGCGTCGTCGTCGATCACGAGTCGGCCCAGGGCAAGCGGTGGAGTCGCCGGGATCACCCCGACCAACGTCTTCCCCGCTCCTCCTCCACAAAGATGCTCGCTCCATCTCATCCTTTCCCCGCACACTCAAACACGGAAGAGGAACAAGGCGCGAGTCTCATCGAAAGTAACCTCACATGTCTCTACAACGGTTAGTCTCAAGATTTAGAACTCAGTAAGCATGTGAGTGCAAAGCATATCCAAGAAAAATGCCATCGGATCGAGACTCAAACTTGTCGAGATTACCTTGCTTGAGGATGAAACACACACGCATCCAAACACACGGAAGTGGCTTACCTTGGGCAATCTCCCAAACCGCAGCTCATATGATGTCTTCTTGGTGAAAGCACGAAGAAAATGCGGTTGGAGACATGGCACGCCGTGTTGATTGCCTCAGCCCAATACTTCCTTGGAGTCTTGTGTTCATCGAGCATGGTCCTCGCCATCTCCACAAGCGTCCGGTTCTTCCGCTCAACAATCCCATTCTGGCTGCGGGACATAAGGGCTAGAAAACGGTGCTCGACACCAAGGTTAGCGCAAAAGAGACTCGAATCGAGAGTTCTTGAATTACGTGCCATTGTCACTGCGAATCGCCGAATGGCTGTCTCGTAACTCGGTTCTCGCCTCAAAATCAAATCACGAGCAAAACCGAAAGCCTCATCCTTGCCCTCCATGAAAAAGACCCAAGAGTATCTCGAAAAATCGTCAACGATCACTAGACAATACCACTTCCCACCGACCGACCTCACCCGAGATGGACCAAGCAACTGTCCATGTGAAGGATCTCTCCGGGTCTCGAGGTCATAATCTGAAAGTAATGGGTGGTGGGAAGCGGATACCATCTTCCCGTGACGGCGAGGGGATGGCAAACCAAATCCTTCTCAAATTTGAGTTTAGGCAATCCTCGGATCGTGATCCATTGAACTCAACCTCGCGAGGAGATCGAAGCTCAAGTGACCTAGTCTCCTATGCCACTTCCACAAATCGAGGAGGACCCGGCCAACAAGCAACAAGAAGTGCCAAAGCCTCGAGAAAAATCAGCACGAAAGACTTGCCCAAATGGCACAATCCAAAGAAATGAGATCATCGCGAGAGTCCAAAACTTCGAGAACACCTAACCTTGAAGCGTACCTCATACCCGCCCCGCCATGAGCCGAGAGACGTAAGCAGGTTGAAGTGAAGGTTGGAGACGAGCGCCACATCCTTGAGTACAAAGTGGTCATTGATCCCGATTGACCCTCGAGATAGAATCTTCCCTCTGTTGCTTTGTCCCCCGAAAGTGATGTACTCTTTTTCGCCTTCATGGGGGTGAGGCCGAGAACCACTTGGAGTTACCGGTCATGTGTCGAGAACGCAGCCGAGTCAATGAGCCACATGTCCTCCGACCTTCCAAATCTGTATCAACGATAGAACATGGGATGAGCATATGGCACAACACCGGGGTTAGTAAACTTGGAAGAGTACCGGTGTTGACCATCTTGCCCCGAATAAGCATTAGGCAAAACAAACATCCCACGCCCCATCTTACCAAACCGCTCACCACGCACAACAAAACGTGGTGCACTTCTCTTGTCAACCTCAAATCTCCCAAAGCGAGGATCTACATCCACTCGCGAGCACGACCACCAAAGGGTCTCTCAAACCGTGGCCCAAACCTATGAGGCCTCCTACCTTCGAGCCTAGCAAAGCGCCTCTCGAACCGAGGCGCACACCCCTCTCATACATGCCAAGTGGTGGGTGATACATGTCACGGTTCTCAAACTCCACTCGGCGCCTAGCATCCCTCTTCCTCCTAAAGCAAAACTCAACCAAGTGACCATCTCTCTCGGCAATACTCACGGTGATACCTCACCTCTCTCTTGGGTGGTGGTTGGTTCACTCTCTTGGGTGGATGGTTCACTCTTGTTGTGGTTTTGGCCTTAGGAAGGGTTTCCTCGAGGGGATCCCGGGCAAAGTGTCAAGTGGGTTCTTGAGATAGTTCGGTTTGGGAAGCCACACTTGTTTGGGAGGTGGAGTCTTAGTTGGCTCTTGGAGAATGCCATCTTGCACAATGGGCTTGGTAGGCTCGGGTGGAGTGATCTTGGTCAATTTGGGAGTGTTGGTTGGTTTCTCACTCGAGCTCAAACCACTACCTTGACCAACCTTGCCATAAATGACTTCTCCCTTCCCACCTATAGCAAAGCCTAAACCCGATGTGTCGGGTCCCCTCTTGAACCGACTCATCATCATGCCAAGCTAGCGGCTCTCCACAAGACACCCAACTCAAGGCAGGCGAAGATACTTGATCTCCTCTTCGACTCTCCCCTTGTCATGCCTACAAGTCATGAGCTCCAACTCCAAAGCTTCACACTTAGCACATCCCAAAGCGGTGCTATCCGAGTTGGCCTTCTCAAGCACGGCAAGCTTGGCGGCCTTCTCTCGCCAACTCGGATCGCAAGTCGGGACAAGACTTTGCACGCACACTCAACAAAGATCGGCCTGAACTTCGGATCAACGTGCTCATCTAGCAAAGGCAAAGATACTTGGACTGCAAAGACATGATGCTAGACATATGCACAAAGACAAGCATCACACTCCGTCTCATCGAGAGACATCGACCAGGCTTCCTAAGCAACTCTATCTCCGTCACGACCATCTCCCACTTCTCCTTGTACTCCTTTCTCTCTAGCGTACGCTTAAGCAACTTCTCTTGACACACAAGCGCATCGCCCAAAAGATTCAACCTCATCGGATTCGATTGTAGGAGGTACCTCGGAGGGGAAGAAGAGTTGTTGCCGTGTGGCTTGGCGGCCGTCGGTCACCGCTCCGTCGAGGGCCATGGTGCAAAAGCCCCCGGCTTGGAGTCGGTGAAGAAGCAAAGTCCATTCAGCTTGTCCTCAACCTTGCGCTCGGACTCCTCATCGCTGAGGAAGATTGCCCGTCCGAAGAGTCGTTGTCGAGGTCGCCGAGGGAGGCAAGGAAGGCGTGCTTGTGCTCCTTGGCACGCTTGAGGTACTTCTTCTTGATCGCCTCCTTGTCGAATCCCTTCTTGGATTTGTACTTGCCGGAGGTGTGCTCGCGCCGTCCCTTGCGCTTGTCGAGTCGTACTTGTTGGAGTAGTACTTCTCGCCGGAGTACTTGTCCTTGTTCTTCTTGGGGCACGCGCGACGTGGTGGTCCGGATCGCCGCGACTCGAAGCATCCGCCCTTGGATGGACCGCCACGACGACGGTTCAAGCGGTTGTTGTGGAACCGCGAGAATCGGCCGATGACTAGTGCAAGCTCATCATCCCCAAGGCTCTCCATCCGCTCCTCTCCCATGCGGACACCAAGGAAGACAAGGCAAACGACATCCGTGAAGGGTTAGCGAGAAGAACTTCGAACTATCCTTACCCGAGAGGAGAGCAACATTTGGCGCGGATGGATTCTTCGACCGCTGGATCCGAGCCTCGATCTCGGAGGACTTGAGCTTCTTTGTAGAGCTCGTCGGGTGTGAGGGTGTCGTGGTTGGCGCACTCCATGATCGCGGACACCTTCACATCCCACACCTTCCGATCCGGGCGTACAAGAGCCGCATCGCCTTCTCGTGCTTTCGTCAAGCCTCTCGGACGGCTTGTTTGCCCGAAGCTTGTTGCGGTCGTCGAAACCTAGCAAAGAGAGAATCGATGGACTCGCCATCAAGTTGGATTAGGTTGTTGTACTCTCTCTTGTAGGTCTCGTATAGGCGGGCCTTGACTTGTGGGGTTCCCTCGTGGTAGCTCTCAAGTGTCTTCCACACCTCACGAGCGGTCTCACAAGTGGCAACTCTCTCGAACTCTGTGTCTTTGAGGCTAGAGAACAACACACTCCTCGCCGGTTGTTGGCATTGTGTTGGGCTATTTGTTCCTCACCCACTCGAGCGGCTAGCACTTGGTAATTCTCATCCTCGACAATCTCCCACACTCTCCAATCCATCCCCATAAGATGTGCTTGCATCTTAATCTTCCAATAGGGATAGTTGGTGCCATCGAACTCCTGGAGGCTTGCCACCAAAGTGACCAAACCTCTCCATGTCGCCTTCTCGCGGATCACGGACCGATTAAGGTGGATATGATCCTTAACCGGCTCGATACCAATTGAAGGACCGAAACGGCGACGAGGAGGGGGTGAATGGGAGCCTCGATTTTCCTTTTCAATTTCGGGTCATCGGCTCATCACCCAATCTAAAAACAAACTCAAGCGAGATGCAAATAACACACGTGCTAACTTGTAGCAAGATGTTACACGCAAAGTGTTAGTCACATCGAGTCCAACGCAAAAAACGGAATTTGATTCAGATCACTCTGAGCAAAACCGCGAGAGAAAACAAGATCGGACTTATCAAATACTACCGGCCGAGCGGATAAGTTCTTTGAAGACCACGCAAGTTGCTCGAACAAAGAACGAGAGCTGCGCTGCCCAAGTCGATCGACCAAACAAAGAGCAATAATTGTATCGCCCCTTACGCTGGAGCGCACAAGCACGAACGAGAGAGAATTGAAGAATACACCGGCCGGACACAACAACGCCGAGAAGAAATCCACGCCGGTCTTGCCGCGACCGACGCCTTGGCGGACAAGATCCGAAGAACGGCAGGATCGCTTGCCGCTCACCAGCTTCAACGAATTGAAAAAGCACTCACACAAGCTAGACATCGATCTAGTCTCGTGAACCAAGAGCGAGGAGATGCACCGCAGTGCGAGACAAACAACTCGCATACAAGGCAAGAGAAAAAGACGAATCAACCACACCTACGGGAAAGCTAGCTCAAGCAAGAAGAATTAAATGCTCATGATTAGCTAATCATTGCTTGAGTTAGTTTACGTAAGCGAGTTCAAAGCTTGGAAGAATAAAAAGAACAAAATCGCTTTGCACTTGCTAGTCGCTGTTGCGAATTGCAAAGAAAATCAAGCGCCTGGCTTTGCCCCGGTTGTGCTCCTTCGCGGTCGCGAGCACGAGGCCTACTCGGCCGGACTCGGGACGAGAGCACAGGTTGCTCGTTTCCCATCGGCGCACAAGAATCAAAACAAAAACTCAAGATCTCGGTGGGGGCAAATCCATGGTCGGGGCAAGCGCCGCTCCATCGAGCTCGGCCCGGAAGCGAGCACCGGCGTTGATAGCACAAGCATCGAAACCTACTTGATTGCATCCGGACAAAAAACGAACGAGGCAGGGGCAACACTACCGGTGCTCGAATGCACCACAAAAACGACCCAAAAATCGACGAGATCTCCACCAAAACACAACAAATAGGATCCCAAAATTCACACAGGTCAAATTCACCTATCCACGAGCATATCCCCAAGAAATCACAGCCTAAGATCAAACCAAACTCCGGTAAAATCAAATCACACCATGAACAAGAAAAGGGAAAACCTCGAGAACGACGAATCGGAAACAAAATCACAAATCAAAGTGACGAATCCCGGAGGGCACGAGTGGACTAAGGGCCACTCTTCCCTACGAACGAAAATCACAAAGACAAATCCACACAAAATTTGTTCTTGGACCTCTAAACAAGAACCCTAGAAATTTGGGGAAAAATAAAAACGAAAATGAGAGAGGCAAGAAGGGGAGGATGGCTGCCATCCTCTATATGTAGTCCTTATTTCTCATCCCTATTTTGCCCTCCGATACATATGAGCCAAACCACTAACCCTAGGGCTATTTTGGTCGACTACGGATATTTTTTTTTAAGATCCGACGGCCACCGCCTCCTCATCGGTAGCCTTGCATCCACGCAACCTCCCCGATGCCGCCACGTGCCGTCCCTTCCGTCCACCGGAACGTCCGCCCGGGTTTTGAGGCCCAAACCCGCGAAACCCGCCCATGCGATGGTTTTGAGGCCCAAACCACCAAACCCGCGCCGATGGTTTTGAGGGCAAACCACCAAACCTCCTCGACACGTGTCATCGCCGTCTTGATCGCCCCGAAGTCGCCAAGTCATCCGAGCTCCCCGCTCGCCCGCGCACGCCGCCGTCTTGACCCGATCGACACGGTCCCGCCACGCCCTCTTGCATCCGCCGATGTCCCGGATGTCGACCACCATGGCTAGCCGCCCGCGATCCGGTCCCTCGGTCCAAGCCTCACGTCCGTCCTTCACCTCCGCGTCCGTCGGCCCCCGCACGCCCTCCTTGGCCCCTTCACCTCGCCGTCGGCTACCATCTCCGAGCTCCACACCTCGCACAACACGAACCAAGAGATACGTCTTCGACACACTCCACGTATGCCGGTGAAACATAGCCGAAGCGTAAAAAGATAAAAGAAAATAGAAGGAGAATGTTGACTGTTGACAATCACTACATCACAAAACTAAACACATACGACCTAAATCAACCATGTGTTCGCACACGGCTTTCTCGGTAACGAGAGGAGGTCTGATGCGTTGTGTCCTTCTTGAAGACTTTACGAATCACCACTCTTTCCTATGTTTCGAATAAGCCACCGAATTAAAATATGACTATCTACTAAAAAAAGACTATCTACTCTTATGCTATTTCAGTGAGCAACATAATGTCGTACCTGGAGTGTCAAGAATGGTTCGCACCGTCGTCTGTCATGATGACTTAAATGGCTGTACTCATGGATGACCCAGTCTGTCTTGGTGTTGTCCTTGCGGTAGAACTCCAAGGTCCTCCTTAACCCGATGTAGTCAGGAGTCGTTCACTACTAGAAACCGGACATTTCGTGAGAGGGGGCGATTTTTCATGAGAGTGAAAAATAAACTCTCACGAAACAAATATTTTCATGAGAGTGATGTAAATCCCGCCACGAAAACTTGTTTTCGTGAGAGTACTCCACATACCATCATGAAAATCACCTCTTTTCATGAAGGTTTACTCTCACGGAACTATCAAACTCTCACGAATTCCATTCGTGAAGGTTTACACTCACGAAATGTCATAACAACCGATCATGAAAACAAATGATGGAAACCAGGTGCCAACATCTACTCGTGAAGGTGAACTCTCACGTAAATAGCAAACTCTCACGAAATCTATTCGTGAAGGTTTACTCCCACGAAAAACCATAAAAACACTCATGAAAACACCGATGCGAACATGATGGCAACATCCATTCGTGAAGGTGAACTCTCATATAAATAGCAAACTCTCACGAAAATCCATTTGTGAAGGTTTACTCTCACGAAATACCACAAAAAACAAATCATGAAAACACTGATGCAAACACACGGTGGCAACATCCACTCGTGAAGGCGAACTCTCATGAAAATAGAAAACTCTCACGGAATCCATTGGTGAAGGCTTACTCTCACGAAATACCATAAAAAAACACTCATGAAAACACCGATCCAAACATGAGTTGATATTTTTAATAGAAAAATAATTTCTTAAAATCTAGAAAATCAAGAACACGAACCAAAAGTTTTTATTTTTTAATCTTCAATGAAATTTTACAACTAGTCTTTCTCTCTCATACTAACTCTAAATGCAAATGATTCTTTTTCTAAATGTTTCTAAAATCATGCTCTATCAACTTATCATCTTCTTATGGCAATTATTTTTTGTCATATTTTAATGTGACCTTGTTTTGTCAATTTAAAATTTGGATTTCAAAAAATGACAACTATAAACAACGTTTTGAAGGAGTAAAAGATTTACATTGAAAAAAGTCATGAATACAAATGTTGTGCATCTCATCAAGATGTGAAATGTTTATTTTGATCATTTTTGCATTTAAGAAAGTGTTCGGGAAAGTGTAGTTCAAATACCACTAGTTAGCCCCACGAGTTTCATAAACTCTTTGTGAGATATATGGTTTTTGCGACTAGTGTTTCCTAACACTTTCTCAAATGCAAAAAAATGACCTATATATAGAATGTAGATCTTGATGAGTTCTAACATCCTTGTATTCAAAAAAGTTTTCTAGCCGAGGTCATTTAGTGCTCCGTTTGACCATGGTTTGACCAAGTCAAACTTTGGTTATTTTAAAAAGGCGCTTTCAAGGCAGGTTTTGAAACACTAGCCGGTTTCAAATCGAAAAGTCATGAATACGTGTTTTGTATAGATCTTCAAAATATACATTTGGTATTAGAGTCAACTTTTTATCTTTCGAAGTTTTGGCGCCTCGAATTTTGAATTTTGATTTTTTACGACTCCCGACGAGTTTTTGAGGCCCTAGGCGAACTTGATTTGAAAAGTCATGAATACCAAAAATTCATAACTCATCGAGATCTACATTAGTTATTTATGTCATTTTTGCATTTGAGAAAGTGTTCGGAAAGTGTAGTTCGAAAACCACTAGTTGCTAAGAGAGTTTCATAAACTCTTTGTGAGATATATGGTTTTGCGACTAGTGTTTCCTAACACTTTCTCAAATTCAAAAATGACCTATACATAGAATGTAAATCCTGATGAGTTCTAACATCCTTGTATTCAAAAGTTTTTCCAACCGAGGTCATTTAGTGCTCTATTTGACCATGGTTTGACCAAGTCAAACTTTGGTTATTTTAAAAATGGCGCCTCTGAGCTAGTTTTTGAAACACTAGCTGGTTTTAAATCAAAAAGTCATAAATACGTGTTTTGTGGATCTCTTCAAGATTTACATTTGTTATTAGAGTCAACTTTTCATATTTCGAAGTTCTGACACCTTGAATAGTGCTTATAATTTTTTTAAAAAATCAAATGCATATAATTTTCCATGGTAAAAAAACTATATGACGAGTGCAGCCCACTAGAGCTCAAATCAAACACGGCCTATGTTTGGCGCCCCCCGAAAACCGAACTCGCTCGTTCCATTCTCAGCATGGCCCCATGCGTAAGTGAGTGGTGGGAAAAATGAAGGGCGCCAAAGCAGTGCGAGGTAAAAAATTTCACGACCTTATCCATCCCCTCACCGACCCGACTTGTCCCCATCCGTAAATTTCTTTTTCTCTTCCTCTCTCCTCTCGCGGTAGATGGCGGCGACGGCGAGCACAGCACGGCGCAAGCGAGGACGCCGCGACCGCGCGTCCTTAGATCCGGTAAGATGAGGTCCTCTCTCATGGCTTCTCCTCCATCTCTCTCTCACGGCTTCTCCCATCCCATTCCTCTCCACTTAGGGTTTCCATTGCCGTCGCTTCCCCAAGATCCAACGAGGTGAACTCCTCCGCGTGGAGATCCATGGCGTGGTTGCGGTGCGTTGCTGCAAGAGCCCCTCCTTCCCGTGCAGGTCAATGGCGTGGTGGTATCCTGCGAGGCCCTAATTCTCCCTTCTCAGGTCTGTGTCTATTTTTTTTTTCCCCAATTGTGATTTGGGTCCAGCACCTAGGGGTTACAGTCCTCACGGATGTGGGGTCTTGCCGACGCCTGGGGAACTTCGATTTATGATAGTGCTTCATATCTGCATGCTTGATTCAGTTCTCAAATCATTTTGGGGGCTCCCTGTATTGGTGATAACATTGATCACCAGCAAGGGCCATGTTCCTCCGAGGAGATTTTTTTTGCTCCATGCATGCTTATTTACAGCCCATGTATTAAGGGTCTGTAAGCAACTAAGCATGCATCTAGACATTCACATACAGGGCCGACATAACTTACCATCTCTTTTCCCCTTTTAGCACACCTGCTTTTCTTAATGTGTTGACTCAATGGTTTGTTAATTTCTGTGCTATTGTGTTCCTGCAGGGATATATTTCTTCGACAAGTTTTGTGCTTCGTTACAGCAGCAGGATGCTACAATTTAGACTTGAGTCTGTTCACTCATATGTATTCAAACCCATGCTGATTCTGCAGCAAAATTTAATACAATGCCTAGGCAAGTCCTGTGTATTTTCTTCTTCTAGTGTCCAGTTGATCGTTTACTTGTACAAGCAAAGTTTATAGTCAAGAGGAAGTATTTCATACCAAGTTACATTCTGATCTGAATGTTTCAGTCAGTAGGCAACCATAGTGCTTATTCAGTAGGCATGCTGATAATGAATTTTTGCATTTCCAGGTAGTGTTGACAATGCTTGAAGGCTATCATGATTTGAGTCAAACATGTGAACTACCTAAGAGTGCTGTCTGGATACTCTTTGTTCAAGATTTGTCCAGGAGCTAAACCTCAGATTTGTCCAGGTGCTGCTGGCATCTCCTTAATTAGTTAGTTGAGATAAACATATGGATCCGGCTTCGGCACTGATTTTTTTTTTAAAAGGCAACACTGATTTTTTTTTTTCTTACTACAGATTTATAACTTATCTGTATTTTTTTTTTTTATCTTGTTTCAGATGTAGGTAGGAATTTGAGACGATTCCTCTAATGCCAACCAACTTGGACAACGCTGATGGTAATTGAATAGCCTTGTATTGTGTGGTGAGTAGCCTACTCAAAAGAATGTGTACTAGTTTTGTATTAGCAGCTGTTAGTTTAGAGGGCTTGTAGGAAGTATATATCACTTACTATTTTTTTGCTTCTGTGGTACAGCATGACTTGAAATTGTAAGCACATGTCCTAATTTTTGCTCTCTGAGTTCTAGTAGTGTATATTCTAATGATAGGTATTTTTCATCATCTAAGTGAATATATCATTTAGTGAACTGACATGTACTTTTGTTTGTTAAAAATCATTTTCACATCTGTTTGCACTGTCGGTTCTACAATATATCAGATTTAGACTGCAGTGAAACTGTTCATTTGAGATAGTTGTCATTGCTACATGCTGTGTCTTAATATAGATCAAGTTTTTGCACAACCAGTTTTTTTGTGCCGTGCAAGCTGTGAACATATATATGATCAAGCTGTGTAAGGCCTATCAAGACATGTTCTTGGGATTTCTAGATCAATTTATTTTACATGGTTACAATTTACAACCTTGCTGATTGTATTTTTTACCTGAGCCATGTTGATTTCATAAATGCTTACTAATCGATTCTTTGTTCTATTTTTCTAATGTAGGTACGCAACCGACAAATGTATGACTTGGTGTCTTGACTCATGATAAATGCACTTGTCATGTTGTATGTCTAAGACTAGGCCTTTTACTGTAATGGTTGGACCCTTGGATGGAATTAGAATGTATTGCAATTGGAATCAGACACATATATGCATGTTTGTTTATTTGTTGGATTGTCATTTGGATCATTTGTGCATTTGAAATTTGGTTTGAGATGCTCCTGTTTTGTAATTTTCATGAAGGCATCGACGCTCATGAAAACATCCTGAGCTGAACATATTTTTTTGTGATGGTGTGCTCTCATAAAATCCAGTCACCTTTGAAACTCACGAAATTTATTGCGTGACTATGACTCTCATGAAATATTATAACTCTCAAGAAATAATTTCATGATGGTAAACTCTCACAAAATACATTAACTCTCACGAATTAACTTCATGATGGTAAACTCTCACAAAATATGACAACTCTCATGAACTAAGTTCATGACGGTGTGCTCATGAAATACCATTCCTCTCACGAAATAAGTTCGTGACGTTGAGCTCTCACGAAATACTCTTCCTCTCACGAAATGATTTCATGACGGTGAACTCTCACGAAAATACAACTAAAAAACCGCCATGAAAATCTGATGCAAATCGGTGGCAATGTTATTCTCATGAGAGTGGCCGTCCACGGAGAACTCTCATGAAAATAATCCGTGGCGGTGAACTCTCATGAAAATGTGTATTTCGTGAGTCTAATACCGTGAGAGGTGATGCGTGACGGTGTACTCTCACGCATTATTTTTGTGAGAGTAAAACCGTTTTTTCGTGACTTTTTCACTCTCACGAAATGTCCGGTTTACGTAGTGGTTGTGGACGACGACGACGACTCTCGGAGCGGATAGCAGTCAGTTCGTCCCTGTTCTCTTTCCAGTACCCGGAATCCGTAAAGAGGTGCACCGCGTTGACTGGTGGCGCCATGAAATAAGTCCTTGTAGGCGAGGACGACGGGATCGCGGCGGGTACATCTAATTTTGTTAACAAATCGGGTAGTGCAGATTTCTCTGCCATGTATCTTTGTACCATGTCCAACGGGTCAAGTGGCCCAAATTTCTTGTTTCCAAACCTGGTAAAGTTTTATTTTAGAGTTTTATACACATTTAATTTCATGACTTCGATGATAGTTGATAATTGTGCCAAGAGAGTGAGTGTTCTTATCTTTTCTTAAAATACGCTACCATGTCATAAAAATGTTTACATGACAACCTATTTAATTTAATTCAAATGAAACTCAAATGACATCCCCACTGACAGTAGCCTTAGACTGATATAGGAACAAAAGTAGTCGAAATTCGGACCGAAATCTAAATTATTACATGGATGTAGCCTGAAATAAAAAACTGAACTTATTGGAACTGAAACTACCTTGCGATGCCGAGCCATAGATTCGTTGGAAAACAAACGTTGTTGACAATTGCTGGATTTGCCACGAAGTAGTGGGATGGGAGGTGCCATGGGTCACGATTGGTGAGCTCACGTTTGGACAATACCTCGCACAACTTGCGGACATTCGAACTTCCCATCAGGTGGTCGAGTAGAATTGGGTTTGAGGTGGAAGAAGCTAATCTCTTCCTAGAGATTTAACTGAGCCAAGACGATGGTGCAAGAAGGGAAGAAAGATCCGGTAGCAATAAGAGTTTGGGATCAGCTGGAATAAGCCGGGGATGCTTTTGTAGACGAGCGATGCGGCCGGGGCGTGTTGGCTTTGTACTACTCCCTCCGTCCCAAATGTTTGTCGTTTACCGACTTCCGAAACTACTGCCGGCAATTATATATTAAAATATATAAATATTTGTGCTTCCAAGTAATTAGTATCGTCGGAAAGATCTTTTCGTCTAATTTTTTAATAAATTTATTTAAAAATATAAATATTGCATATATTTTATACAAATTGAATCAAACTTGTGGCGAAAAACCGACCGAGACGATCAATTAGGGATGGAGGGAGTAGCTTCTATCGAGCGCCCAACGCCCGAGGCCCGCTGGGTGATTGACTGACTTTGTGCTAGTACTACACTATATGCTGATGCTCATGGTTCATAGCTCTGTTCTTTTGGTTTTTTGCCTAAGCAAGATTCCCAGCACTTCCCTTTCCTTTGTTTCCCCCATCATTTTTGCATTACCGTTGATTTGTGATTAAAATTCATTTCCTGCTCAGTCCTTTGTTTAGTCCTGCTATGGAGTCTAATTTTTGCTTAATAACAAAACAATATAATGTGTTTCGTTGTTCGCTTCGCTGGTCAAAGAATGCTCGCTTTGCTACGTTTTTCGTTTCACATGCGGATGGCATGGTGCGGATAATCATCACCACTGTGACTGTCACTGGTCGGGCCTCGGAGGTGGTGGCCACGCAGGGCAGCAGCAATACAATACAACGCTCTTTCCTGGAAATTGCTGCTTCTTCAAGTGCTTGTGTTGACACAAAATATTATAAGGAGCAAAACAAAGAACTACAGCCGAAATCAAATGGGATCAGAATTCCATCCTGCATTACCGTTGATACGGGATTAAAATTCATTTGTCACAGCCACCACGAGGAGGCAGTGGCGACACCGGCCGGCGCGCGCCGGCGGTGATGGCGCGGCGGCACGCGCGGCAGGGGTGGTGGCGCTGGAGAGAGAGCTAGGCAGGGAAATATTTTCTTTATTGCTTTGTCCCAAATTCTGACCCTTTATTTATATAACCCTTCTATGAGACTTGTATGTCAAGCAATCTCTAAAAGCGCTTCCTTATACCTGGTCGAATACGGCTTTACAAAGAAATCCTTATTCTCATCCTAGTAGGAGACTTCCTTTATAGATTTGGAAATATCTCCGCACACAAAAAGTCCTAAATTATCCTAATCGAATCCTTGCATTAATTTCCAAAAATCCGCGGAAGGACTGTAGCGGCAGGAGGCTGCCCACGCCTGGGCTACGGGGGTGCCGCCGTGGGCCCCTTTGGGCGGCCCCCCTCTAGGCCCCATTACCTAAGGTGTGAGTGTGTAACATCATTCCTACGCGTTCCTTTGTGTGGTATCCTTTGTGTGGTAGTTGGTTTCTGTAGTTTTTTTTTAACTCGTATATGTGAACTGTGCGGTGTCGGGGCGTGTGGGGTTTAGCTCTCGGGCACGACGTGGTGGTGCGTCCCGTGACCCGTGCCATTCCAGTCGCATGCATGTGTGGCTACTGCGTCGGGCTCGCACGGCTCGCTAGGATTTTTGCATTGCAGTTGATTAAAATCCACTAGTCCATCAACATGTGCTCTCGCACGGGCTAAAATCTCATAGTAGATATAAGCATTAGTTATTGTTTAATATCTGTAGATAATATGATACTCGTGTTAAATTATAATTTTGTCTCTTTGTTTATTTTCTAACACAATTGGTGTTGGGTGGCTCTAAAGCGGACCACCCGGTAGAGACGAAATAGGACTTCGACACAGCGAAACACACTCAGCCAATAACAGCTGCGGGACTCTTTCTCATTAATTTTTCCCGTGTCCTTTACAACGCCCCCCTCAGGGCTTATTTATACTGATCCGTAGGCAATATCAACCTAAAGCTCAGGCGTTCGGTTGCCTAGCCGAAATCCCGGACATTCGGGGGTCACACACCTGCCCCTTTGGCCTTCGCTTCCGGAGGGAGTGGGAGAGGGGGCGAGGGCTTCCTACGTGAGATAAGGGAAATTGAAACAGAGTGATGGGAGCCGGGGGACCTCCGCGGCCCGACCCTCGCTGGGATTGCCGAGGGTTGGAGCGTCCTGGAGGGCGGTCGGGCTCCGTTGGAGGAATAGAATTGCGGAGGGGGTAACGTGGATGAACAAACGAGTAAATGGCAATTACTTTTTCCACCAACTGACACCTTCCCTTGAGCCCGTACCCGGGTATTTATAGCGAGTTAGAGGGACGGAGGGGCCGATTTACAATTCCGTACATGGTAGGTGGGAGAACACACGCTTACAAGTGGGCCCCGCGCAGATTGGTAACTACCCGCATAGGGGTACTACAGAATTACACGAAGCGAACCCCTTCTAACGCCGGGGTTGTAGGGTTTCCTTTGCTGGCCGTCGTCTTGCTCCATCTGCGGAGGGTCGGCCCCTAGGTGCCCCTCCGCAAGTCGTGCATGGCCGGTCCCTCCGCGTCCGTTCCGCCCACGGCTCTGTCCGCCGCCCGGGTCTGGTTGGTCATTAGATGCGTCTAACGGAGGTGCCTCCGCAAATAAGGCCTGCATGACTTGATGAAAATAGTTAATAGGAAATGCTACCTTGGCCCCGATGGCGGAGGCTGGCGAGGCTGCCGGGGTGGCGCGGGTCGCCCTCCCCAGCGACGGCCCCTCGAAGGTATGGTTCCCTCCTGAGGGGGGGGATCAGCGAAAACATCCTCGGGAGGGTCCCGTGGGGGAGTAGCGGGCTTCTTTGCTTTCCGTGGGCCCTTACCCGGCCAACGGGCCGGTGTGGGCCTCACGGAGGTGGGCCTTGGCCTTTTAGGGTTTTCCACGATGCAGTGCGACGGGGCCGTGTCTTCATGTTGTGTTTGTTTGAGTGCTTTCGGATCTTGTTGGTCGGCCTGGCGTCTTGGCGTGTATCGGAGGGCTCTGCGTGTTTTGGGATCCGTGGCCGTGATTTTCGGTGGGTCGGTTCGGCTCGCCCCCTCCCCCGGCCTATAAATATGTGCGATAGGTGGGGAGTTAGGGCACCGTGCTCTCGTTTTGCTCCCACGCCGCTGCTCTCGAATTCCCTACGTCGGAGTGTGATTGCTTAGTTGGGCGGAGGTGCTGGAGGCGTAGTTGCAGAGGATTGCCTTCTTTGCTTGCGAGTGCTACGCTTTGTTGTAGTTGCGGAGGTTGCTTCGTTTGTTGTGATGGCGCGGATCAAGGAGGCGATATCGGCGAAGGCGATGTCGTGGAGTGCTTTGAGTTTCCTCAAAGCAAAAGCACGGAGAGTCGCCAATAAGTTCGCCGGAGAACAAATGGTTTTCAAAGAAGCTCATTCGCCCGCCCCTTCAGGCGAGATGGTCCCGCGCCTCGGCCCGACGAGGTGGTGGTCTTCGAGGAGTTCTTTCATGCGGGGGCTTCGCGTCCGGTGGCGACCGTGCTGAATGTGTTGTGGAGGTTCAACCTCCCGCTTTCACCGACTCACCGCTTCTACGCTTCCGCGGTGGCCACATACGTGTGGGCTTGCTGCTCCGTGGGACTCGAGCCGACCATGGACGGCCGTCGGCTGCCATGTCGTGCCTTTGCCAGCCTCGGACGGTCTCAGCGACTAACACGGAGGTGTTTCGCCCAATACGAGGTGTGCACCTTCGGTGCCCCCGTCCCGGGGTCAAGGTCCCCGCCGCCGCCCGAAGGAACAAGTGGTCGGACTGGTTGGAGCATAAGTTTTACTACAAGTTGGCGGCGCGGAGGGGCTGTATGGTGCACGGAGTCGGTGGGCGTCGCGAAGGTGAAGCACAATGAGACCGGCGGAGGCTAACCGGAGCCGGGGCGCTACGTGCCATGTCCCGCCGTGTGTGCGCGGGACTTGGTGGAGGAGTTTTCTTGGCTGCTCAAATCCATCAGCGGCTGTGGTGCCGAGAGACCTTTGCGGAGGTGGAGGACTCGGGCGAAGTATGCCCCCATGGGGTTGAAGGCTCTAAAGTTGGCGTGGAGAAGGCGTGGCCGGAGCTTGTTGCTCGGGCGGAGGGGGGGTACAAGGAGGAATTTGGCCGCCTCATTGTCGCGGAGGCCGGTGGCGTGGCTGATGTCTGGTGGGGAAGTTGGAGCCTCCGGAAATCGGAGGATCCGTGCTAACCTCGACAATCGTCGGCGCGTCAACCGTGTGTTTGACTTCTTGGGGGTGGAGTATGAGGACTGGCCGACCATCGCCGATCTGCAGGCGATGGAGGCCGGCAAGCGGAAGCGGGGTCCTGGCCGAGCAGCGCGGGCGGTGGCGTGCGAGGGCCCATCAAAGCGGGGGCGTGGGGCATCCTCGGGTGGCGCCGGGCCGAGGCTTCGACCTCGTCAAAGGCAGCGGCCGGGCGTGGGCTCCAAAACAGCTAGGGGGTCAGCTTCCTCCCGATCTCGGCGATGATGACGATGACGAGGGAGGCGGAAGATGCTTGGCGAGGAGGTCTGGTCGGGGCCGGAGGGCTCAGAGTATGAGGAGCTTGACGAGGACTTGGTCGGCGGAGGAGGGATGAGGCCTCCGGGCGGCGAAGATAAGGAAAAAAGGCGAGGGAGGAAGAGGCACCGGCGTGGCGCTCTGCGCTTTCGGAGGAGCCCCGGGCGGTCGAGTCCCGGTCGGAGAGTTCGGCCCGGGCGCTGCTGCGGGCGCCCGCTTCGGCTCGAGCACCGGGCACCCCCACCATATCGGAGGTGCCATGTGTGGGAGAAGGATGTCGCCAGATCGGGACATCGGCATGCATATGCACCACCGAGAGAAGGTTGTCACGGTCGAACATCATTTTCTGCAGTCAACCGAAGACACCCCACGACAGGGGCGACCTGTATGTTGCAAATGTCTGTTTCAAGTGTTTGTTTCAGAACTAATATGTTGTAATATTTTTCTTCTTGATGTTGCAAAAGTAGTTCATGGGATGTTACACATGTTGCAAGCGTTTGTTAAAAAGGTTTCACATGTTTCTAGACTTAGTTACAATCGTCTTGATTTAGACGTTTCATATGCTTTAGAGGAATGGTGCAATAATATGTTCCCAATGATTTAGCTGTTTAAGTCTTATGTTGCAGCAAGTTGTTCCATGTTTTTGCAAGTGTTTCCTTCCAGCGTTTTATATTGTTTGGCTGGAGGCGAGCCAGGTGCCTGCGGACGGTATATGTACAGAGGAGTTGATGAAAAACGCATGCAAGAAAGCTTTAGTTTCCCTTCCCCCAATTTCGTCTGAAAAAATTTTGTGCGATGGGGAGTATCGTCGAGATGGGGCTAGCTCATGTGCTCAAATAGCCTAAATACGGTCCTAGAAGAGTGGAACTTTGCAGGGGCATATATACATACAGGTGGTGATAGACGTACGCCTGAAATCTGACTCTGCACGTCTTCAGAGATGGAATGAATTAAACCTCTCGATGCACTGTGAATTCGGTTGCAAAGAAATCGAATTTAATTAGCGGTGGTTCGGCACGCACCCAGCTAACTAGGCCACATGATAGGATCGTCCCTGAAGTGTTGAGCATAGCATCACCACGAGTTGCCCAGTACTGAGTACAATTACATACAGTAGCACTTGCAACACTCTCTGTCTGTCACGAGCTGCAGCTATACACACGACGGCCTGGGCGCGCTCCACGGAACAAGCAACTGACCATTGCCGCCTCGAGCAGGACGTACCACGATTGGAGCAAAAGCAGAGCAAGGCTGAAAAATATGATGTCCTGCAGAAACGCTCCACTCTGAATTCAAGAAGCAGCAAGAGTACACGCTGGGGACTTGAAAGTCCAAACAACAAAATGTAATGTTTATCACAACTTCAGAAAACGAAACTGCAAAACACGAGAATATATATATCATGACTTCATTCAGATATGCACGTAGACCAAACACTGCGTAGCATGTTAAATGGCTGCTTGGGTTGATCAACAAGGACAGCTCTTCTTCATGAGCAGTCCTCTCTCCTTCCTACAGAAGATAAATTCCAAAAAAAAACAAAAGATCAATGAAGGGACAATAGAAGAAAGGAGCAGGGACGCACATCCAAACTAATATTGCCAAAGCAGTTAGTATGTTCATACCTTGAAGCTGTGCTGCCCACCTGACCCGGTTGTATGATGTATCCTCAGACTCAAGTCCATGTGAACACTTCGAGATCTTCGCTGCCATGGCAGTTTTGGCGTCCATGTTTGAGCCTTGGCACCCACAGCGAGGAGAGGTCCTGCATATCTTGGTCCAGCCACAGCTGCTCCAGACTACCCAACTCCTCCACGTGCCGTAAATTTGGAGAGCGAGTTACCCGCAGTTTTCTCACATGAGGAAGACTCGACACCTTCTCTAGGCCTTCACAACCTGCGATTATAAGGTCCTCTGAGAGGAAACAGAGGTTCTCCACCACCTTAAGGCTATGCACATCTCTTAAATCGAGCTCCATCAAACTGGCGGCCTCTTGTCCAAGCTGTGGTGGGAGGGCTCTCAGCTTGGGGCAGCAGATAAGTTGCAACTTCTTCAGTTGTGGCAGCAGCTGCATCCTTGGAGGTGGGCCGTCCCCCTTTTGATTTGCAGCAATCTCATCCTCTGCTCCTTCCGTACCTGTTGTTGTTGCTTCTTGCTTTTTGTCAGTAACAAAGGACCACTCTTCCCAGTTGGGCATATCTTGGATGATCAATGTTTCAAGCTTGGGGAAAGCTACTGCTTCTGTAGATCTGAGATTACCCACCCCATAGCCAACAAATTCGGGTCCAATCCTGGTCACTGCTGTGACTCCTTTGATTCTCAGATATTTCAAGTTAGGGAGCTGACCGATTGGTGGAAGATGCACACATGATTTGCAACCTATGAGCTTCAAATCTGTCAGCGAAGGCAAATGGGTACCAGTATGTAGCCAGGTGGGAAACCTCCGTCCAAAGAAATTCCCAAAAAGGAGATCCTCCAGGTTGTCCGCAGGGATCAACAAATCAACAGTTTTCTCAATATTGATTATAACATCTTCAGAGTATGGTTCATCTGTACTTTCAGTGCACCATAGATATAATTTTTTGAGATACCTTTTGTTTATTAACAGTGAATCGGTACTACAAGGACCGGCTCTTTCCAGTTTAATCAATTTTAGACTCCTCAATTGCATAAGAGTGCCTAACTCCTCCAAGTTCCATCCGTCTTGCATTCTAGCTCTATTAGCACTGTCACCACCAATAGGAAATCCTCCTAAATAATTGAGGGACTTTAATCTGCCTATTCCTTTTTGGAACTTGGTTAATGGTGTGCCATCAAGTTCAAGACTCCTTAGGCTGCATAATCGAGTGACTGCTGAAGGAAGTTTGTGCAAACTGCCACACCACTTCAAGCTCAATACCTGAAGGTTTCTTAATGAACCAATGGACTCTGGAAGGCAAGTTATACTAGTACCCTGAAGATCGAACAGACGCAGATGAATTAAACTTCCAATATAGTTTGGTACATCCAATATACTTGACCTGCTGAGATCCAAAACACGAACATACAGAAATATTTTGAACATTGAAGGTTCAATTGTAAGAGACTTGTCACAAAAGCTTATTATAGTTCTCACTTTGAGTTGTTGATTATCCAAACTTGGCAAAACAACCATTTCCTTGTTTGTTACAAATGACACACGTCGTAGTCTCGATGCAAATGTACCTTCCAGCATTTGTGGGTCTCCGAGGAAACAATCTTCCTTTGATAAATGATGAGCAAGCTGTCTTAATAGGTCATGCATTTTGCACCATATTTGGTTAACATAAGAAGGATCGGGCAGTAGAAGGTTCCTTGAGATCAACTCATAGTAGTACTGTTCTGCTGTATCTTCCATTAATTGGTTCTCTTGTTTCTCTATAAGGCCTTCAGCAACCCAAAAATTAACAAGATTATCACGATGCATTGATGAATCTTCAGGATACAGAGCACAATAAAGGAAACATTGCTTCAAGTTATGTGGCAGCTGGTCATAACTCAAGTACAAAGCACCTCTCAGTTCAGCAGGAAGCTTACTCATTGACCAAGCATCGTTGTTCAGAATCTTCTGCCATTCATTCTTTGTTGTCTCCTTTGTTGTTAGGACACTAGCGATAACCCTAATTGCAAGAGGAAGGCCACCACATTTTTGAACAATCTCAATTCCAGTGTCGTGCAAGTTGTGCGCGTCTTTTTTCATCTGAGAAGTTCATACTCCTCCAGAGTAGCTCCCATCCTACTTCCTCTGACAACAATTCAACTTCGGTGCATGTGTCCAACACCTATTGCCTTTGCAACTGTATCGTGCCGGGTTGTTACTAAGATTGTTAATTGACTTGCAGCATCAAGTGGGGTTCTTAGCAAATTGGTCCATACATCAGACTCCCACAAGTCATCCAGCACAAGCAAAAAACTCTTTCCTTCGATTGCTTCTGCAAGTTTACCTTTGAGCTCTCCTATGGTTTCACCTTGTTGTTCATGCACTTTAATGTTTCGAAAGTATTTCTTTCAACAAAGCTACTTGAGAGTACTGTTGGGAAACACAAATCCATGCATGTTTGTCAAAGCAACCATTAAGTCTTTCATCATTGTAAATTTTCTGAGCTAGTGTAGTCTTTCCAACTCCTCCTGTACCGACAATACCTATCTTGTAAACCTTCTCTTTCCTATTGTCCATTCCCAACCCTACTAATGTCCTGGTAGCATGAAGAATCTCCTTTCCCACAACATTCGGTTCGACAAGGTGGGATGTTTTTCTCTGATCAGAATTGTTGGCTACAGGCTCTTTTTCAAAGTTGAATTGTGTGCTTAACTCTGCAATCTTCTCTATTCTTTTCTTGAGGCTTCTAATCTGTATAGCAATCTCATGACGTGTCCAAGTATTGGAAATACAGGAGATAAGTGGAAAACCATTGCATGCAGATAACTTTTTGAATGATGACGAATGGTCTTCTCCTAGTAACTTGCTTGCTTTAAACCTTGCCAAGTCAATGATATTATCAGCATCATACATTGCATCTTTCAGCAAACCAAGCCAATTGCTGAAGCTGACTGATAAGTCTTCAATCCTTCTCCGATCAACATCTTTGAGAAAACACTGTATTTGTGTCATTGTTTGCTGGAGATCAATAAGCTCTTGTTTAACACCTAGTATTTGTATTGCTTCACTCATAATAATTTCTTGGAGCTTTTGGATGCATGATCCAGCAAAAGGAAATAATATAGTCGCCATTAGGTAAATCCTTGATGCAGAACCACCTGAGGAAAAAGAGTTTTGATATAAAAACCACTAGTAATCATCTCACAGAAATAGTTTTTTCATATCGTTATATCTAAAATCTCCAGTAGTTATAAGAAGGATCTTAAAATAAAGTGCATGAAGAGAGAAAATTAATAACTAAGGAATATCACTGGACCACAAATTCATACAACAACTCCTGGAAAAGGTGGGGACTAATAAGATTAGTTGAGAGCCTAGTTGCTCAACACATATGACTAGAAGATCTTAGGGAAACATAGCTGTTACAAATCGCAAACATAGCTGAACACTGAACATAAGGGAAGGCACTGAGCAGCGTGCTAGACACAAATATCAGTAGGTTCATTGTTCACTGTACAGGAAGCATAATAAAATGAATCTTAGCTCCTAGAACTAAAAAGGAAAAAATACTAGAGTGGCATAGCACACAGCAAGAAGAATTACAAATGAATCAGAGCTGCTAGAACTAAAGAAGTTACCTGAATACCGAGGATAGGACAACTTTCCCGGACTGATCACTATTCTCAAAGATTTTTATTGTTTCCCTATTTCCTCCAACAGGATGACATCAATCAGAAATGCTGCTCTCAAGCATGAAACTTCCGTTATCTCTGCAAGATCAGGCATGCATTTCGAGAAGGAAAAGCTTAAAAGGAGAACTCTTTCTTAGATCAAGTACTGGAGGCCAAGGAACAACTGATATACCAGAAGCTGAGAAGAGCAGAGTTGAAGGATGCAATCGACGGTTGATACAGATGGATGTCGGTATGTACGACAACAGATTTGTTTACCCCAAATAAAATCTCATCAGTTAGCTGTCCTACAGAAATGTGAAGGAACAGTTGCACTATCAAGACATGTAAATCAAGGGGACGCAAAACATCTGAAACCTTTATCAACCACGTGAAGATGTCTTGTACATACCAAACTGAAAGGATGTAGAAACAGAGGATCCGGTTAATAGGTCAAAGAGCACTTCCTACTGAAGAATCATCTCAGTTCCTTCTTTTAGTAGCATTGCTTCAGCAGCAAAAGAAATGGAATCTAGCTGAGAGTAGACCAGTCTACAGATTCAGGAAAGAAAGTAGACAACTGAGGACTATCACTGGATCACCAGAAGAGAAAACAGATAACACGGCAACTCCTGCAAAGAGTGGGGACAAGTACAACTACTTAGCATGTTAAATGGCTGCTTCGTTGATCACACCTATGAACACAGCTCAGCATGAAATTAATTAACAGGAAAAATTACCACTAAACGAAAATTGTATTGCTCACAAGAGGATCTCTTCACTCCTTCTGCTCTCTGTCTCTCTCTGCATTACCAGGCAACTGCTACGACAAAAGAAAGGAGGACATAAGATAATGGTCCTTTACTAAGTGGAGGCAATGATGCTTTTCATAGGCAAGAACATACCTTGGAGGCTTGGACACGACAGAGCTACTGACCAGAGTGCTGCTGGAGGTGTTAAAATGAACTGCCAGACCGAACAGGATTTCTGCAACCAGCTAGATGGACAAGAAATGGTACAAATCAGTGATGAAATTAGAGAAGAAAGATGAACAAATCTGAAACCATTGAACTCATCCAAGTTAATCAGCGTACTGTGAATTGGAAGGTTGCAGAGAATATTTATATAGATCAGTCTTTATACTCTATAGATTCACCAATATTTGCCTCGTGCAATAGTATTGGCTCCCATGAATTAACTAATCACTATCAGTGCAGCGGCCAATGCTCTTCTCCAGCTCCTTTCAGTTTTGCACTGGATTAGAACGTGCAAATCTGAAGCACAAATAGTAATCTTAACAGAGAAGGAAAAGTGTTTGGTAATAAGATCCTGCCGTATTCATCTTGCCCAAGCAGTTTCTTCAGATCACAACCAGTTAGTGCTTTTAAGATCTTAAACACATGTGCCCGGAATATCAGTGAAGAAAATTGACAACTGAGGACTATCACTTGATCACCAGAAGAGAACGAAAACCAACAGATCACACGGCAGATCCTGCAAAGAGTGGGGACAAGTAGAACTGCTTAGCAGGCTAAATGGCTGTTTGGTTGATGAACACCTATGACAATAAGAACTTAGCATGTAATTAGTTAACAAGACGAATTACCACGAAATAAGAATTTTAAGAGCAGGCTGAACACAGGACAGTGATCAGAGTGCAGCATAAGGAGATCTCAATGCAAATTATTTTTGCACTCCTACAGAAATGATTACACTGTCCAGAATCAAGCTTCTGCTTGCTCTCAGTGCATCACCAAGCAGCTGCTATGAGAAAAAGAAATAAGGACATCAGAACGTCTTGTTATTAAGTGAAGGTAATGAAAGCTTGTCATAGCTAAGAACATACCTTGGACAGCATATAGCCGGCGCACTGGCCAGATTGCTGCAGAAAATGACAGGTGTTAGCGCGAACTTCCACTCCGACCAGAACCGGATAGCTTCAACCAGTTAAATCCAACAAAAATGATGCGGATCACAAAATCAGTCATCCAAGTAGGGAGGAAAGATGAACAGATCTGAAGCCACTGAACTGACCCGGACAAATAGCGTACCAATTCGAATTGGAAGGATACAGAAAGAGAACGGCCCGCTGAGAACGCAAAGAGCAGTCGCTCGTTCCTACTGAAGCATCCTCTCTACTACTTCCTCCAACTCCAATTATTGGCACCACCAAAGCAAACCTTCAATGGACAAGATACTGCGGAAGTGGAGAATTTATTCAGCAACACCAAATCGTTGGGATTTGTTCGGAGAATTTATTCGGCACCACCAAAGCAAACCTTCAATGTAACAATGGACATTGACAGCCTGACAGGTCACTGACGCAGCATATGTGCATCAGTGGCAGCAGATGTAACACACACTCTACTCTGCCGGCGAGTGGGATCCGACCACTCTGCTCTCCTCTGCCGCACTCTGTTGGCAAGGCTAGCTAGGCCACCTGAAGCTAAACCTGAGGAAATTTCAATAAGCAGCTCCTTGGTTCACTTGAATCCGTGATTGCTTGGATGCAACCCTAGGCAGAAATTGCCTGGTCCTTGCAACCATACACAGATTTTTCAACTTATAATCCATTTTGAACTACTCAACAACTCAATACCTAATAAGCTATGTTTTACCAATAGTGCTTAGTTCAGATGGATGCAGCTTGGATGTGATGTTCCAACTTCCAAAAACGTATCTCAAACAGACACGAGAGGAAGAACATGTTCCATCCATCTTTATTCTTTATTACTTCTTTAGAAAAAAAGGAAAAAGTAGAAGGAATCATGTTACATTGGTTGCTTTGCTATCGAGGTGGCCCCAAACGAAAGCTTGGCCTGCTTTGCTTTGGTCAGTCACCTCAAATTAAAGGTTGCTTGCCCAAATGCGCCATCTCTTTCGCCAACTCAGTATTCCGTTGCACCGCTCTAGGAAGCTCTCCGGCCGAGTGTTTTACACTGTACCAGCCGTGTTTGTCGCTCAATGGCGAGTTTGTCACGCAGGGCTCCAGTTTTGACTTGATGATTGTCAGTCTGTAGCTTCTCTGCCAGATGCACACTGGCAGCGAGCACGTCGCAGCGAAAGTTGCAAACATACAGGCGTACACAAACTGGTTACTGTGGCTCTTCCGTTCATCGGAGGCGTTGATGGATAATTTCCCCCAACATGGTATAAGTATCAAAGGCTCAAGTAACATCCGTCTTCAACACTTGATGACCTAAAAAAGAACAAAAAAAAGGATAATTGCAAACAGAGTTGGTATTGCTGCAAAGGCCTGCGTGGCCACTCATCCCACTCCCTCCCACCGTGAACGAGGCAACAGGGAAGAACTCCAGCTGTTGAGCCCGTGAACGAGGCAACAGGGAAGAACTCATCAGGCAAAGCACCGTCGTGGTCATCCACTCGACCACTCATCCCACTCCCTCCCACCGTGCGCCACTCACTCGCACAGCGTCGCCCCGCGCCCACTCCAGTTCCCCGTGGCCATCAACTCTGCCATCGGCCGGCAAAGCATCGTTTTGATCTAGATGTTCATGTGCTTTAGACAAATGTTGCAATAATAGGTTTCCAATGATTTAATTGTTTAAGTCTTATATTGCTGCAAGTTGTTCCATGTTTTTGCAAGTGTTTCCTTCAGGCGTTTTATATTGTTCGGTTGGAGGGGAGCTGGGGGGGCGGCCGATGGGCGTGCTGCGGTCAGGGGGTCCTAGGGCGGTGCAGAGGCGGACACAGAGGGCTAAGGGGCGAGCTGGGGGGCGCACGGCGCGCCAAACGGCTAATGGACAAGGATGCTGCATTCGAGGGGCCGTGTACACGAGGCAGGGGTGAACACTGATGAGTATGGACTGAGCTGGCGTATATACATACAGGTGGTGATAGACGTACGCCTGAAATCTGACTACGCACATCTTCATAGATGAAATGAATTAACCTCCTCGATGCACTGTGAATTCGGTTGCAAAGAAATTGAATTTCATTAGCGGTGGTTCGGCATGCACCCAGCTAACAAGGCCACATGATAGGATCGTCCCTGAAGTCTTGAGCTTGGCATCACCACGTGTTGCCCGGTACTGGGTACAATTGCATACAGTAGAACTTGCAACACCTCTGACACGACGCCGTATTGGACCTGTTGTGCCTGGGCGCATTCCACGGAAGGAGCGACTCGAGCAGGACGTAAAGGAGGCCCACGATTGGAGCAAAAGCAGAGCAGCAAAGGCTCCTGTGACATTTTGGGGACCCAGGGAAAAGACAAACAAAAATATGCTGTCCTGCAGAAACGCTCCACTCTGAATTCACGAAGCAGCAAGAGTACACGCTGGGGACTTGAAAGTCCAAACAACAAAATGTAATGTTTTTCACAACTTCAGAAAACGAAACTGCAAAACACGAGAACATATATATCGTGACTTCATTCAGATACGCACGTAGACCAAACACTGCGTAGCATGTTAAATGGCTGCTTGGGTTGATCAACAAGGACAGCTCTTCTTCATGAGCAGTCCTCTCTCCTTCCTACACAAGATAAATTCCAAAAGAAAAACAAAACATCACTGAAGGGACAACAGAAGAAAGGAGCAGGGACGCACATCCAAAGTAATAATGCCAAAGCAGTTAGTATGTTCATACCTTGAGGCTGTATCTCAGCCTCTAGGCCATGTCAACACTTCGAGGTCTTCATTGCCAGAACATTTTTGGCGTCCGTGTTTGAGCCCTGGCACCCATAGTGAGGAGAGGTCCTGCATATCTTGGTCCAGCCATAGCTGCTCCAGACTACCCAACTCCTCCATGTGCCGTAAATTTGGACAGCGAGTTACCCTCAGTTTTCTCACATGAGGAAGACTCGACACCTCCTCTAGGCGTTCACAACCTTCGATTACAAGCACCTCTGAGAGGAAACAGAGGTTCTCCACCACCTTAAGGTTGTGCACATATCTTAATTGGAGCTTCTTCAAGCTGGTGGCCTCCTGTCCAAGCTGTGGTGGTAGAGTTCTCAGCTTGGGGCAGCGTTTAAGTTCCAACTTCTGCAGTTGTGGCAGTAGCTGCATCCTTGGAGGTGGGGCGTCCCCTTTTGATTTGCAACAACCTCATCCTCTGCTCCTTCTGTGCCAGCTGTTGTTGCTTCTTGTTTTTCGTCAGCACCAAAGGACCACTCCTCCCAGTTTGGCATATCCCAGATGAGCAATGTTTCAAGCTTGGGGAAAGCTACTGCCTCTGTAGATCTGAGATTACCCACCCCAGAGCCAACAAATTCGGGTCCAATCCTGGTGACTGCAGTGGCTCCTTCGATTTTCAGAACTTTCAAGTTGGGGAGCTGACCGATTGGTGGAAGAAGTACACATGATTTGCAATCTGTGAGTTTCAAAAATGTCAGTGAAGGCAAATGGGTAGCAGTATCTAGCCAGGTGGGAAACCTCCGTCCAAAGAAATTCCCAAAAACGAGATACTCCAGGTTGTGCGCAGGGATCAGCAAATCAATAGTTTTCTCAATATTGATTATAACATCTTCAGAGTATGGTTCATCAGTACTTTCAGTGCACCATAGATATAAACTTTTGAGATACCTTTTGTTTATTAACAGTGAATCGGTACTACAAGGACCGGCTCTTTCTAGATTAATCAATTCTAGACTCCTCAAATGCATAAGAGTGCCTAACTCCTCCAAGTTCCATCCATCTTGCATTCTAGCTCTATTAGCACTGTCACGACCAATAGGAAATCCTCCTAAATTATTGAGGGACTTTAATCTGCCTAATCCTTTTGGAACTTGGTTAATTGGTGTGCCATCAAGACAAAGACTCCTTAAGCAGCATAATCGAGTGACTGCTGAAGGAATGTTGCGCAAACTAGCACACTGTTGCAAAAATCAATACCTGTAGGTTTTTAATGAACCAATGGACTCAGGAAGGCAACTTATACTGGTACCCTGAAGATCAAACAGGCGCAGATGAATCAAACTTCCAATATAGTTTGGTACTTCCAATATACTTGACCTGTTGAGATCCAAAACACGAACGTACAGAAATATTTTGAACATTGAAGGTTCAATTGTAAGAGATTTGTCACAAAAGCTTATTATAGTTCTCACTTTGAGTTGTTGATTATTCACACTTGGTAAAACAACCATTTCCTTTTCTGTTACAAATGACATACGTTGTAGTTTAGTTACAACTGCGCCTTCCAGCAACTGTGGGTCTCCGAAGAAGCAATCGTCCTTTGATAAATGACGAGCAAGCTGTTTTAATAGATCATGCATTGTGCACCATTCTTGGTTAGCATATCTAGGATCAGGCAATAGAAGGTTCCTTGAGATCAACTCATAGTAGTACTCTTCTGCTGTATCTTCCATTAATTGGTTGCCTTGTTTTTCTATAAAGCCTTCAGCAACCCAAGACATAACAAGAAAATCATGTTGTATTGACCAATCTTCTGGATATAAAGAACAATAAAGGAAACATTGCTTCAAGTTTTGTGGCAGCTGGTCATAACTCAAGTACAAAGCACCTCTTAGTTCAGCAGGGAGCTTATTCATAGACCAAGCATCATTGTTTAGAATCTTCCGCCATTCATTTTCTGTTGATTCCTTTGTTGCTAGGACACTAGCCATAACCCGAATTGCAAGAGGAAGGTGACCACATTTTTGAACAATCTCAATTCCAATGTCATGCAAGTTGAGAACTTCGTTATTATTAGAGATGTTCATACTCTTCCAGAGTAGCTCCCATCCTACTTCCTCTGACAACATTTCAACTCGGTGCATATGTCCAACTCCAATTGCCTTTGCAACTGTATCATGCCGAGTTGTTACTAAAATCATTACTTGAGATGCAGCATCAAGTGGAGTTCTTAGCAAATTGGTCCATACATCAGACTCCCACAAGTCATCCAACACAAGCAAAAAGCTCTTTCCTTTGATTGCTTCTGAAAGTTTACCTTTGAGCTCTCCTATGCTTTCACCTTGCTGTTCATGCACTTTAATATTTCGAAGTATTTCTTTCAATAAAGAAACTTGAGAGTACTGTTGGGAAACACAAATCCATGCATGTTTCTCAAAGTAACCTTTAAGTCTTTCATCATTAAAATTTTTTTGAGCTAGTGTAGTCTTTCCAACTCCTCCTGTACCAACAATACCTATCTTGTAAGCCTTCTCTTTCCTATTGTCCATTGCCAACCCTACTAATGTCCTAGTAGCATGAAGAATCTCCTTTCCAACAATATTTGGTTCGACAAGATGGGATGTTTTTCTATGATCTGAATTGCTGGAAACAGGCTCTTTTTCAAACTTGAATTGTCTACCTGACTCTGCAATCTTCTCTATTCTTTTGTTGAGGCTTCTAATCTGTATAGCAATCTCATGACGTGTCCAAGTATTAGAAATGCAAGAGATAAGTGGAAAACCATTGCATGCAGATAACTTTTTGGATGATGATGAAAGGTCTTCTCCTAGTAACTTGCATGCTTTAAACCTTGCCAAGTCAATGATATTATCAGCATCATACATTGCATCTTTCAGCAAACTAAGCCAATAGCTGAAGCTGTCTGATAAGTCTTCAATCTTTCTCCGATCGGCATCTTTGAGAAAACACTGTATTTGTGTCATTGTTTGCTGGAGGTCAATAAGCTCTTGTTTAACACCTAGTATTTGTATTGCTTCACTCATAATAATTTCCTGGAGCTTTTGGATGCATGATCCCGCAAAAAGGAAATAATATAGTCGCCATTAGGTAAATCCTTGAAGCAGAACCACCTGAGGAAAAGAGTTTTGATATAAAAAACACTAGTAATCATCTCACAGAAGTAGTTTTTTCATATCGTTACTTCTAAAATCTCCAGTAGTTAGAAGAAGGATCTTAAAATAAAGTGCATGAAGAGAGAAAATAAATAACTAAGGAATATCACTGGACCACAAATTCATACAACTCCTCCTGGAAAAGGTGGCGACTAATAAGATTAGTTGAGAGCCTTGTTGGTCAACACATATGACTAGAAGATCTTAGGGAAACATAGCTGTTACAAATCGCAAACATAGCTGAACACTGAACATAAGGGAAGGCATTGAGCAGCGTGCTAGACACAAATATCAGTAGCTCCTATAACTAAAAAGGGAAAATACTAGAGTGGCATAGCACAGAGCAAGAAGAATTACAAATGAATCAGAGCTTCTAGAACTAAAGAAGTTACCTGAATACTGAGGACAGGACAACTTTCCCGGACTGATCACTATTCTAAACTGAGGTCAATATGTGTCAAAGATTTTTATTGTTTCCCTATTTTCTCCAACAGGATGACATCAATCAGAAATGCTGCTCTCAAGCATGAAACTTCTGTTATCTCTGCAAGATCTGGCATGCATTTCGAGAAGGAAAAGCTTAAAAGGAGAACTCTTTCTTAGATCAATTACTGGAGGCCAAGGAACAACTGATATACCAGAAGCTGAGAAGAGCAGAGTTGAAGGATGCAATCGACGGTTGATAAAGATGGATGTCGGTATGTACGACAACAGATTTGTTTACCCCAAACAAAATCTCGTCACGTAGCTGTCCTACAGAAATGTGAAGGAACAGTTGCACTATCAAGACATGTAAATCAAGGGGACGCAAAACATCTGAAACCTTTATCAACCACGTGAAGATGTCTTGTACATACCAAACTCAAAGGATGTAGAAACAGAGGATCCGGTTAATAGGTCAAAGAGCACTTCCTACTGAAGAATCATCTCAGTTCCTTCTTTTTTAGTAGCATTGCTTCAGCAGCAAAAGAAATGGAATCTAGCTGAGAGTAGACCAGTCTACAGATTCAGGAAAGAAAGTAGACAACTGAGGACTATCACTGGATCACCAGAAGAGAAAACAGATAGCACGGCAACTCCTGCAAAGAGTGGGGACAAGTAGAACTACTTAGCATGATAAATGGCTGCTTCGTTGATCACACGGCACCTATGAACACAGCTTAGCATGTAATTAATTAACAGGAAAAATTACCACTAAACGAAAATTGTATTGCTCACAAGAGGATCTCTTCACTCCTGCTCTCTGTCTGTCTCTCTCTGCATTACCAGGCAACTGCTACAACAAAAGAAAGGAGGACATAAGAAAATGGTCCTTTACTAAGTGGAGGCAATGATGCTTTTCAAAGGCAAGAACATACCTTGGAGGCTTGGACACGACAGAGCCAGCCGGCACACTGACCAGAGTGCTGCTGGAGGTGTTAAAATGAACTGCCACGCCGAACAGGATCTCTGCACCCAGCTAGATGGAGAAGAAATGGTACAAATCAGTGATGAAATTAGAGAAGAAAGATGAACAAATCTGAAACCATTGAACTCATCGAAGTTAATCAGCGTACCGTGAATTTGAAGGACGAAGAAAGCGAAGCGCTGGCTGAAAAGCGAAAATACAGAGCAGTTCTGGGTTGCTACTGAAGCATCCTCTCTGCAACAGAGCGGGTGTTTAGTTGGTGAAATATTTTGGGTTCGAATCTTTATAACACTTTTCGTTTGTATTTGATAATTATTGTCCCACCATAACCAACCAGCTCCAAAAGATTCGTCTCGTACTTTTCACCAAACTATACAATTAGTTTTATTATTTATCTATATTTAATCTTCCTCGTGTGTTAAAAAAAGATTTGATGTGATAGGAAACTGTAGCACTTTTTGGGTTGGCGTAGAGAAACTAAACACCCCCTCTCCACTTATTGGTACCACCAGACCAGAGTCGAGAGCAAGCCTACCTCCAGTGTCCAGTGAAGAGGACACAGCAGAGTTAATTCAGCAACTCCATTATTGTCCTCTCGGACAAGTCACTGATGCAGCACATGTGCCATCACTCTGCTCTGCCCGTGAGTGGGGGCCGACGACTTGACCCAGCTGTACACGGCTGCCTCCATTATTGTCCTCCGCTACAGGCGCAGTGCTGCATGTACTGGCTTGGACAGGCAGCAATGGCGGTCTGGCGGTCTCAGTGACTGCAGTTGGCTGTGTTTAGTTGGTGGGAAAAGGTGGAAAAACGCCGTTCCGAATCAAAAAGAATCGAAGACATTTCGTTTGTTTGTGGTAAACATTATCCTACCACGACGTAATTAAGGTACCGAAAAGAATCGTGCTGCGTCGGTGTATTACGTAAAAACTACGCAATTAGTTTTTTATTTACCTACATTTAGTGATCCATACAATTGCCGGCATTTTGATGTGATGGGGTGAATAGTGAGTTTGTTTTTTCAGTTTCGCCATCTAAACACAGCCAACAATGGTGGATTATCCTATGGTTACGTTGGTGGGGAAGTGGGGATCAATAATGATTTGGCGATGAAGCTGCAATTTGCGAGATGAATAGCACGGGCACAAGAGTAAAAAAAGAAACAATGATTCGTTGAAACACTAGTCTTTTTTTTTGACACTACTGTACCATTAGTCAATGCAAAGCCACCAGCTATGGAGAAACGGGTTGGTTGCTTGGACACGTACCACAGGCCAGGCAGCCCGCAACCTGGTCAGCAAGTGGCCGACGCCAGGGCGACCGTGAGCAGCAGTTTAGCTATTTTCCGTCATCAGGTCCTTCTTTCTTTGCAATTGAACTAATCAGAAGTTTTGCAGATTGAGGTTACAGTAAACTGGAATCGAGCCGCCTCTCACATCAGCGTACATTCCTCAGAGATTCAAAGATATTACATCCCTGAATATAGATCAAAATCAGGAAACCATGAGTCTCAGCTACTTAAACGTTGTGACAAAGTAGAATAAGACAGCCTAAGACAGAACCCAACAAGTGAGCCAAACTGGAACCAACTTGAGAACAGAATAACCCAACAGCTAGTAGAAAAGGGAGCATCCACAGTTGCTGAGCGCATTAGCCCTACTGCATTGGACGCAGTCAACCTATCAGTAGCAACCAGGATCATCGAGGTTCAGGACCATCTTCTTTGCTCCTAGCTTCAGCACGGTTTCTTGAAAAAAAAGAACGAGTGTTCCACTGTGCACTTCCTGTTACCGCCACCGTGTATGTAACCACTGGACAGGGTAGTGTCCGTGTTGTACGCTTTCACCTAAACAAAGCAGTGGTATTAGTCTTCATACTGGTCGTTGTGCAACATTTTGTCTACCATCGAATTGATGCAACCAAGTTATTAAAAAAATGTGTGGGCACTGAAGTATTACTGTTGTGGTATTCTTCACTGTCACTGTCATCATTCAACCTCCTATAATAGAAGTTATAAAAAGCAGAGGCAGCCGCATCTTTGTCATGGCAGAGTACCAAGTGAATCACCATGTCCCCCTACAAGTAAAGCAAGAATCAGACATAACTGTAAAATGAAAGCATGGCAATCATGTGCTACAAGTCTACAACTAGTTGTTTACTGGCATCATGTCTAAAAGGGGGAATGTTTTTTTTTAAAAAAAAATTGGAGATTCTAAGATCAAACTACATTGGGATCTAAAGTGAATGATGCTTATTACCTGGAAAAACAGGGCAGGGGACATCGTGACCTCAACGGTAACTGACAGAGAGGTGTCAGCAGTGGCTCAGACGCTCAGTGCTCAGCATGTAACCTTCCACTCAAATAACATTCACATGAATACATGTATACACAGCCTACATCATATCCAAGTGTCTTGCATGTTCAAATTGTAAACATTAGTGACGATATGATTGAACCTTGCTTTTCCTGTTAGTGCTGCTGCATTGCTTCATAAAACTTGCTCCATTAATTGTGCTATTTGGTTTTATGCATATGCACTCAGCACTTAACATGGAAGTAATAGCAAATAACTCGAGGATGTACCAGCAGTGCCCTTACTGCTACAATTTTTAGTTAGAACTGTTCTTTTTTTGTTTTGCATGAATAATGAATGCACGAGCAGAACGTTGACTCCTGTGGTTTCCATTATCACCTGCCTGCAAATAAGGAAGTTAAATTGGAATTATGATTGTTGTTGTTGTTGTTGTTACTAAGTATTGCTTATAAAATAATTTCATAATTGATGAATAACAGAAGTGTGCCCTCTGCATCATCAACCTTCGCAGCTAATATAATTTTAGTGCTGCAAATTAGAGAAATAAGTCTAGCCAATGGCGATACCTTGAGTTCTCCTATCCACCTAATTATGCAGCTGTTCATCATCCCTTGTCCAAGTGTACACATCTAGGTCTTCACCATGAAGTTGATGGCACTGCTGTGCAAGCCCAGGCACCCAGAAAGAGGAGATCTCTTTCATATCCTCATGGAGCCACAACTGCTGCAAGTTATCCAACTTCTCAACACATCTCAAGTCTGGGCAGTCATGCACACGCAGCCGTCTTACTCGGGGAAGATAGGATACCCTCTCCAGGCATTCACATCCTTCGATCACAAGGACCTCTGAGAGGAATGGGAGATTCTCCACCACCTTAAGGCTGCTCACATGTCTTAATTGGAGCTCCTTCAAGCTGATTGCCTGCTGTCCAAGATCTAGTGGGAGACCTCTAAGATTGGGGCAGCGATCAAGGTACAAACTCTTTAAACTAGGCAGCAGCCATGTCATTTGAGGCATGGCTTTCAGCTTCTCAGTAGTTTTATCCCCAACTGTTTCCTGACCTACTGCTGATTTTTCTTCTTCCACAAAGTACCACTCTTCCCAGTTGAGCATGAGTTGTAAATGCAGTGATTCAAGCTTTGGGAATGCAATTTCCTCTGTAGATCTGGGACCACCCACCGTGCAACTAGTAAATTCAGGTCCAATCTTCTTAACAATTGTTGCTCCAATGATTTGCAAGAACTTCAAGTTGGGTAGCTGCCCCAATGGTGGAAGATACACACACGATCGGCAATTAATGAGGTTTAAGTGTTTCAGAGAACACAAATGGGAAGCACCAAACCAAGTGGGATACCTTCGACCAAAGAATCCTCCAATAACCAGCTCTTCCAAGTTCTGTGGAAGGATTAGCCGCTCAAAGATCTTCTCGATATTGCTGATAGCCTCTTCAGAATACTGTTCATATGTATGATCAGTGCACCATAGCCTTAAAAAAGTTTTAGATGTCGTTTGTGCTTTTAGTAATGATTCAACATTGCAAGCAGCTGCTTTTTCCAATTTAATCATATCAAGACGCCTCAACAGCAAAATGGAATCCAACTCTTCCAAATTCCATCCATCTTGCATTGTTGTATTACCACTGCTGCTACTACCAATTGGAAATCCTTCTAAATCATTTAGATTTTTCAATAGTCCTATCCCTCTTGGAACCTGATTTATTGGTGTGCGATGAAGACCAAGGCGTCTTAAGTTGCATAATTTAGTAATTCCTGAAGGAAGACTTTGCAATGAATAACACCTCCCAAGTTTAATATTTGAAGGTTTATCAGAGAACCGATGGACTCTGGAAGATAGGATATGTTAGTCATATCAAGATCTAGTGATCGTAGATGCATCATATTTCCAAGGGAACTTGGAATAAATCGTATCGATGAGCCAGTCAAATTTAACACACGGAGATATGGAAATCTTCCTCAAATTGTGTTCTCAATTTCTCGTGTTGTAGCAAAACGAATATTCAATGTCCGCACTCCAAAGTATGATTTCTGTCCACATTGGGCAATATTAAAGAATCCCCACTGGAAATTGAAATACGGCGCAGTTTTGGAATAAGTCTTAGCTCCAAATGATAATGAGTCACCGCAAAAATATTCTTCTTCCCGACAAATGCCTTGCAAGGTGCCTCGAAGATCATGCATTTTGCGCATGAGAGTAGTCAAAACATATAGAGACCGGGTTGTAGGAGATTCCTATGTATCAATTCATAATAGTATTCTTCAGCTATATCTTCTAGAAGCTGTTCTTCTTGCTCTTCTACAAAACCTTCAGCAACCCAAAACCTAACAAGATCATCACGATGCATGACCATATTGTCTGGATATAAGGAGCAATAGAGGAAACATTGCTTCAAACACCTCGGTAGCTCATCATAACTCACATACAGAGCTCCTCTAAGCTCAATAGGAAGCTTGCTCATGGACCAAGCACTTTTGTTTAGAACCTTTCTCCATTGGTTCTCAGTGTGCTCTTTGGTTGCTAGAACACTAGCAATAACCTTGATTGCAAGAGGAAGGCCACCACACATGCGAACGATCTCCATCCCTATATCCCGTAGGCTTTGAAGTTCAGCATCTTCAATAACATTTATACTCTTGCATAACAACTCCCAACCCACATCTACTGACATCAAGTCAACTCGATGCACATCTTCCACCCCAATTACCCGTGCCACTTGTATCATTTCGAGTTGTTAGCAATATTATTGCTGTAGTTGCCGTATTCAAGGGGACTCTAAGTAGATTAGTCCATACCTCATGCTGCCAAACATCATCCAACACAAGAAATAAACTCTTCTTTTCAACAGATTTTGCTAGTTTTATGCTGAGTTCCCCCATGTTTTCATCTTGCTCATAGTGTGCCCCAAAGTTTCGGAGAAGTTCTTTCAATAGAGAAGCTTCAGAGTACTCCTGAGAAACACAGACCCATGCTTGTTTGCTGAAGCTTGCTTTTATTTTGTCATCATTATATACTTTTTTGAGCCAAAGTTGTTTTACCAATTCCTCCAGTCCCAACAATACCAAACTTATAGGTTCTATTCTCCTTGTGTGCAAGCACCAGTTCCACAATTCTTGTGCTGGCACGTGAAGTTTCCTTTCCCACAAGGTTAGGCTCCAAAATCTTGCATGTTTTCATCTTCCGCATCCTCACTGTTGAAACATCTTCCTTAGGCTCCATATTCTGAACCTTTAAGAATCTTTCACCCAGCTTTGCAATCTTCTCAAGTTTAGCCGTGAAACTTCTTATTCGAATAGCAATCTCCCGACGTCTCTGAAAACTAGGAATGCAGGAGAAAAACGAAGTCCTAATGCACCCGGTTGAGTTTCTTGATGACGACGGTGCCGATGAATCATAGTTGACTAGCAGTTTGCTTCCTTCAAATTTGGCCATGTCAATAATATCCTCAGCTTCATACATAGAATCTTTAAGCTCAGAAAGCCAATTGTTAACCGCTGATTCTTCATTCCTCCTTTGCTCAGCATCATTAAGAAAGCATTGTATCTGGTTCACTGTTTGCAGCAGTTCTCTAAGCTCTTCTTTTACCCCTAGAATAAGAATCGCCTCCTCTACAATGATATCTTGTAACTTCTTAGCACATGATACAACCAGAGAATGTAGTATTGTTGCCATTAGACAAACTTCTAAGCGAGCTCCACAAGAGATTCCAACTAGCTTATTAGCAGGGATGGCAGAATTCCAGGCTGGCAATAGATCCACAATAGGTGTTAATTTGAAATGCTAAACAACAGTAATAAAACTATTATGCTCTTGTTTGTATCTTGATTAATGGCATATACCTTTTGCTTACCATTTACTGTGTACCCTACTATACTCTAAAGTTATGTATGGAAACATGCTTAGAATAAATATCTGCATGTAGTCCATTATTGTTGGCATATCTAGAAGCTTAAGTACTTTTTTAAGAAATACTAACTTAAGTAAATTACACACAATGAAATTTGCTGCTGACATGCTGAGGAGCTAATGCACCAGGTGTCAAAATGTTACCTTTTCCAGTATAATGTATAAAGAATCCTCAAGGACAAATGATCCATGAAAAAATTCCCACTTGATGAAATACGTGCATAGCACAGTCGTGAAAAGTGATCCACAAACATACAGATCCTTCTTCTATAGAAAACTGTAATTGAATTCTCACACTCTATACTAGAAAGCCCTGATAAAAAATTACAGTAGCAACATCACAGGGATCACAGGGGCAAAGATGCAATATCTGAAGCCCAGTACCTTGATCTATCTTCCAGCAAGCTAAAATGATTGATGATAAGATCCATAGTAATCATGATGCAGAACCAATTTCTTATGTGGTGAATCCATCACTACTTCAATATATTGAGTTCTAGACAAGCCCAAGAAACTGAAATCCAATTGCTTCGAGAAACCAATGAATAGAACAGTTGATACTTGATAAATAGCTTACAAAGAGAAAAAAACCCACATTTGCTAATACAGCTGCAAAAAATAAATAAATAAAACAGACAGACAGAAAGAGAATATTAAAAGAAGAGTTGCTTAGCAGAAAATCAAATATACTCTGATCGTAGGTACTAGAGTTACATAAGAGTTACCTGAATAAGGGTCAATTGATAGGTCCCTGATCTGAGTTGTGGACGAGAGAATCAGTAGTAACCATGTGAATTTAATGCTACCAGAAACATCCCTTCAATCAGCAGTCCATCAGAAAAGAGAAGAATTAAGTGCTGAGCACCAAAACTTCTGGTACTTCTGCATGACAACCACAGGTGATAAATCAGACATGCATGAAGAGAAGAAAAGGTAATGAATCATTAGTCTTGCTTTAAGGGATACCATGGAGCAAGCAACAGGTAACCATTAGCTGAAAGGGTGGAACAGCAGATAAATGACAGCAATGAGCATTTTTCTGAAGTGTTTTCTCTTCTTTGTATCACTGAATGATATTGCGTAAAATCTGTAAATCGGATAGCACAGTCTACATATGAATGAACATATTTTTGTCAAGTAATGGTGTTAACCATTGACTCTGACTAACAATTTATGCTTAGCATTAATTTTTCAAGAGTATTCATCTATTTAAAATCCAGCCTGCTAAGATTTGTCTAGTAGGTGTGACATGCTTAACATATTTTTGACTAGTAGCCTGCTAAGATTTAAGATTTGTCGACCTGTTGACTGCATGGGCATACATAGGAAAGGAGGATTGGTTCCACTCTGATTCTTTACTCTGGAAATCAAAGGGTTTCAGATATTTAGACTTTGGAGTTAGATTCAGAAACTACGAATCTGGATTTAAAATCTTTCAGCATTTGGAATTTCAGAAGGTATATTCGCAAAATCAAAAACTTTCAATTAGCCTGCATACCAAAAACCAATTGACTTCCAACTGACAGTCTACTAACCTTCAATTGTAAGGCTCAAAAGCATTCGGCCCTAAAAATGGCATCAATTTGTAAGCTGGATGAGGATTTGTGGACTTGATTTGTAAAGCTTCGTACCTGATAATTTTCCAAATCCAGGTGAACCCGATGGTGGCGGACGCACTAGAGGTCCGAACCGCGTCGAGTTGAGGAGGGAGGGGCGACCGAGAGCACCGGAGCAGAGAGCAGCGCAGAAACCCCTCTACTCTGGATCGATCCGCGTCCATCGGCGTCGTCCCGCAGGTCGTAGCTTGGAGCGGCGAGCCGAGTCAACGGGAACAGAGGAATCACTGGTTTATCCCGAGACAGCACGGCTAGCACAACAAGCATGGGACGAGCCCTGTCAATCCAAGCATTCTTCTTTGTAATTAATTATTACTCCTCTAATACAAAGGGAGTTGCTATATTTCTTTCACAAGAAAAACAACCAACATTTCTTGCAACATGCTAGACCCTTGGATTTGTATCTAAGGGTCAGATCTATGATCCGTGCTTGTTCCGTTATAGCATTCAATAACGGGTCCGTGAATGAACCCGTAAATACAGCCCAGCCAACTACAAAGCCCGCCAAACCTTAACGGGTGCATATCCGATACCCGGTAACTCGAAGTTTGTGCTTGGTTTGGGCCGAATTGAACAGTTGGCCTACTAAACACACGTATAATTACAAAAATATGGTCTGTATGGCCAGAATTGAATCGTTGGCCTAGTAAACACATATGTGATTACAAAAATGTGGGTCTGTATGGCCACAAATCACACAAATCACATCTACTATTTTACAAAGCACCATATATCGACCTAATCCTTTGTTGCTGCTGTAGCAACCAATGAATGTACACTCTCATAACCATTTTATTTGTTGAACTCAAAGCACCCAACACTTTCAATTCTACTCACACATAATGAGATGTCTGGCCGCCACCAACTTGCTTCTGTTGTCTCAGTAGCTTTGTTAAAAAACAAGTTAAGTCACCTACTTGTTACTGTTGTCTCTGTAGCTTTGTTGTTGCGAACCATCCAAAGGAATCATTGCATATGTAGGATTTGTAGGAATGAAAGGTAAACAAACACTATTTCAAATGAATAGGTTGGTAAAAAACACTAACTAGAGTGGTTTTAGCAGTGAACATTAAAGAGATTATTGGTCTCCTTGTTGAACTAAACCATGCAATGATCTGTAAACCCCTTTTAGTGCCCATAAAACTTAGCAATTGTGCTGCCACTATCCCTCAATTCTTGCCAGAACAACATCCACATAAATAGCAACATGTCTATTTAGTTAGACATGTAAGAAAAACATAGAAGTTGGTCACATAACACATGTATTTACCTCTTCATCATAGGTTCATCAGGATGGAGCCCAATTGCATCAAGAGTTAATGTCTGATCTGTATCTACACAAAAAGAAAAAAGAAATAGAAGATCGTGAGTTTAGTGCATTAGAATGGACTTAATGCTGAATTTAGAGAATACAAACAACTGAATTGGCAAAACATGTAGGATACCACCTCAGTCTGAAATGATACCAAATATATATCTCATACAGAGCTTCTGATATCATGCACTGTGGATGGATAAATGACAACCAATAAATCAGTTGATGAATATCATTTTTGAAAATTTCAGAATATAAATACGAAAATTGCACATTTCAAATAGTGCAACTAGTATTTATTGATAATACAATTTAGACTACTTATGCACAAGTTAATAGGACATCAGACAATTCTGAAATATACCATATATAGACTAGGCTACAGAAACAAATACACCCACTACACAAGTTAATAGGACATCGAGAATTCTCTCGAGCAAGATATCCTATGCTAGAAAGGAGCATATCAGGGCAACCATTATTTAGAATAAACCAAAAGTCAATTGATGTGACCGAGGAAAGCAGATGCTTACCTTGGTCGATTGATATGTGTCAATAGAAGTCAATTCTTGTTTCCTGGGCAAACAAAGTGAAAAGGAAGGTCAAACCAAGTAGAGAATAAACCAGATAGCCACATAGCAAAGCCAAGAGTTTCATATTTTAACCAACAGAGTCAACTGGGTTATTCTAGTCCTACCAATAGAGGTCTTGTGAAAAAGGGAGAGACGTGTTTCAAGATATTATAACACTAGCAATTGAAACCAATCATAAAATGCTACTGAGACCCCACTCCACTCCATTCCCCCAACAAGCAAATCATAGGACTAGGAGGATAAAAAATCACTCAGTGTAGCATAACCAAACACAGACAACATAATTGATCATCTAGACTATATATTGCACATGTTCGCCATCATAATTGCAGAAATTAAAATATGCAATTTACTACTTATGAATGTGCAATAAAGAGATGGATACTTCTACATGGAATCACACGTGCTACATCATGGTGGTAAATAGAACAGCAAAAAAAACCATGCCTGCCACATTTGATTATTAAAAGATTACAATTGATTAGGCACTAGAGCATAGAGTTGGAAATAAAAGATTTCTTTGAGTTCCCAGGGATTCAAAATGTGAATGCTAGACAGGCTGTTGGAGGAAAATATATATAAGTTGGAGACATAAGATGGTATGATAATGAAACTGCATATTTAGAAGCTAAGTGAAAACTTGTACATGGCCAACTAGTACGGCATCAACTAAAAGCACAGGGTGGAAGAGCTGACGTTATGTGCCAGTGCGCACCTTATTGACCACGGTGGCCTCAAGATCAACAAAGACTGCAAGGGCACATGTTTCCCTGCATCAGTCTGGCTGAAGAAGGTGCTAAAGACGTCAACGTGGTGTCTCACAGTCTTGTCTCCATACACTTGGCCATCAGGCTGCATAAAGAAGAAATGTGTTAAATGCAATTTAGATCATATCTTAAAAGGACCAAAGGAGAATGGTTGCAAGGGTTCAACATACGATCAATTTAATTAGTATTTGATTCAAAAGGCATGATGGTAACTCAATTTAATAAGTATTTGCACACATCACAATTAACAAATTACAATTTTTTTCTATAGAAGGACAAAAAGTACTCTAATTGTACAAAGCCAAGGAGCCGCAACATGGACACAGTAGCATTGCAGCCACAAGGCCCACACATCTCATCTGGCATGCACAATGCAAGGGGCATGACAAAGGACTACACAGCACAATCAACAAAAAAATTACAATATAAAGTACAAGACAAGGGACAATCGAAACACAATTCACAAGTCCTCAGTGATGACTTCCAGCGTCTCCGCCTCGGGGCCTAACGCCCACTTTCGGCCTCGGGGAAAGTGTTACTTTTCAAAAGGCCTTCAAAGAAGGTTTATATAGGAAATCAAGCAATGTCATTTTGTACTTTGTTGTCTTGTATCGCAGTGCTCCTGCTTGTTTTTAAACAATTTTTTTAATACAAGGACAATACATCGACATATAAACAAGGCTATAGAGTTAACAATGTCATCGTGGAAGGAAACATCTAATGGCAACACCGATCCCAAAGCCACAACACACTAAGGACATGTTGCCCAAAGACATGAAGCAATTCACAATGATCAACATTAGCACCTATAATCTAATTACTTAGGAATCCTATCCCCTATCAACTAGAAAATATCATTCATAGACAAATAGCTTTTGCATTAGTGATGTCAACAATACTAGTGCAACTACATGCAAAGAACACTCGGTTATCAAATTTAATAATCCCTTTGTTAGTCTTAGAGGAAACAAGGGCACATAATAACCAAGAACTATAGAACACAACTAGGACAGAGTCCCCAAGACAAGTCGTGGGCTGCATCAACACACAACTAATAGCCCATTATGCCTTCATTATCGCATGCGCTTAGCACAAATCATAAATTAAGGCACATGTAGTTGGCAAAAAGATACTAATAAGTCTTATTCAGAGTTGTTATATTCACGAGCAAATAAACTATAAAAGAAATAACAGCTACCTGTTTCTTTGTATACTTTGAAAGTCATACTTCCTTGGTCCAACAACAGAAAGAAGGTCAACATTATTGATCCATTTCTCGCTCTTGAGATCCTTCTCGAGTCCTGGACTAATAAAACAAAGAAATTATGATGTGGAGGAAGAACAATATATGCCCAAAGACAATATAAAAACAAACATACTTCTAATTTGCTAAAACTTGGTCAGATAGGTTGTACATAAAGTGCAAAATTTCCATTGAACATGGTATAGCTTGCATACTTTCTCGCCGACAAGTTCTCTCGCATATAAAGGGATTAAGCAAACATCAATATTAAGGTTAGCACTTAGCAAGGCTGGTTAATAACAAGAATAGAGACGTTCTCGTAGAAAAATGCACAATGAATATGACCTTTAAAAATTACAAATCAAGAATATAAAAATTGCACATTTCGTATAGTGCAAATACTACATGTTGTTATTGCAATTATACTACATATATATCAATATATGTAACTACAAGTATATGTATATAAATACAAAATGCAGCTCATGAACGAGGAGCTTGCAGATAGTACAATTATAAGTTAACTCACCAAATACAAGTATATTTCGTAAGCACTTTGTTCTATGAAAGGACAAGGACATAAACGCTTGGACAAGCACAAACCACAATAAACAAAGGAAAAAGTGAGTTAGCTTGGGCAGAGAGAGAGAGAGAGATGGTTGGGTGGGTGGGTGGGGAATAAGAGAACAAGATAATTATCTAGGATGAGTGTTGATATGAGTATTACAAGACAAGTAGCTATATGATATGGTTCACGATAGGGGTAGTTTTGATATGAAGTATTACAAGCAAGATGGAATCTAGCTAGCCCCTAGCCCCCCTCCTTTCCTAGTGCATAACAACTCATGCATATTCAAAACTTGGTTGCCAAAAAAACAAATAATTACCATAGGTCATCTAGTTTCCCATAGGGCATCTAGTAGAACTGAAGCCAAACAAGATTATTTAGCAATATCTATTGTTTGAAGGAATATGCAGAAAGAGATCTTGTGAATTTTCGTGTTCAAAGCTTTGGAATTACCTATTGACAGGGGATGATTAAATTCCTTGAATCGGATTACAAAGTAATGGTTTGGCCATTAAATAAAACATGATGAAAACAAAAAACAAAACTCGAGTAAACCTGGAACTGATTATGGCACTGAAGCCTATTGGGATTGTCCAAATAGCGACTGTCATAATGAGTATACCTTCAGATGCTCAGCAGCCTTGTCCTTGTCATTGAAGACAAATGGAGGACTCCACAACAAATTTGGACCATCCTCACCCGGTGGGATCTAATCGGGTTCCCTGTAGAATTGAAACAATTCAAGCATGAAATCTCAAACTCAAAACTAAAGCCTAAACACATAAACTCAATCCATGTACGACCAATGTTGAGATCGAAGTAGAAGCCCATTTTTTTGCTAACAAGTACTAATCCTAGCCTACTAAAATGCAGACACCACAACTAAAACTTAGCAAAGTCTTGAAAAATGTGCACACAAAAATGCAAGATACTTATAAAGACCGATATTGCACATGAAAAACACCATAATTGCAGAAATTTAAGTGTGCAATTTACTACTTAAAAATGTATAATCAAGAAATGGATACTAACCACTAAGATGCAAATCGACGCTATAATTTCGCACAAAAAGGATAACCTCCTTTTAATTTATAGGGATAGCTTTGGGGACTAAAACATGCAAATTAGGACAAGAAACAATTCGATATTCTTTACACCACCTAAGTTCAGGTTGTCATTGACCTGAATACAAGTAGAAAAAATGGGAAGTTACAAATATTTTAAGTCATAGCAACAATCATTTCATCGCATACCTCGATAGAGCAAAGAATGATACTTGTCCATTTAAATTCCATAACTCGAAGACAAAGAAGACACATAGGCAAAAACAATCATGAGGTCTTCGGGTAAAAAAGCAAATTTGCACCTTCCCAAACTGTAAGTAGAAATCCAAATAACATGTGAATTATTAAACCAAGAGCTACAATTAGGGCATTCTAGGTAAAGCAATTAAATTAAGCTTTAGGCTTGAGATGCATTGTCAGCTAGCTAGAGGCTAAAAACTAAAATACAGAATGACCTTACTCCCGAAAAGCTGAAAAGATCAAGCCGCAACTCCCGCACCGCTAGGAGGCAGAAACGAGACACAAGAGGCACTCACGAAACAAGCTAAAGTAAATAAACAAGATGCACTTCAATAGATTTTTCATGAGAGAACAATTAACCCTCTCTACAGCCTACACAAGCCTTTGTTCGATTGCAAACAACTCAATCTCCACTCAGGTCCAAACCCAATCACCTTGTTCCTTTGCAAGCTACGCCTAGAACAAAAAAAAAGATCCTAGTTGCTATAGGAATGGAAGGTGCTAGGAAATAGCCTACAACTACAATTTAATCTTCGGCATGTCCGACAAAGGAGACAAAGGGCAAGTTGGTGCAGATCCTATATAATGAGGCTTATGCAATTCTCACGAACAATGCCGTTGAATAGATTTGGGGCATTGGCCGGTCAAGAATAATTGTAGAGCAAAGAGCATTAGCATGTCAAATGCTACTCTTTGCAACAGACTTTTAGAAGTACACTAGTGAAGTTTCAATTTAGCTGTAATATTTGTACTTCTAGAATTTTTTTTCCTTAAACTAGAACATCACAAATTTGACAAGGAGTTAGGATATACGCCATTCCTTTGTTCCCCGGTGATTGCTCCCGCAGCAGCCTAGCAAAATGACCTCGCCTCCCTCGTTTCCACATCCTAAAAATGATAAAGCAAAATTAGCCACATGTAGGATAAAGCAAGATTAGCCACCTTTTTTTCTCGATCCCAATAAAAACGGAGAAGGTAGTACTAATATTAACCTACCAAATTTCAAAGATGATGGGTCCTCATCCAACGATTTGAGAAGGAAAATATCAGTCACTCTCAGCCATAAACCGAGCATTGGCCCATGCTTGCTTGCTTGCTTTTACAAAGGGAGTCGTAGTATATATAATCTACGCTGATTGCCGTTTCATCTAATCAACATACATATAATAATCCAAGAGCATGTGTTTAGTTCAGAAAACAAAGCGCCATCATCCAACACAAGACAACAAAATTTTTAAAAATAATGCCGCAGTTTAGACCGCGGCGCTCATCGATATGACTTGGTGCCTACAGCTAGCTTGCAGCAGCTTGTGTTCTTTTCCCTCGTCCTCCGTGGTTCAGATCGAATGAATTCGATAACTACTCCCACCCCCCCACCCACAACCACCACGCCTAGCTAGCGCACAATCAACAGCCCGGTAGGGGAAGGACGCACACCGGAGGCCGGGATCGAGAGGGAGAAGCGTGGGGGCCAGCCGGCAGGGGCAGGGTGTCGCCGCGTGCCGCACAATGAGAAGCAAGCACGACCGCACGTAACCACGAGCCACCGGGAGCACCGGGATTGAGGCGACACGCCGCTATCGCAAAGACGCCGCGAAAACCGAGAATCGCGAATCGCGAGCGCTAGGGAAACAAGAGAGGACAACAACACACGGAACAACGCCAACTCCACGCACGAACAAGGAAAACTGCCATGCGCTACATATAGAAGCATCCGTCCATGTGAAATGAAAGCAAGCACACTCAATCCTCACGAAATCGAACCCTAGACCCACCGAACAAAGCTCGATCGAGACCAATTCAAACAACAAAGATGCGCCATAAGAAAGTACCCGACGACATCTAGCAATGGCGGCGCGACCAAGCCTCCCCTGAATGGGCGAAGAGAGGCTACGGCTCGCCGACAGGGAGGAGCAAGGATGGGGAAGAAGAATCGCCGCCGCCGACGAGCTCCCCTAACACCGAGTGGTCCGAGTACTATCCGTGTCCCGATTGGGCTCAGTCCGTATGGCTTGTAGCGGGTGCGCTCTCCATTCCCGGACCCGATAAAGGAAGGGTGGACCCAACAACCGCAACAAAGAAAGTGCACGGAGGCGTCGACTATTAGCCGATGCTCGACAACCGCCAGACGACGCCGCAAGAAAAACAAACAAATTTTCTTTCGACCAGACATATAGGAAAAGTGTAATACAAATTATGTCTTTTTTAACTTTTCAATGAATCGAATTTGATAGTATGTATCTTGGCCAAATTGATGTACCAAAAAGATAAGATGATTTATAATTTGGAACGGACGGAGATTAGTTTTGCAACTTGACTCTTGAGGTTCCAAGTGTCTTGTCGAATATATCAACGGCTCGCGGCCTCACTTTCTTCTCCTCCCGCTTCTATGTCGCCGGCGGTGGTCGGTGCGCCAAATGCGGGCGGTGGCCGACACCCACCTTCCCCATCGGGCGTCGGCTTTGGAGGCGATGCGGGGCGACGCTGGTGGCAAAGGGAATGCGTGGCTTTGGGCGGAAGGCTAATTCTTCCCCATGGTGGCGCGATCGACCGCCCATATCTAGACGCCGAGAACCCAAGTGGGCTGATCCGGCGATCCTGGGGCGATGGGCGTTGCAAAGACGCCGACCATGGTGGCGGTGTTCTCGGGCGACGGTGACGGTGAAGCAATTGGGTTGACCAGACGGGGATGAACCCTGGCCAGCCATGGTGGCTTCCACGGCGCTCGCCGAGGTGGAGGTGTCGTGGGAAGGGACGGTGAGGATGGTTGTGGACGCCGGCATTTGTTATCCGGATCCAGCTTCGGCGATGGTGCACGCCGCCGGGCGGTTGGCGATCGGCGTGGCCTCGAGGGCATGGCATTGGCCGCCACTACTGACGGCGGTGACGCCCGAGGGCGCCACTTTCCTCGGGCCGAGGCGTTGTCTTTTCAAGTGGATCGATCTCTACGGTGAAAACCTACACCATTGGGTGGGCGGCGATGGCGTCTTTGGATGACATCTTCTCGTTGGAGACGTCGGGTGGAAGATCCCTTGGATGTCGGGCCGGGCGCCGGCATCAAGGTGGCAGACTTATCACACAAGCCTATGAGGCCTTATCTTTTGTTGTCGGTTCACGGGATCCGGAGTCTCCAATGGCGATGAGTTTTAGTCGTTTTATTTTTCAAGTGCACCGGTGTTTTCGGTGACTTTTGTCTTATCTCGTAACAATTGTTTTCGCTTGTTTTTGTTGGCCCGATGCATCCTCGGATGACCGAAGCCGGAATATAATTTCCATTATCTAAAAAAATCAACTTGTTTAAACAAAAAAGCTTAAGCTCATGAGATGTAAGTAATTCACTTAGAATCTAGCAATGAGAAGCTTCGCTTTTTAGGTTGCTTTGCTCATATTAAAGTACTCTCTGTCGCATTAAGTTTGCCAACCTGGATTCCGTCATCTTGTTCGATTATTCGCCTTATTCAAAAAAAATTTCATAAATATAATTTATTTTGTTATGGCTTATTTTATCAACAAAGATACTTAAATATTAATAAATTTATTTTATTATTTACATAAATATTTTGAATAAATCGGATAGTCAAACATTGAGTTCAAAAGTCAAAAACGCGTCAAACTTTGTGGGACGGAGGGAGTAAGTAGTAGCCAATTAGTGTTTAAGAAATATATAAAAATATTTGATAATTATGATACTCCATCCATACAAAACAAAAATGTAATTTTTGTTACGAGGAGTCAATCTTAAAATTGACTAAGTTCCTAGAAGATATTATGTACATTTATATCTTCAATTAGGTTTATTATGAAAATATATTCTATAATTAATTTAATGATACTTATTAGGTATACGAACAATAATACTTTGTCATATATGTTGAGTACAAAATAAGAATCTTTGACTTCTCGAAGCTAGATTTACATGATTTTTAGGGACGGAGGGAGTATGTAATAAGTATCGGAGATTAATGAACAACTATATTTTGATAATAAATTTATGTAGACTTATTAATGTTGATACCGTTACCTAGTTAAACTTGAAAGTATTCTGATAATAATACTTAAGTGAGGTTCACAAGTCCACTCTTTTTTTTTTTTGACAAGGTTCATTAATCCACTCACGGAAGAAACTAGAGAAGTAATGGCATCACGAGATTAAGGTTAAGGAGGCCCAATAAAAAGGTTTTGTCATGACCTAAAACGAGATTGTCGGAACAGGGCCCAACAAGGGGGGGAAACCGCCCGACTAGGGCCCAAGGCCCTAGCAAGCCTCCTCTCCTCTCCCCGGCCGCCATCGTCCGCGCCGAACGCGCCACGTCGGTTGCTTCAAGCAATTAAGTAAGGAATATTTAAGGAATAAAGATAGGAATAAAATAGGTTGCTTGTAAAAGAGGAATTCCAATCTATAAGGAAACCTCTAGATCTTTTTAGCATGCAAGTCTCCCTCGGACTATAAATACAAGGGGCATGTAGTCGGTTGAATCTTAAGAAGAAATAAATTAAAGTGGTAACTCCCAACAGCTCTCCGACCCTAGGCTCTCTCTCTCCCTCCCTCCCGCGCGCGTCGCCGACCCATACGCCGCGCCCGGCCCGATCACGCCGCCATCGTCTCTCTGCGCCCGCCTGTTTATGTCGTCGTTCGTCCTCGTCACCGCCCGGGCTGCTGTTCATCATCAACACCTTCTTCTACCTCTCCGCTTCTTCATCAACTGCGTCATCTTCGCCATCCATCGCCGCCCGATCGTCATCACCTCTGCCCACCGCTGCCGACCGACGATGCGTCGACATCGCCGTGTCCGGTCTCCTTCCCCCCGCCGCCGCCCCCCAGCCCGCCCGGGCCCTCCGCCTCCCCACTGCCGCTGTCACCGCTCCCCTCGCTTCAACGGTCGTCAATCAGGTGTCAATTCCGGCCCAATCTAGCCGGAATCCAACAGGTTTATTGTTCAAATTTTGCCCCAAAAAATCCATTGGAATATTGAGACACAACTTACTGTTATATATATGGGCCAAGGCTTTTGCTGCGGCCTGCGGCCCAAAATAGGCCCTTTGTCATTCTTGTACATCTGCTGGAAACGATCCATCGATCAGTTAGAGAGTGTACGCAGTAGTCTATGCAACTTTACTACATCCAAAATATAGTTTTAGCACCAATTGATCCCACCAATCCACCATTTTTGGTCCGGCCCTAAAAACAGGGCATAATGGTTTTGGGGCCAACAAGCTTTATATTTCAGCTTAATGAGCAGTGGGCTTCTGATCTGAAAGAAATTGTCGTTTGTGCGCCTACTAGAGAGTGGAGACAACAAAGCACGATTTTCTGTAGAAGTTTAATCTACCCCAAACACAAACATTGAAAAAAAAAAAGATCACTGTTACTAATTACCGTTCTTGTAGAAGTTGAAGATGCAAAGTGCACACATTGTTGGAATGTGATCTCAGCTAATCCCGAGATTAATCATGAAATTAATTAATTATTAATTTGTGGTCCACCTAGCATATATCAAACTAATCGGATCTGTCGTGATCGGGCGGCAACCCTTAGATTCGCCTAGGGTTTTCGCCCCCGCCCATGGCGCATTATATAAGAGGAGGCACCCCTTGCGTCTCCATCTATCCATTCACACGTGATTATTCACATAACCGGTCAATTAGGGCGCTGAGGGTTCGGGAAAGCTGCCACCCACGTTCATCCCACGCAGGTCATCCGCGGGCGCCTAGAAGGTCGCCACCACTTCGGCAACTCATATTCTTCACCAATAGAGGACATAGTTCTCTAGTGGTGATCTACTTCATCTACATCAAGATCTCCAAATGACATAGATGACATCTGACTCTGGTTAGTATCTAAGATTAGATTCCGCATTAAGATGAGCTAGTGATCATGTTTAGGCTAAGATAAGATTCTGTTAGTCTAAGATTTATTTCAACACACATGCATCGGCCTTTTATTTTATTTTCAGATATTCAAATAAAAATTACATTCCTGATCACAAATATATCTATGTAAACTGTAAAATATGGGAAATCAAAACTATTAATAACAAGACCAAACTAAGCTAATTCGCCAAGGGTGACGGTGGCTCAGCTTACTGAAGACTTAATAGATTCCTCCAGCACATCCATGACAATAGAAGGGCAGGCTTTTTTTGAGGTGCTCGTACCCTTGGGTTCCCATCACATCCTTGATCCTCTTACGTGAACGCATAAAGCTAATGCACGCATCTTTTAGCTTGCTACAGTAATGCCGGTCAGCTAGAGCTAAAGTGGCAGCAACATTCTCAACATCAAGTCTCTTGCAAAGCATGCCCTCACACATCAACTTCATCCTGTCCATGGCATACCTATCCGCAGCCACGAGCAAATGTTTCACTACTCCCTCATCATCCAGATCACAACCATCGTTGGCATCTGGTAGTGAGTCGGTGTAGATGAAGTGAAGTAATGCCTTGAACACACCGGGCTCCATTTCTTGGATAGTTATGTGGCCATTCCTGGTCTTCCTCTCACCAACGAGCCCATAAAGCTCTGCCTTGAACACCTGCGACCTGGCTGCAAGCACAACCTTGTGGGCGTGGAAGATCACTGCCTTAACCTTGAATGTCACGTCTGTCCCTTCTTTCGTGTCCAACAGCTTCCCAAGATTTTCTGACAAGTTCGATGGGGGCACCTCGATGATCTGGTTCTCACATGTTGTCTCGGATTCAGGTCCTGACACCCGACTGCCCACAACAACGCTAAGATCGCACACGATAGTGAGGCGATCGTTGCACAGGTATGATGCCAGATGCAATCTCCTGTTGATGAACGTGGAAGAGCCCCAGGCAATGCCTTGGTTAGGGTCCAGCACGGTGTGCTTAATGGTGACGTCCAAACGCAACCCTAACTCACTGGTGGCCGGGTTGAAGGGATGGAAGCAGGCGTGCCCCCTCACCTTAGTCCCTTCAGGGCAGGTTTCGTTGCTCATGAAGTCGAGGTAGACAGAGGCGTAGCCAATCGATCGTTGCCCGTCGGGATAGTAGGAGATGCGCCACTTGTAGCCGCCGACGGCGAAGATAGATGAGTGGAGGGCTCTGCCGATGCCGATGCCCTCATGGAGTGAGTACTGGTGGATCTCAAACGTGTGCAAACAGCTTATCCACATCTGGGCTGCAGATCGACGTCATCTTCCTTGTTTCTGGCATCGTCGATACCGACGCTGCCATCGCCTTGGGCAGATAAATAGGTTTTTGCCGTCGTGTCTTTTGCCTTTTTTTTACACGAAAAAAAGGGGCTTGAGCGTTTCTACCCCTACTTTCATGACCATATGTGATTTTACCCCTGTTTTTTTAATTTTGTGATTTTACCTCTAATTTTTTGAAACGAAGGCAGACTTTACCCCTGGTCTGTTAACACCCCATAACGGTGTTAACTTCTGGTCAAATGGACAACTTTGCCCATGCGTTTTTGCCCCTATTTTTTTATGATTCTTGTGTCTTTACCCCTACTTTTGGACAGCAAATTAGCAATTTTTGTACAACAATTTTACAAAATTTCAATGTGCTTGCAAATTGAGATTCAAGGAATAGAAAATCACCAGTTATGTATTGAATTTCAGTGGAGCTGGTGCAAATACCTGATTAGAAATAATACTAAGGTGCGGTGAGTCCATGGTAGGAAGCTTGAGGGTGAGCTCACGGACATTTTTACCAGAGTTAACAGTGAAGGCTGGTATCCGCCACAGATTGACAAATTCAAACGTCACCCTTTCGAGATTTGGCATGTGCTGATCGGAGAATTCATCGAGAGGAACACGGGGCACACTGACGTACAAGATTTTCAGGGTGTGGGAGTGAATGGAAATTAGGCGGAGTCCATCGATCATCAATAGATGTAGCTCGCGGATCACAGGACAGACTTGAATCATGCTGTGAAGAGCAGCCTCAGTGATAACAACGTTGGACAGCTGTATATAATCAAGGCGGGGTAAGATTGGCACCGGGGAACAGGTATTCCCATGGCCCCCGAGCCGGCAGCTGTGCAGAGATAGATGGCGCAGATCCCCAGCACAGCCCAGCAAGTTGCAGGACAGACCTGGGATAGGCGCCGCCGCCAACGCCAGGGCGCCGCGAGCCCACCCGGCCTTAGGGACGGCGTGGAGAGAGGAGGGAGGGGTGGATCCAAGCACGGGAGGGAGGGCTGGCAGGGGGAGACAGAGGAGGAAGGGCCGCCGGCGCCCAAACCCTAGCTCGCGGGTCCTCACGGTCGGAAGAAAGGCCCGTGCCTATTCGTATAGATTTCCAACGGGCCGCGCGGGCCAGCCCGCCCGACGCCGTGCCGCGCCGTGCTGGCCAAGCGCCGCGCCCTCACGGGCCACCGTGCCTCACGGGCCGTGCCTCTACGGGCTTCGTGCCCGACCTCGAGCCCAGGCCCGCCCCATGGCCAAATCGTGCCTGCCGTGCCATGCCAGTGCCGTGGCCGGCCCACGCGGGCCGATTTTTAAAAACACTCAAACATGATCATTTTTTACACAGATTTCAAGATATTTGTACAATATTATACCAAATATATGTATAATATTATACCAAGTATGAAAATATCGAGACTAATATACCAAATATGTACAATATTATCACTAGTATATTTGCCACCGTGCCTCCCCTTTCTTAACGTGCCGGGCCGTGCGCGTGCCCGCGTGCGGGTCGGCCCAAGCACGCCCACGGGCTTTTTACGGCCAGCCCGCCACGGGCCCCCCTGGCGGGCTCGGGCCTTTTTTGCCAGGCCAAAAACCGTGCCTCGGCCGGCCGGCCGCGGGCCGCATGGAAAACTATACCTATTCGCTCGTGTGCTCCCCCCGCCTGATGGATCGATGGTGAGGAGAAAACGTATGGGTATGGGTGTCTTTTTTCCCCTCCGCTTTTTTAAATTTATTTATTTTTCGGCTTTTAAACAATCTAATTGCGGACGGTGTTAAATGGAGGGCAACCGAGCTTCGCTTTCAAAAAACGGGGGTAAAAACGCAAAGTTAAAAAAGTAGGGGTAAAATCACATTTAGAGCCCAGAATAGGGGTAGAAACACTAAAACCACCCCCAAAAAAAAAAAAAAAAAAAAAGGAAAACCTGCGTGCTGGAGCCTTGGACCCACACCTGATATGATATGTTCTTTCCCACTGACCGTGGGCCCATCTGAGAAGACATTTCTTTGCTTTCACGCACCTCAAATTAATTGCCCTTCCAGTTGTACAGTGCATTGGCTGTGTTTATTTGATTTTGAACTAACAAGTACACATGCGTGCTTTACAACAGGAGAAAAATGCCTGGCAAGCAAAAGCTTCATAAACATGGTCGAATATATATTTGCATACAATTTAAACAATGCTCCAAACAATTGTAAAATTAACTGTGTATACAAAATTTATTTTGATCCCAAAATGTTAAAACACTACACTAGCTAGCACCACCACACTTGCTTGTTGAGAGACAAGTCTAGATGTGGCAAGGCTTTTGGAAGGAAACCATACCAAACACAAAATAATTTCTGACGGGAAACTAACAATTCCTACAAATGGTTTCCTAGCCAAAAACAGCATAAAAAAACTACTTCGCCATGTCTTAGAAACAAGAATAATCTACTACGCCCAAAGAGAAGCCCCACTAGGGAGTTCTCTCGACATGCGGGTGAGCAAAGATCGATTACACGATCCGCTCGTTCCTGCTCGCGAAGGAGAAAAAATCGTCCGCCGCGGCGGCCTGTTTACCTTCCCGGCGTCCGCCCGCATCCTCATCCCCACGATGGTTTTCCCGGCATTGAAATCGTGGCCTCTTCCATCCCCTCCCGTGCCCACGCCTCCGCCGCTCCTATACCCCCCTCCCGGCCCGTACCGCCGCCCGCCCCCCGACCTCTCCGCCCCATCACCGCCGAGATCCGTATGCCCTTCCCCGAGGTCGCCACAGGCACCGGGCGCCGCCACGCCGCCACTTCGCCCCTCGCAGCCGCCGGATTCGCGGGCGGCCTCGCGCTTCCCGCCGCGGCGAATGGTGCTCCTTTTCCCGGGCGGTGGCGCCGCCTTGGCCAGCCCACCGCCATGCCACCGATCATTCAACCTCCGAGGTTCATAGCTAGGTCGCCGCCACCGTGAGGACGCCCAAGGCCACGAGTCCGCCCGCGGGTACGCCGGCTGCCGCGAGCCGTCGCCGAGTCCGCCGCCACGAGGCCGATGAGGGCACGACGCCGGCCTCCCCGTCGCGCCCACCATTGACTCTCGCGAGTCGCCACTCCCGTGCAGCCGGCCGTGCAGCATCACTAATCCGCGTGGCACAATCAATCTCGACTTAACTCCCATAATCATGTTTGTTGATTCGATGAGATTTTAGGATCTCCGCCGAGGCAAGCAAGCGCCCGTCGCGGGCCGCCATGCTCCCGGGCCTCCGCCGCCGCGCCTCCCCCTCGCGCCCCCCGGGCCTTCCCTTCTTCAACGCCGCCCACTCCGGGATGCCGGCGCCGCCGTCACCTCCGCCTCGCTGCCGCGCTCTAGGAGGTCGTGCTCCCCGGCGCCGTGCCCGGAGGTCGCCGACGCCGTCCCGTTGGTGTAGCCCGGTAGGCCACCCCCGAAGGCGGGACAAATCACTCAACTAGACTAAAGCGGACACACGAAGGTGTATGCGAAACTGGGATACTCTTTCTATTAATTCCCGTCCCGGTTTACAATGACCCTCGGGGTCTATTTATAGTCGTCCATACTCTTACAATTCCTATTTTACCCTCCTACCAACCCCGGATCTCCCGCTCCTCCTCGGCGCCTCAGGGGTAGAACGGTACTTTCTCCTCTTGCGTTTCCACCAACTCCGGTGGGCCTCCCGGCGTTGGACCGCGATCACCTGAAAACACATCGGGAGATTCTCGACAAGAAATCTCCCCGCAAGGCGGACCGAAAGTGGCCGCGGGACAGGCTCGGTCGAAGTCCGGGAGCGCAGGTGGGTCCTCGCCTTTGGGGCGCGAGCGTGAACATTCGGCGATTATAACCAATGACAAACGCCTTCGTCCCTACGCCCAACCTCCCGGGGGACTGGGCGAGTCCTGCGCTCGACGGCGAAAGGCAACGAGGTTCGACATTATCAGCGTCGGTCGTCTACGCCGCCTCTCGTCCGCCTCCTTAGACAGCGGCTTGGGGACGAAGGCTCCGCGTTCGGGTCGTCCGCGTGCGAATGCCACGACCCGCGCTCCATGTAACGATGCTTCTCAAGGCCGCCGTCCCGTCGGACAAGCGCCGACGCCGGTCACGTCCCTGGACTCAAAGCGCACTCGGGCCCGCATCGATGGCTTTGGCTTCGGGGCCGAATCCCAGCCCAAGAGGCTATTTCTGTGCGCCGGGCATCCTTGCTTATCCTTGGGCCGACCCGAGGGGTGGGCGAGTTCCGCCTCCCCAACAAGAGCCCCTCGAGGCCAAGGGTTAGGCACTTTCGTCTTGCCCTTGGTCGCGACTTCTCGGCCTTTAAGAAACCCCCCCGGAGCCGGATGCCGATATTTATTTATTATTATTATTTTATTTTATTTTTTTTTTCAAAATCGTGGAAGGCGAAACGGTGCCACGTCCAAAGTTGCGAGAGCCCCGAGGTGGCGGATGGGACGCAACCTTGAACCGCGCGGCCGTTTTTCCCCTATATAACGGGGTCGGGGCCGGGCGGTGATCTCCCCGGCTCATTTGCTTCCCGCGCCCCTGCTCTCCGGCGATCCCGAGCTCTTCGGCTTTTCGGCAGCCGCCTTTTCGGAGTTTGAGGGCATTCGCAACCGGCTTCGCCATCCAAAGTAAGTTTTCTTCCTTTCCTTCTTTTCCTTTTCGGTTGAGTTGGGCGCCCATTTTTTATTTTAGGGTTTCGCTGTTTCTTTTCTATTTTTGCATTCTAGGTTTCGCTTGATTTGGTAGAATGTCGAGTCCGATTGCTTCGATCCGGCTCTTCGCCGGAAAGCTCCGGATCTACTAGCAGCCTCGAGTTCAGAAACGACCGCAATCAACACGATTGACGCACGCCCGATTCGAGCATCGATCCGCATCTATTTTCAAAAAAGCCAGCGAAAGTTCTGAATCGACGTTTCCGCCGGTCCTCAAGTCATGGAAGAGGTTGAGATGGATGTTGACATTGAAGGATCTCCTATCGGTGGAAACCTTTCGGCACAACCCGAGCCCGAGACGTCTTTTGGGGCTTTGGAAGGGTCGGAGGACGGAAGCTATTCATTTGCCGAAGGTTTTCAAAGAATCCGGGGCCTTCGCCGGGCGGAGGTTTATTGGGCCGAACCTCACGTGGTACCGAGGAGGTTTTGAATGAGTACGTGCGCAAGGGGCTTCATGGATCGGCGCATAAGGTTGTTGTGCCGGGCTCCGACCGGGAGAAGTATCCTAATCCAAAGCCCGGCGAAGCACTTGTTTTCAAGATTACTTCGTGGCTGGGTTTCGTCTACCCCGCGAGGATACTTTCATCGGCAAAGGTGCTTGAGCGGTTTGGTTTGCAATCGCACCACTTAACACCGAATGTGTTTACTCGCCTGGGGGCATTCGTCTGGGCCATGAAGATGATGGGAGCCCCTCTCGTGTGGAAACTTTTCTTCGCCCATGCATTACACAAGAAGCCAAAGAAGATCGGGATGAAAGGACCGACGAGCACTGCGTTGTACGGTTTGGAGCGTATACTTTCATCCCGAAGGGGAACATTCGACTTGCTCCTACTTTTTGCAACAAGTGGTTGAGGTGGACACGCTTCGTTCTATGCTTTCTGGTCGGCGCCAGAATGAGGATGATGCATCCGTCCTCCGCCCGCCTATGCACAGTGCTCTTGAGAGCCGAATGGCACCTCTTCGGGCAAGATGCCATGTATCTTTTGTTGAGAACGCGGATGGGGATGCCGAAGCTACTATGGCTTTCCTTGCGACCTTGGAGAGGCAAAGCACTCGTGACTTGGTCGAGGAATGGATCGCTATGGGGGGTTCGGCCTTTGAGCGCTAGAGTTGGGTTCGTCATCGATCCTCCTAACTACAGCTATGAGACGAATCAGATTCAAGCTGCAGTTCCGTCCCGCTTTCATTCGAAGAAAGTATTCTTGGACTTCGTAATCGATGAAGCAGATGTCATTCTTGGGGCCGTAAGCATTCGCGAGTACAACGTGGCCCAAGAAATCATTGGGGAGAGTGCCCGCATCAACGGGCTTTCGATGCCATGGGTGTGCCCTACCCGCACCGTCTGACTCCGGCCGAAGCTAGAGCTGAGAGAGCTGCGCGAAAGGCTGCTTATCGTGGGAAAAGTGTTGCTCATGATTCGGCCCCTCTTGAACGGATCAAGAGGCAGAAAGTGTCTCATCCAAGAAGGCCGAAAGAGACCAAGGACATCGAGGTAGGTCGTGACCGGCTAGAGTTCTGGCCGACGTAGCCGAAAGGTTACATTCGGCCGCACTCGCCTGTTTGGCATTATTACCTCCGCCTCGGTACTTTTATTCTCGTCTTCTTTTTAGGGTTTTCGATTGTGCTTTCGGCAATTTGTTTGCTTTCGTCTTTTTGGGACTGTTCCATCTTTGTTGTTTTTAATGTTTTTGTGTTGCCTTTTTTCGCAGTTATCTCCAAAGATTCGGAGGGAATGGCTGGCAAGTCCGTCAAAGCCCCCCTTGAGACCCCGAAGGATGCAGGGGATTCGATCTCAACGGGGCCGACATTCATCCCTCTCAAGCGGCCGCGGGAGCCTTCCGTAGCCACTAATGTTGCGGTTCGGAAGAAGCGTAAGTCCAGCAAGGAGACTCCGGCTTCGGCTACCGCTCCGCCTTCATCGTCGACGCCGAAAGCCACCCTGGGTAAGTCTCGGTTCTACCGGGAGTTCGTCAAGACTTCCGGCATTTTCAGGGATTGCCTTTTTGGCCATGGTACACTCTCCCTCGGAAGTCATTCTAGTGACTTTAGGGAGCCGGGTTGTGTACTCCGGGATCGCTCCCGAGGAGATGAGTCCGTGAAGAAAGAAGACTTACAAGCTTGCTCGTTGTCTAGGAGCATACGCGGACGCCGAGTGGTGGCCGGGGTGGATCCACGTAACCCGCCCCCTTCTTCCCGGGAAGGGGCGGTGAGATTCGGCACGGATCGCTCCACTTCTTTCCACAGCCCCTCGGGCCGAGAAGGAGCCGTTGAAGACGGAGCCTCGGCCGGCTATTCGACGCCCTCAACTTCTACGCCACCGAGGTAAGTTATGGTTTCGCTCTTTGTTTTGCGAGTGTAAGTTTTGTGTTACTTATACCTTCGTACTTTGTTTGGTTTTTTTTTTTTTGTAGTCTATGCTCGTTGCCCGAACCCCGGAGAAAAATTCGAGGTCAAGGCAGCAAGGCCCTCGACGCCGAGAAAGCCAAGTCCGAAAGGTTGGCCAAGGACCCGGGCGTGCCAATTCTCGAGGTCGGCGGTCGAGACCTGTGCCGAAACGGCCGAGAAGAAGTCGGCGGACTTGGAGCAAAGGGTTAAAGACTTGGAGGAGGAGCCGATGCCGAGCGAAAAACGGAACCCGGCCGGTCGCGCTTGTCGTGGACTCGCGGTCAAGGCCGGCATTTCGCCTTGCAATGCGGCTCCTAGCCTCCTTGGCGACGAGGCCAACCCGCCGGAGGGGCTCAGCCGGGGAAACTCTCCCTTGGCGGGTACAGAGATTGGGGCCCTGTATGACCGATTTGAGACCAGAAGGGGCTACGCCTCTCTGGAGACTCTTCGGGCTTTCGCCCGCCCGCATGAGTGTGTCCTCATGTCGAGGCCGTGGAGCCGAATGAAGATCCGGGCGTCTCTTGGCGTACTCCCGCTCCGCCCTCTCGGCGGTCGGCAAATTCTATGAAGGCTATTGGCTAAAAGGCGGGAAGGACCTCGCAATGTTCACGCTAGCGTCGAATCCCGGCCGCGTTAGTTCGATTCTCTCTAACCTTGACCCTTTTGTGTTTTTATCTGATTCGACCTTATATGTTAATGAACCGCTTGGTCGGGTTACGCAGATACTCGGGAGAAGGACGAGATTCACGCCAAGGTTAACGCCTTCGTCGCGGAGCGAGATGGCCGAATCCTCGCGATGAATCGGCAGCCCCTCCAACGCCGCACGCCTCCACCAAAAGAATGCCGGGGCCGATGATGATAGGGTAGAGACCGCTGAGGGACTATCTGTTTCGGCCATGTTGGCCTTGTAATGATACATGTTTAAATTGTTGTTAACTCTTTTGGCGGAGTTCCCGAGGGGACCTTTGAATTTATGGAAGATTTTCCTTTGAAAGTTGAGCGTAACGGATTCGGGCGTGAGCGGGATCTCATGGCTTAGATTTCGTGAAAGATTTCCCGACCGAATGAATGCTTTCTTTTGTCTCATCGACGAAAGGTTATTCATAGTGGTCAACGCATGCTTGATTTCTGGAGCACTTTCGTTCCTTCTGTTAGGCAAAGGAATTTAGTTCGAGGTGTTTTAATTGAGCCGAAAGTAGAGATGGAGGACGAAAACTATTGTGCTTCCCCTCCTAGGTACCGATCATCGCTCGTTAGGGACCTTCGATTGAACTAAGTGTGGGTGTCTTTCGTCCCTGCGCCAAGTATTTGACGTTTCGTTTCTCGTAAATGATCGTTCTTATTTTTAAGAAACCCCCTCCCCCTCTTTGCGGGGAACGAAAGTCATATAATGTGCCGAATGTGATTCTGTCTATTCAACTTATATCTTTTACATTTTGCATGTTATGTATGTTCTTTCTACTCTTCATGTGGACTGGCCTACCTTGTGGCGAATCTTTGCCTTCTTGCACATTCGCCATCTTGGGACCGCAGCTTTTCCTGGGTTCCTTGCTAGCCGGTGGATAAGGCCAGTGGTAAGCATTCGAGCTCCCAGTGTGTGAAACCGGATCGACAGCTTGACATTGTTATGTGGTTAGGTTTGGCCGATCATGGCGTGTCTCGTCCTTGCTCTTCCGACCTTCTTATATACTCGAGCAGCTTCAGGATTGCACCCGTCATGCCGATGGAGATGAACTCGTGCAATGGAGAATGCTGTCTCAGGTTTTACCAGAGCATTCGGCGCTTCCCATTTCTGAAGCTCTGGTAGGTTGGGCTGGTCTTTTGCTGAAACCCTGATATTGTCGGCCACCTTGAGTAATCATCGATGTGCCTGAGTTGGTCGATGTGCTTCCTACGCAACTCTTTCAGGGCTTGATCTTAGGGTTCCTACGTGGTAGAATTGTCTTTCGACAAGCTCTTTCCTAGTAGTAGCTTGTGGGCAAGCTGCCAGAGCCGCTCAAGATTCAACCCCCTCTCCTTGGATGGCCGAATGCTGCCTACTCTCTCCTGATTCCTCTCAATCCTAATGAGCCTATGCTCTGTGATTCTCTTGCATTTTTCTCGGTGGCTACCTAAAGATGTTCCCTCTACAGCTTGTGGCTGCTTTTCTGGGGGATATGCGGCTCTAGGGTCCTGTTTTATAGTGGCTTTGGTTGTCCTTATCGGATCCCGGGCCTTTATTGTCTTGATTGCCCGAGGACATAGCCTTGAGGCGCGCGCTTTTGATACACCCTTCATTAAATGGATGCACCTACTTTAGTCCTTTCTGGACTTTGATGGCTGTTTGCCTTAGTGCACTGTTTAAATGCCTTGGCAGTGCTTTAATGGCCAAGTTACATTTTTGTGGGTTTCACCGCCCATGCTCCGTTTTTGACTCTTTGGTCAATTTCGGATGATCTCGGGCTTGTTAGCCTCACCGTGATTTTTGGAAGTTGTCACTTTTGACTTCCTCCCCGACTTTCGGTCCTTTGTGACCTTAGTCTTTCGGCTTTTATGCCTTTGTTTGCTAATCTCTTCAGCATATACCCTTTCGGGCATGATGTACGCCGAATATATCAAGTGTGACTTAGTCACTTCTTGTTTTCGGCTTTCCCTTTTGTCTTTACGCTATGCTTGGGGAAAAGGAACCTTTATAAGGGGTTCACGACCAAATGTTTCCAGTTTGCCTCGTTAAAAAACCTCACACCCTCAAAAGGGCTTCCCCGTGAGGAAAAAAGAGCGCAACCCACTGTAGTTTCGTACCTTACTTATTACAAACCATGATAAAGGAAAAGAAAATTACAACTCCTGTCTCAGGGAGCATTCGTCATGCGTAAAACCTGCGGAGATTGTCCGCGTTCCATGTGTGGGTGGTTTTAAATCGCCTTCTCGCCCCCGAGCGAAACACCACGGGCTTGACCATGCTTGCGACGACGAAAAGGCCCGTACCATTGGGATTGTAGCTTGCCCCTCGCTTGTCCGCATGCCGAATCAAGACGAGGTCGCCTCGGGTATTCTTACGCAAAGACTTTCTTGTCTCGCCCGACTTTGCGTCTCCTTGTGGTAGTTGTCGAGGTTTTTCACCGCGTGCAACTTTCGGAATTCGATGTGTCGGCATCTACGAACCTTTGTATTTCGGTTATATCAGCTATTTGTGTACGAAATGAGCCGAGCTTGAGCTCTTCCAGTGTTATGGCTTCTTCCCCATAGAGTAAACAAAACGGAGTGAATCCGGTTGCTCGGGACTTGGAGATGTTGTGGCTCCAAACCGCTACGGTCATTTCGGCTGGCCACTTCCCTTTGCTTGCGTCCCATAGAGACTTAGAGACGGTGAGAAGATTAGACCATTGGCCTTTTTCGACACCCGTTGCTTTGTGGGTGATAAATCGATCGCGAAAGTCACTTTGATTGAGAGCTCCTCGCAAAAGTTCCCGAACTCTATTGAGTCAAACCGCTTGCCATTGTCCACGCTTATGTATGACGGAACCCCAAACCGAACCAAACTATATCATTTGTCATACGAAAACTAATCAAAGTTCTTTGAAGTGATTACGCTAAAGGCCTTGCTTCTATCCACTTGGTGAAATACTCAAGTGCCACTGCTGCGAATCTCACATTGCCTGGGGCTGTTGGTAACGGCCCTACTATTGTCTACCCCCCAGCGTTGAAGTGGCCAAGTGGGCACTATCGACCCGGTTGGGTTGGAGGGCGCTTTTTGCTTCTTGGCGAACATCCGCGCTTTCGCATGTCTTTTACCGCTTGTTTTGCGTCTTTGGTCTTGCCGATGGCCGTAGAAACCTTGTCTCATTGCTCTATGGGCAATCTCGTGAGGTCCCCTATGTGCTCCGCACGTTCCTCCATGAATTTCGTCCAAGAGCTTTCGTCCTTCTTCGGTACTAATGCATTTGAGCTTTGGAGCTACGATGCCGTCCTTGTGCAGCTCACCCCCTTATGACGGAGTAATGCTTGGTTCGCGACTCCATTCGTTGTTGTTCATGCTTGGACTCAGGCTCATATGTTCCTGTTAAGAATGCGAATATTGGGCTCCTCCAATCATGACTTGCGATGACATGAATAGCTCTTGGTACTTCTTCTTCTTCTCTGATTGCTTTGGCCGAAAGTTGCTGAAAAAATACATCCCGAGGTGTCGAAATTCAAGCGCTGGCTGCTTTTGCCAACTCATCGGCTTCCACATTTTATTTTGCATGGTTTGTACTTTATCGAGAACCCCGAGAAATGCTTCTCCATTGCTCTTACTGCCTGTAAGTATCTGATTAGGACTGGCTCCCTGGCCGTGTACTCCTTTTCGCAATGTCTGCTCACCACTTGTGAATCTGCACGAATGACACATCTCTTGACTCCCATTGCTCTTAGCTTTCGGAGTGCGAGTAGCACCGCTTCATATTCGGCCGTATTATTGGTGCTTGTGAACTGTAGCCTAGGCTGGCGTATCGATAGACGACCCTGGCGAGGTGTGAGTATAGCCGAGACCCGGCGCCCTTGTCACACCGGGTTCGGGTCACAAAATGCAGTCCAAGTTGGTTCGTCAAAGACCACTTGGATTGCCTTCGGCCGCCGGAGTCGATGCGCTATGAAATCCGCTATTGCACGAGATTTTATGGCTGACCTATGTTCATAGTCAATTACAATTCATTCGATTCGGCCGGTCCATTTGCCCACTCGCCTACGGCTTATTTGTTCTTGAACTGTGCTTCTAAGGGTCGAGAGGAGACAACCCGAATCTTATGTGCCTGAAAGTAGTGTCTCGGCTTTTCGCTTGCCATCGGAATCGTGTAAGCTATTTTCTCCAGCTCGAGTAGTTAAGCTTTGTTTGCTAAAAAGGGCTTCGGATACATAGTAGACAAGGAAATTGCTTGAGCTTGTTGTTGTTGACACCGTTATAGCATAATATTATAAGTCAATTAACATGAAATAAGGGCTCAAGTCAAAGACCAAACATAAGTCTAGGGGTCTAACTAACATAATTCCATGAGTTTTGGTATTCGTGACTTTCTAGGGACTTGATAGATAAATGCAGAAAGAATGGAGAAAGTTCCTAATATACAAGACATATGAAGACAAGACTTAACCGTGAAGTAACTCAACCTAAAAAAGTGGACTAAAACATTCTAGAAGGTACCGAGAGAACACCCGGAAAGAACCGAGAGGCCAAGAGGGAGGAAGGACCACGGCGCCGCCAAAGCTCATTTAGGCCCGGCCGCCGGTGGGTCCCACATGTCGACCTCTCCTTTCTAGGTCGGTTTACCACCGACTTTGAGGTTGTATCTACACCGTTGTTGAAGGTCGGTTTGATCCAAGGGTTGATGTTCATCGCTAAGTACTATATAAGACCAGCTGACCCCTGGGCTGATAACAATTTCATTATCATACTCATTCATCAACTCATACCCATCTAGTCCGGCCAAGTCTAGACCTAAGCCCTAGTTCATACTAGAAGTAGTTAGCTATCTAGCTAGTTCTAGTTGAAGATCAAGTTCATCTTGAGTTCCCCGATAGTCAAGAAGTAGCAAGGATCATCGTTCTTGAGACTTCTCTCTTGTATTCAATACGTAAGTACTCTTATATTTAGAATACAATTGTTATGGCTTTGATCTTTATAATTATTATATTCTTATTGATATGTGTTTATGCTTGCTATGATTATATGTTTAGTTTAGTAAGATTGCTTTATATTTTATGCATGGAATTGTATAGCATCCATATAGATGATCACTATGTGGGTGATAAGCAATGTGTAAACGTGGTGTTTATACAACATTTATCCGCAATTGCACCCTACATTCCGGGCCGTGTGGTAGATCGCGGGAGTGACAATCTGTTGAGTCCTTTGGAATCCACCCTCCGAATGTAGGACTAGTCGAAGTTTATTATTACGGTAATGATCAAGTTTCGTCCTTGGTTGTTATTGGTAATGCTTGCCATGTGTAGAAGTAATCCAACCTTGCCATGATAGCTAGATGTATTGCACTAATTGTAGTATTCATTGACATATATGATTAGGAGTATCTTAGGAATATTCATTCTATTCTTTCTATAACATGTTAATAGCTCGTATGATACTAGTGGCATATGATGATCTTAGACTTGGGTATTTATCATTTATATAATTATCTTTATCCTCAGTGACTTATCTGTTGAGTAATGTTAGATACATATGGCTACTCCGCATTACACAACCTGTAAGGTGGATCTCATAATTAAATCACAATATAAATCATTAGACATCCTTTTCTCTCTACTTTCCATAGACTCCCTTCCCGTGGTAAAATATAAATACGATAAATAGATTACTCCCGATGAAGTGCTATAATTGGTATTTCTATCTGTGCGCTTGTAGATATCATATTCATTTTTTTATCAAGGCCAATCAAGAGTCCCATGCCCCGCATTTCTTTGAGCGTTATTGCTAGGGTGACAGACTAGTGTATAGGTAATGCCTAGAAATGAGTGGTATACCTTGAGTACATATCCTGGTGAGATTAACTCCACTATGGATAGTGATACTATGTTACATCCTACTACTAACACCCCTAACTCCGCTTTGTTGGATCATGAGGTTAATCCCATATCCAAGCTAACATGATAGATATCCCATATATATTTCTTTTCGCCTTCCTAATTGGGATCGTGTAAGAAATATCAACAGTTAATCATGCTCTTTCTCTTCGACTAGGGACAGCGCTTACCGCCACCGTGACGCTGCTAGGTATAGTGTTGGTGTTTCTTAGCGTAAAATGGAATAGTCCGCAAGCGCACGGAAATACCGTTGTAGCACTTCACCCGGAAGTGTTCGGGGTATCGATTTCCACAGGAACGGGTGTTAAGTCGGGCTTGACTAGCTACCGGGAGGAAGATGGAAAGGGTGAACTGGGTAGTGAGTTTCTACTACGGATTATCCTAAAGCCAAATTATTTCTTTTCTTATACGTTCACGTAGCCACCCGCTCTCCCCCGTCCGCCCGCGAAGGGTCCGGCCTCCAGGACTACCGCACAACCGGGCGTGGAGGAATACTAAGGTCGAACAGGGCTGTCACCACCTGCCGCCTACCTCACTACCGTGGGCCGATTGGTAAACGAGGGTGGCGTGTAGTTTAGACACCACGTCTACACTACTTATCACGCATTCTCTAGCGTTGGCCGGAGCATCCGTCTTCATCGGAGTCCTCTACTAGAGCATCTACCGTTATGGTAAACAACGAACCGGTGAACGTATAATTAAAGTAATAATTTAAACTCAAAGATAATTGTTTGTAGATAGAAAACGGATCTCTTACTCAAACCAAGAGGATGATCCGTAGAGGTACAAGTGCGGAGGCGGGGCCGACAAGTTCGAACTCCGTGCGCCGGCGAAGGGGGTCGCTACTCCTCTTCTCCACACTTCCTCCTCTCTCACTCCCTTCTACTTCTAACTTGGCTCCTTTCCTCTACTCCAATGTGTACTAAATGTGATGGAGTGGAGTGTGTGAGTGAATGGAGTGTAATGATGTGTATGATGATCAATGTGATGCTTCATGATGAGGGGTGCCTCTCTTTATATAGTGGAGAGGAGGAGGGAATGGAGGGCTCCCCTTGCTTCGAGCTGTTCTTGGCGGGAACGAAAATTTGCACCGCATGCAACCGCCGCTTGAAAGTCGCTCCAACCTCCAGGAGAAAGGGCGGGAACATCCGCCGAAAATCTGCGCCGGCCGCCGCAGTGGGCCGGCCGGCCCAAGTTTGGCCCGGCTTGAGCCAGGCTTTCGCGTGCCGCCTTTTGGTCCACTTTGTTTCACTGTCACGTAGGTGCGTTGGCCCGTTTTCGCTCGATTTCGGTCTGTTGGCCTTCCCTTTGACAAGGCGCAATCCTGGTTTTGCTCTTTCTTTGTTGATTGGGCGTAATTGTACTAGTTTCCACTTTTGTTCCTACAAAATATGTTTTTTGACAATACAAGTGGAACTAGGTTAGAAATAAATGCATATGCACCATGAGATTGCTTATTTCCCTTGGAATGAACCCGAGTTGGCGGTATAAAATGCTTGATAATGGCCGCCAACATATAGCAATAGTACGCCTTTGGGGATGGTTTCGACATGGTTGTCGATTGGTAAGGTAATCTTTCGGTCTTGAAAAGCTCTTTGCTGCTCCGGTCCCCATTCGAAATCTGTGTTGTCCTTTAGCACTTTGAAGAAAGGTAAGCCTTTTTCGGCTGACCTTGAGATGAACCTGCTAAGAGCTGCTAGTCGCCCGTGAGTTTCTTTGGACCTTCTTTCGGCTATCTCCGGAGGCTTCATGTCTACGATTGCGGCGATCTTGTGCAGGTTTGCTTCTATGCCTCTGGTCGACACTAGACATCCCAACATCTTGCCCTTTGTGATGCCGAAAATGCATTTCTCCGGGTTTAGCTTGAGCCCGCTTCGCCTTAGATTCACGAACGTTTCTTTTAGGTCGCTGATATGTGACTCTTTCGGATGCTGATTACTACTATATCATCCACGTTATGTCACCGGGTTCTTCTTCTTCTTCTGTTCTCTAAATACCTCATCCGACATTCTGGAGAAGGTGGATCCGGCGTTCCGCAATCCTTCGGGCATTAAGCTTGAAACAATAAGTCCCCCACGAGTGATAAAGCTTGTCTTCTCCTCGTCTTCCCGGTTCGGATGTATCGATGATATCCGAAAAAAGCGATCGAAAGGACTCATTCTCTCACAACCGAGGCTAGGTCGATCGGGGTGTCTATTTTGGGGAGAGGATAGGGGTCTTTCGGGCATGCCTTGTTTAGATCGGTGAAGTCTACGCACATTCGCCATTTTTTGATGTTAGGGTCGGATGTCTTCTTGGACCATGACCACGTTTGCTAACCATTCGGGGTATTGGACTGGCCGATTACCTAAGGTCCAGAAAGTCTCTCGGACTTCACCAAGCTTGCCGCTTCTTTCCTCGGATAGCTTCCTCAACCTCTGTTTTTTGGGCTTTTCACGATCGTTGCCACGCTCAAATTGTCTTGAGCCAAGTTTTCGCTTACCCCTTTTAGATCCTCGGCTAACCGGGGCAAACACATCTGAGTTGGAGTCAAGGAACGCGGACAGTGAGCTACCGTCCGGCCCGGGTTCGAGCCAATTATGATCTCTCTTTTGGGTCCCGTGGAGGATATTGGGACCCTTTTTGTGGATTCGGCCGACTCGACTTTCGACTCTCTGACCTTTTCGGTTCTGGGTTCCTGATCTTCTTCCTCGTTGTCTTCTCTTTCGGTCAAAGTTACCTCGTTTATCATGCTATAACCGGGTATCGGGCTTTGCGTCTATCTTCGAGCTGCTTCACGATCTCCCCATACGGTCCACGATGCCGAAAGGGGAAGGTATTTTCATGCACAAGAAACTTTGCTTGATTCTTGCATCAAACTTGCTTATGACTCCCCGCCGAATATCGGGCGTAGGGGTAGTCTATGTTGACTATATCGAATGTGATGATTTCGGTTCGGCACAAGCCTACCTCACCGAAAGTTCTTTGCGATGTCCTTCTTTCCGATGGCATCTATCCTTTTTCCTCGAAACCGAATAGAGCATTACCCATTTGGTTGTAGCGTCCTCCGTTCCATATCCATGCTTTGGAAGGCCTTGATGAACGTAATATCTGGCGAGCTTCCATTGTCTACCAGGATGTTGTGAAGTGTGAACTTATCCACATTTGCGGTTGCCACGAATGCGTCTGTATGCGGGTAGTCTCTTAGCCGGAAGTCACTTTCGTCGAATGTGACCATTGACCATCTTTGGCATGTTCAAAGGTAATCTCGGTGTTACCGTGTGTACTCTTCTCACATAGTCCCTTCTGGCTCTTTTGTTTTCGTGCTCAAGGTTAGATCCGCCGGTGGTTGCGTATATGTGTCCCCGAGGGCGGCAAAGTGCAATTCACAATCCTGTTTTCCTGACTGCTTTCGGGCTTCATGTGCACGCGTTCGCTCGGTTGTTCAAGGTTTCCTGGGGAAGATGCCGCCATTGATGGAGGCTGGGTTTGCGGGATATAACCCGGGTAGTTCCAGGAATACTGATGGTGATGAGCCGGAAGCACGGAAGTCTGCTGTACTAATGGAGGCGGGGGTGGCAACTGAGTGTTCTGATAGCCGAAATATGCATTCGGCTATACGCCTGCTGTTTCCCTCATATTGAACACATGCTTTGGTGCTTGACTACCCTGTGAACTTTCGTCTTTTGATTTCTGCTCCTTGGCCATCTGCCCATACTTGCGGTCTCTCTTTGAAATGACCCATGTTTTCGCCCCTTGAGGCGAAGCGATGCGGTACTCGGTCCGTCCCGACCTCTTCCTCTCCCTCTGCCCCTTGAGCTTCGGCCACCTCAGTTGGACAGATTTGCTTTTGAGTTTGAGACGTCCCCAGAGCCTGGCTCTTGACTGGGTTCGGCCGTTTGAGCCGAATCATCTTGTACGTTGTTGACCGGGCGAGGAGTTTTGCCACCCCTTTGGCTATTGTTTGCGTTTGGATGCGGCGATTGTTGTTTTTCGTCCTTTCTCGCTGCCTTTCTTCTTTTCAAACCTTCTTCGGACTTGGCAAATTTTTTGATCTGGTCGTATAACTCGGTCAAGGTTTTGGGTTCCTCCCTGTCTAGGAGCGCAGCACACTGACCAATGGCCATGCCCTCGATTGCCGCTGCTATCACTACTTCATCCGAGACATTCGGCGTTTGAGCGCGTTTGCACTATCTTTTGAGATCTTTGTGTCAATGACTCTCCATCCTCTTGCTTGAGCTTTAGGAAATCCCACAGTTCCCTTTTTCAAGGCCCTAAGCCCTCAAAGGTGATGATCAACCTGCTCTCTCAATTTGCTTCCAATTTCTTATTGAAAGCGGACCGAAGGGCAATGTACCATTCATGCGCGATGTCTTCTCTTGCCATGATGAGAGATTTTGCGGAGTAACGAATCCCCTCCTGCCGAATGTCTTTGCGGCTTCATAGCTTGCGATGAACTTCCTTGGATCCGATTTCCCATTGAAAGATGGCGATGCGGGTTTTTGTACCCTATCGGCCATGGGCTTAGCTGTAATTCCGGCGCAAGTGGCGAGACCAGGATCGACTTCTCCATCCGCGACGCAACGGTTCTTGCCCCTCCACGGGATGGCGCCGTGTTTTTCTCCATCTGAGCTATTTCACGGAGCAAATTCTCTTTCTCAATTTCGGCGAGCTTCAAGCGCTCCCGAGCCGAATCCTCTCTTCGCTTGGCTGCCTCTCCTTTCATCATTGCCTCCTTCTGAGCTCTCAATTCTCTGAGTTCAGCCTGCCTGAGGCTCAATTCTTGGATTAACCTGGCACGCTCCTCCTGGCTGTTACCGGGTGCCTCATGCTCACCTGGGCGATCTTCATCTGGGAAAAAGTCTAAATCACACCCCCAACTATGGGAGGTGGTCTAAATCACCCCCTGACCTATGAAATGGTCTAAATCACCCCCCGAACTTTTCAAAACTGGTCAAATTACCCCCTGAAGATACTTGGCTGCTAGGCTCTAGAGCCAGATGTAAATAACTTTTCAATGTTTCTAAATGCAGGATGAAATGACAAACTATTGGTATTTTAGAAGACACTATTATTCGTTTTTACTTCCTGGTCTGTTTATTGAAGGCTCAGGTATCTTTCCACCTCTTTGCTTAATCCTGTTCTTGAAATCCTTCCTGGTATGTCGCATAAATTCCACTTTTTAATTTTTCTGTCGTGTCATCATTGACAGCCATGCTGCTAGCACAGATGCCCCTTTTGCCAATGTCGTTGGCTACACTGAGAAGCACTTTCAAGAACAAGGCAGGCTTGATAGTTTCTTTTTCCTTTGTTTTTCTATTAGTGTCAGATGATTTGAAATAAAACTGTGAGATTGCCGGCTACATATTTTGTAGGCCTGCCTATTAGCATCTTTGAACCATCTATCAAATCTTTTTTTTTTTATCTTGATATTCTCTTGCATACCCGGGGGTATTTGCTATATGATGAAAAAAAATGTATGGCTTTAATTCAATTGCAATGTCCTACTGTACCATCAAGTAGTTGTTTTGAAAAAAATGGAAAACTTTAATTCATTTGAAATGTTAACCATGGATGTGAAGTTTGTTCATCTTGGAGTTTAAGCATAAGGTTAAATAATCGTTATGCCAATGAGTATATACTCTATTTCATGCATTTAAATTTATTGTTACTAACTGTGTTTCCAACATGCTGAATTTAAGATACCCCAGCTGACCCGCCGCAACGCGCGGTATCCTCTAGTTTCTTCGACAGAATCGTACCTCTGTTAAATCGGACCTCGATGTCCAATGGATATGAATAGAAGCAACTTATTTGATGGGCCAAGGCTCACTTTACTTGTGGGCCACATGTGCGTCGCTTTACTGTACACCTTCTCTTCTTTTTAAATTTTCAATCACGCTCCAGTACTCCTCCCTTAAAAGAGTTGCACGAATTGTAAAACTGTTAATTAAGGTACCTTAATTAAGGTAATTAATTTTTTGATAATTATTTCCGGTAATGGTTACTTCCGTGCGTCCGAACACGAGGTGAATTCCGGCGCGTGTCGAGCGATTAATGCCACCCGCCTCCCCTCGCCAGCACGTCGTTATCCAATGCGTCTCGACATTGTCCCTCGTTCCCGTCCTTATATGCTCTGCCTCGCCGCTATCTCTTGTTCCCCCTTCCCCGCTGTTGCTGCTCCGCGCTCATCGCCCTGCTCCTCCGCTCCCCCCGAGCCCTGGTACTGCTCCGCGCTCGTCGCCCTGCTCCTCCGCTCCCTGAGCCCTGCCGTTGCGCCCACGGCTTGTCTTTGTTCCTCCACCCCTCATCACCCTGCTGCTCGTGGCGGGCTGGTTGCTACCAACGTCCACTCCGACCACCGGATCCACCGCGCGCATGTACACAGCACTAGGAGGAGCCGCCCAAGGGATTCGGCGGCCGCGTGCTGCGGCGGTCGGTGCCTGGCCTGGTGCTAGGACCCAACCACGCGGCGCCACCCCGCTCACTCCCAAGGTCAGCCAGATCTATAACCGTCTAATCGCATCCGTGGCTTGTTGCCATCTCCTTGCATCCCGGCCATAGCGCTCCCCCCACACCATGCATGTTTTTTTCTTTTCCCCAGTATTTCATTTGTTTGTTTCAATTTTTCAGTTGTTTCAAAGGTATGTTTCAACCGAACCATATGTATGTTGCAAAGATAGATCGAGTGTTTCACATGTTTCGTAGATATGTTTCATCGATGTTTATGTTTCAACTATTTGTTTTTCGGACGTTTCTAAAGTGGATCAAGGGTGTTTTCTAGTGTTTGAGAGAATGTTTTTCATCGATGTTTCGAAGGGATTTTCAAGTGTTTCAACTAGTTTCAGTCGTATGTTTTAATGTTTATATGTTTCAAAAGTAGATCGAGGAGGTGTTTTATAGTGTTTGAACTACATTCGTGCATATGTTTCATCTATTGGTACCCGACTATTTCAAAAGTAGATCAAGTGTTTCTTCTTCTTCTCCCACCTCCTACTACATGCATGTTGGTATTTATTAATTGCTAAAAGAATATGTAGGATTCATAGCGCACAAAAATACCATTGTAGCTTTTCCCTAGGAGAGTATTCTAGAGTATCGTATCCACACGGAAGCTTTGGCCAACGAATTCTAATAGATGCATCTCCTAACTTAGAAAACCATTAGACTAAAGTGAGCGGGTAAATGATAGATGATAGGAGTTATGAATAATATCACACACAAGAGAATTCCTATGATAAAATGTGTAGTAGCAAGTTGAGAGGACAGCGGGAGAGATCAAGGTTCCTATGTACTTCTCTATTACTTAGGTTCTATGATAGCAATCACACCAAAGTACTTAGGGACATCGGAATACTAGTCACAGAAAGAGATGAGAAGGGGGCTAGGAAGCTTTGACTAAAGTCCTATAAACACCAACCCGAACGTGGTGGAATACGCCGCCATCGTGGGCTGTCACCACCCGGGGTTACCACAAACTATCCGTGGGATTGAGTGCAATCTTAGGTAAACTATAGGATAGACCCCATGTCTACACTAGCGATTACTACTCTAGTCACATACAATTAACTAGAGCACTTTCGATGTGAGCGGAGATCCCATGCAATGACATAACAACTATGCTAACCAATTATATGAAAGACATGAAAGTAAACAGAGAAGATAAATATATTAATCATAAGTCTTACAAAGAAAGGGTATAATACATACCAAACTCCGAAGACTTCTCCGGTAACCGAGCATAGCTCCGCTCTCCCTAACTCTCTAGTTGCTAATCTACTACATTGGAGAGTCTAGCCCTAATTCTCTAGTATGGAAGTGAGGTTGTCCTCACATTGGGACACCTCGATGACCAACGAGGTCAAGAGATAATGAATGGAATGAATTAGGGTTTCACCCAAGGGCCGTGGGTCTTGTTATATAGCCCGGAGGATGCATCGTGGCCCTTGGATCAAACCGACCTTGGTGAAGGGCTTAGATCTCTCATCAATGGCGGTGACGAACCGACCTTGAAGCCGGTGGGTCGATGTGTGGGCCCGGGAGGCGGCCGCCCGGCTCTATGCCGTGGGTCCTACCTTCGAGGGGGCCCGTGTCCCGGGGTCTTCTAGAGTGTTCTTACTTGGTTGCCAAGTTGAGTTGCGTTGGGGATAAGTCTTTGCATCGTATGGCGTGTAAACTCGGCATTTTTTTCTGTTTAATCCCCTAAAATATATAAATTACCAAAACTCATGTAATTATGTTAGTCGGGCCCCTAAACTATGTTGATATTCATTTTAAACACTTATTTCATGTTTAGTTGACTATAAAATATTTGTCATAACAGGTGTCAACAAACTCCCCCAAACTTACCTTTTGCTAGTCCCTTAGCAAAACTAATTTATACTTAGAGCTAGATCAAGAGTTGCTATAATGCTTTCACGCCTCAAAAGTACACATGCTTTTCGAACAAAATTTCATCCGGATTAGAATAAACTTTTCCGACTTTCAACTCACCCATATTACCTTTAACCATGGAGCTTATAGCCTTTTATGTGTTGTAGATCTTGGTGAAGTGCATCCAAACTTCTGATTTGTGGCCCGAGCAGAACCAGTCCTCTTGTGCTTCCCATCAACCACATTGTCCATGTAATCATTGGACGTGGTATTAGTAATGGTCGTGTTCATGCCCTCACCTAACCAGAAAACAAAATCAGGTAATATTAGTTCGGCAATGAATTTATTGTCACTAGTCCATCAACCCGTGCTCTCGCACGGGTTAGAATTTCTCGAGACATATTATTTAATACATCTGAATAAGAACTTTTTATATTAAAATGATTTTTTATCTTTATCCATTTCTACAAAATGGACATGATAGATATTTCATATGGTCTATATCCAATTATCCTAAACTTTTTTTTTTTTTTGCAAGAGAACAATTTTTATGATTTTCATCCATATTCGTATTTTTGCATTGCGTGACATCTTTTTATATTTAAAATATGTAATTATTTTGAAATCTTTCCATTAACTACCGTGGTTCCTGTTGCTGCATCACATATCTTATAAAGTCAAGAATCTCGGTTCAATTTTTTCTAATTTTATTCTTGTTGACTGCTATAGTTTTGTATGTCGTCAAGTTGAAACTCTTGGGAATGTGGGATTATTGTTTTTATTAACTCTACTTTTTGTATGTTTACTTTTTTGCATGTTTTAACAATAAGGATTTTTGGTCATAGAGTAGGTTCATAAATACATCAATAGAAAAAGCAATCATTTGAGATAAGTGACACAGAGCTTGAATTGAGATATCATATGGCCGTAGCAGGGTAACCTGGAGAGAATTTTTAATACATATGCTATATAATGATTGACTTTTTTACTTTAATGTAATCTTAAATGTTTGGAAATATAGTCATCAATGTTTCTCATACTTCTCACGATGATTATATTATATCAAGGAGTCATATATATGCAGTTATGATTATCTTGAAACAACCTCAAGACAGTTTTCTTGTCAAGGAGTAATATATGTGCAATTATGATTATAGTATCAATGTAGACATGTCCAGTATTTAGATCAAATGCCTAAAAGCAACAACCTATGTAAATTATACCCCATGATTAATAATGTTTTAGTATCATTTGATATGAGTGAGTTAATAAAATATTTTTATCTCATGAACATATATATTTACCATGCTTGCATGTTTACTCTGATAAACCTAAATATATTTATATTGAATTGGGTGATGTGCAAACATGTAAATGCTCAGATGCTCTATGTTTTTTTTAACATTTTTTATAAAAGATGTAGGTAAATTTTAGATGTAAAATTTTTAGGATATTTATTTTTCAAATAATAGGATAAAGATTGGGTTGCATAAATTATCTATCATAATATGTGTACATGGGTAATTAGATATGTGGATAGTTTGAACATAGTCGGTAGTTATTTATAGATATATCCAAGAGCTATTATTATCAACGATAATTTGGTTATGCCGATTCGATAGTCAAATGTTTTGGATTTTTGTGACAATTGTTAGAATCAATCTTTTTTTTTTTTCTATCATGTCTTGTAAAGATTAACATGCATGGAGGCTCCATTAGAATGAATATCGTGTAGTTTGTCAATCTGTAATTTAAAATAAATTGTTAGTGCTATGTTATTTCTATGTGGTTTGTCAATTAGACATTTTTTAATGTTTCATATATAAGATCTTAAAATAAATATATATCCTAATGTTTATAGCAATGATGGGTAATTTAGAGGCAATGTGAGGGGTTATTTTCAATTATGCTTTATAATGACATATGTGGGTAATTTTGTTCATAATTTTAGAGGGCTACTCTAAATTATCTTTTGTAATGGTAGAGGCCTGTAATTTATATGCAATTGAGGAGGTACTTTATGTATTTTTCATAATCTGGGTATTTTCTTTTTAGAAATTTAAACGGATCCAAGGGCTATGATCGGTGATGATGATTAGAATATAACTAATTAAAGGCTAGATGCTTCTGATTATTTTTGAGGAATAACTTGTAGGATTTAAATTTTTTTCTTAGTGAATTTGGTAGAGAATTAACGTGGTGTCTTCGTTGGGGACTTTTTCTTTTCACGTAAAGTAAATAAGTAGGAATCAAATACTTTAGTTATCTTCTTTACGGAGAGATGCATGGATGCATTACCTTTTAATGACTGGCTCTGTACACGTACTCCTTTTGCAAATGAAGGTCTAAGTCTTTCTTTGTACATCTGAGGTTGACTTACATCGTATATTTCCTAGGAAAACAAAAAAAAAAGGTAAGATGTGGTAACATAACTTGCTATTTAACCAAATAATACAACTATATTAGTATATTACCCAGTTCTCAATTTGCCATTATATTGGTGCTTCATCTTGCCCATCTTGGAGGTTGTCAGGTCGATACATAGGGATAGCCTTCAGCGCAGCTTCCCATCAGTAACCATAGTAAAAGCAACTTGTGACAAAGAAAGAAAGAAAGGAAAGTGTCTTCGACGAAGATGATAAATTGCGAGAGGCAATGCATGGGAATTAATTCTTCATGGCCTCCTAGGATGCCACCAAGCACGTAGTGAAATGCATGCATGTATGTAACCAAGATCAACTTTAATAATCTCTTGCACGCTTGGCACAGCTAAGATATTGCCACCGCGCGCCCAAAAGATTTGATCCGGTAGATTGAGAGGGCACGGTGTGTGTGGCCTCATAACGCTCGCATATTTTCTACTGCGTCTGTCCATGGCGTCATATGGACGATACCTGTCATAGGCCTCATTCACACGACGATGCTGTCGTCACCCGTACTAATCCACTGCCTCTCACATGAGAGACGTTAGTGCTTGTGCCCCCTCCTGGCTCCTCTCTCCACATCTGCAATGCAAAATCCAGAAAAAGGATTAATGATGCACTCATGTCGAGATTCTCATGCACAGAGCCACCGAAATTCTTGCTCGCTCCTATAATATTGTTCATCTTGTCCCATCCAGTAAAACAATTTCACCATCCGCAACAGCTGTTGACGAAGCCATCGTCGTTGTATGGCATGGGGGTCATCGTCGGTTTGCCCCTAGTAGTGGTAGGAATCCTTACTCCATGGAAAGCTACGGGGAAGCTGAAACTACAATATGCTAGGTCAGATTAGATGGGTTCCGATAAAACGTCATAATGGATGGTTCCGAGAAAACACAGGAATAGATCGGGATTTTTTAGATGGTTTCTCGGCAGGTATTTTTATTTTATTTTATTATACTAGTCTATCAACCCGCGTTTCTCGCACGGGTTAGAATTTTAGAACATATATGTATTAATTATTGTTTAATACATTTGACTAATAAAAAAAATATTACTTATATGAAACTACATTTTTTTCCTTTGTTGATGTTTAACACAAATTTTCATTTGTTTATTTTCTATTTTTAGTCTATATCTACTTATCATAAACTTATTTATTATGATTTTTTAAGGGACTAATCTAAATATTTTTCTTATGCATGACATATGTATACATTTTAAAGTTTGAAACCATAATATATTAATCATAGTGGGTCCTATTTCATCACAGATCTTTTCAAGTCATGAATCTGAATTTTGATTTTTCAAAAAAAAGTTTTGGCTAGTACAAAATTTTCTCTATTATTCATGTTAGGTTGAAACTCTTGTATTTATTGTATCTCTTATTAACACTTTTTTGAACTTTCTTGAAGTAAGGTTTTTGGTCGTAGAGTACATTTCTTAAAAGGGAAAAAGTCTACTTAACCCCCCGAACTATGGGGGTGTGACTACTCCTTTCCACCACTTTTAAAACCGTTTAACCAATACCCTTAACTTTGCAAAACCGTCTAAATCACCCCTCGGGCGGTTTTGGAGGCCGGTTTTGCCTACGTGGCAGCCACGGTGGAGTGGTTTTGCCACGGTGGCTCTTGGGTCCACAAACTCGTCTCACCGCCATATGGGTCCCGTTCGCCGCCTTCATCTCCCTCCTCCCGGCTGCGCTAAATGCGCTAGATGCCTTTGCGACATTGGCATCGCAGACGCCGCCGCGTCTCCGTTGTTGACCAACCCGCGTGACCTACGTGTACCGGGGCGCCAGCGCGGCCGCACATGTCCCCGCGGCTGCTTATCATTCGGTTGCCGCTATGCGTCCGCATGGGGACGGAAAAAGCATATTACATGCACAAGGTTTGTGGTGGTAGTGCTTTGGCGGAGACGTGAGACAAACCGACAAGTCGTTGGGTTAAGCCACCGTGAGATGACGTGGAGATGAAGTGGAGGGGCTAGGTGGCTGCCGCAAGGCGGGAGAAGGGATGGTTTGAATCGTGCCCCTGGTTGCCCAGCGGTTGGCGCGTGGCCGCGTGGCCGCGCCCACGCCGTGCCCACATTCATGCGCTTGGTTTCAGCGTGTGTTTGTATCGGGTTTTAAAATTAGCGAGTGTGTTATCATGTGTGTAAGCTATGGTATAAGTAGTCGGGTGTATGAGGTGCAAGTAGCGCCTCTTGATCGATTGTAACCGCACTCGTGTTAAGTTTGGAGCAGTGAAAAGGGGCACCGTCAAACCTCAATGCCGACGTTGCCGCTTGTCGCCGTTTGCCGTTTGCTTTCGACCCGTGTTTCTAGGCTAGCCACCGTGCATATCGTGTGTGATTGTTGATCCCCGCCAACAATCTGTATCGAGCCGCATAATTCACACACGAAGGCCGAAGTTTGATCCACCATGTCCGAGAAGGGAGGCGGCGACGAGCGGTTGCGGTATCCGCAGCTCACGCCGGGGCAACTACACCAGGTTCGCCGATCCGAACTCAAAGCGATCATGGAGGATCGTATGCGTTTGGGAGGTGGTCGAGCCGACGAGGGAGGCAAAGGGTACGTAATCCGGAGGCGATCGCGAAGAGGAAGGCCAAAGACACCAAGGCACGGCACATTTGCTTTAGTGTCTTCCCGATGACTTGCCGATGCAAGTGGCCACGAAGAAGACCGCAAGGAGGTCCGGGACTCGTTGAAGGCGAGATTCGTGGGGGGAGGAGCGTGTCAAGGAAGCACGGCCGCAGAATCTAATGACAGAGTTTGATGGCTTGAGGATGAGGAAGGATGAGTCTGGTGGACTCGTGATCCCAAGAACCGACGAGCAGCATGTCGTCCCGCACGCGGGTTTAGGGCGGGTGCCGGATGATGCGGCTCTCGTGAGGAAGATGTTCAACACGGTGCCCGAGAAGTTCATCCGCTTAGTTGCCGCATCGAGCAACATTCGATCTCAAGAAGCTTTTGTTTGATGAAGTTGTCGGGCGGCCGAAAACCTTTGAGGAACGCGCCAAGACCGGGCGTGAAGGCGGCGCCGATCCGACACCGGCAGGTGTTCTTGACGCAGGCGGAGGGGGAGGCTCGGGCAGAAGAAGGTGTCGTGGGAAGGATCGAGGAAGAACAAGGCTCATGATGGCGGCGGGGGAGCCGTGGGCGTGGCGTGGCCGCGGTGCGCGTGCGGTGGTGGCCGGGAGGTCAAGCGATGGCTCACGGGCGAGATAAGAGCCATATAAAAAGTGTTTCAAGTGTAAGACATATGGGCACTATGCAAATAGGTGTCCGTGGGGAAAGAAAAGAAGAAGGAAGATGAGGCACATCATGTGAAACAAGTTGAGTTTGAGCTGCCCGATGCGCTTCTTTGAAATGGGGGAGCCGTGGCAAAGATGAGCAAAAATTGTCGGAAAAGGTTCGTGAAACAAGTGTTTGAATGAGGTGAAGTTGAGCCCGAGTTCTTTGTTTGCTTTGGTAATGAACGAATCGAGGGAGAGTGTGTGGTATCTCGACAATGGAGCCAAAGAATCATATGACGTGAGATCGTTAGAAGTTCGAAGCATCGACACCACCATCGGTGGCAAGGTACGATTTGGTGATGGGTCTATTGTAGATATTCGGGGTAAAGGCTCTATCTGTTTCAAGCACCGCCCGGGGGATCGGTGGGTCCTAAATGATGTTTACTTTATTCCTAAGTTAAAAAGCAACCTTGTTAGCTTGGGGCGGATTAACTGAAATTGGATATAAAGTAGTCATGGATGATGATCGATTGAGGTAGTGGAGAAAAGTTCGGTAGAGTAATGATGAGGGTGCAAAGAGAACGTGAATAGATTATACACCATTCGGTTAATCTGATAGAGCCGGTTAATACATTGAGCAATGTTGATGATGTGTCATGGCTTTGGCATGGTAGACTTGGGCATGTGAATTTTAAGTCTATCAGGATGCTAGTGGAAAAAGAAATGGCAGGGGGGGTTCCATTGATTAAACACCCAGATCAAGTCTGTCACTCTTGTCTAGCAGCCAAGCAAACCAGAAAATCTTTCCCACAGTTCTCTGGTTGGAGAGCTGATGAACCACTTGCTTTGATTCATGTTGATTTGTGTGGTCCTATAACACCAAACTGTTGGTGGCAACAAGTATTTCATGCTTTTGGTGGATGACCTGCACTAGATGGATGTCGGTGTCTATTCCGAATTACAAGGATCAAGCTTGTTCGCATTTGAAAAATTCAAGGCCGAAAGGCGTAAAAACAGCTTGGGTTACAAAATCAAGGTGGTGAGATCGATAGGGGTGGTGAGTTTCTATCAGTGGCCTTTAAGGATGTATGTGAATCTGCTGGCATTAAAAGGCAATTCACAGCACCTTACTCACCACAACAAAATGGAGTTGTGGAAAGAAGGAATAGAACAATGATGGAAATGTCTAGATCATTGTTGAAGAGTATGAATGTTCCAGGGTGCTTTTGGGGTGAAGCTGTAAGGCACTCAGTGTTTCTGTTGAACAGGCTGCCAACTAAGCCAATGGGGTATAGAACTCCATTTGAAGGATGGTGTGGGAGGAGACCACAGCTAGGACATGTGAGAGTGTTTGGGTGCAGGGCAAATGTGAGACCTGCCAAACCTCACTTGAAGAAGTTAGATGACAGGAGCTCACCAATGGTATACTTTGGTGTGGAGGAGGGCAACAAAAGCACACAAAATGTGTATGATCCACAAACAAAGAAAATTGTAGTGAGTAGGGATGTTGTCTTTGAAGAATCGTGGCTTGGAAGTGGGATCTTGTCTCTTTGGTGAAAGTTCGAATTCCAAGTGGAGGATGATGATTTCTCTCGGGGGCGACCATGGATCGAATTCGGGGTGATGGTGATAACACACCGATCACCACCCTGATGGAAACAATGGTGAGAATGAGGAGAATGTGCTTCCTGATAACACTCAAGACATTGAGATGGGTGAGAACTCTCAAGGCAAAGACCTTGTTCATGGTCGGACAAATGAAGCGAGCTTCAAGTAGTGCGAGGGAGGTGATGCTCCGGAAGGCATGGATGTCTATGACACTTTGTGGACATGGATGATGGTCCCTGTGAGATTCGAGATCTCTTAGTGATGTCTATCGGGATGCGGTTGAGGTGGAGCTAACCTCGGACTCACGAAATAGAAGCAACCGTTGACCGTAATGCAAGAGCCAACTAATTACAACTGCAGGCCCGGGTGAAACTGAATGGAGAAGTGCCATGGAAAGTGAGATTCAGTCTATAAATAAGAACAAGACATGGAATCGACAAAGTTACCAAATGGTCATGAACCTATTGGGTTGAAATGGGTTTACAAGTTAAAGAGGAATGCTGATGGTGAAATAGTGAAGCACAAGGCCGGATTAGTTGCCAAGGGTTATGTTCAAAAGAAAGGTGTTGATTATGATGAGGTGTTTTGCACCTTTGCCGGACTTGACACAAGAAGACTAATCCTCGGCATTGGCGACTAACGAGGGTGGGAAGTGCATCACTTGGATGTCAAAACAGCTTTTACGAATGGTGAACTCATTGAGGATGTGTATGTGTCACAACCTGAAGGTTTTGTGAAGAAAGGCGGTGAGCATTTAGTTCTCAAACCGAGCAAAGCTCAGAGTATGGCTTGAAACAAGCTCCTAGAGCTTGGAATGTGAAGCTAGATGGCGGTCCGAAGAAACCGGGGTTGAAAAGTGCATGACCGAACTGCGGTATACACCGGGGGGTGTTGGACTGTCCGCAGTGATTCTTGGTGTTTATGTCGATGACTGATAGTGACCGGTGGGAAACCGGATGAGATAGCAGTCTTTAAGGAGCAGATGACCTCTAGAATTTGAGATGAGTGACCTTGGGTTCTTGTCATATTATCTTGGGATTGAGGTTGAGCGTAAGAAAGACTACATAACTATCAAAAGCAGACTAGTTATGCCAAGAAGGTGCTTGAGCAGTTTGAGATGGCAGAATGTAATGCAACCAAGCTGGTATGGTTAGTAGGTTCATGGAGAGTCCTACAGTCAAGCATCAAAATGCAGTTAAGCAGATCTTGAGGTACTTGAAGGGATCCTTGAATTATGGGTTGGTGTATACCAGGAGAATCGATCGAGAGATACTTGTTGGTTACTCGGCGGTGATGTTCTTTTGGAGATTTGGTGGGCGTGAGAAGCACTGGAGGGATGGCTTTCTATCTGAATGCTAGTCCGCGGTGACTTGGAGCTCATTCAAAGAAAAGATTGGGCGTGTCATCTTGTGAGGCTGAGTTCATGGCAAAAGAATGCAGCAGCCAAGCAAGCTTTGTGGCTCAGAAATCTGTTGGGAGAGTTAACAGGAGCAGGAGCAAAGGCGGTGACATTGTACATTGACAACAACTCGGCTATCGAGCTGATGAAGAACCCTGTGTTTCATGGGCGCAGTAAGCATATTGATATTAAGTATCACTTCATCAGGGAGCGTGTAGAGCGAGGTGAAATTGTTGTCAGAAAGGTGAACACTCTAGAGCAGCGGGCTGATGCACTGACAAAGCCAATGTCAGCTGTCAAACTTGCTGTGATGATACACCTGCTTGGGGTCCGAGAGCTTGATGCACATCAGGCTTAAGGGGGAGAATGTTGGGTTAAGCCAGCTGTGAGATGACGTGGAGATGAAGTGGAGGGGCTAGGTGGCTGCTGCAAGGCGGGAGAAGGATGGTTTGAATCGTGCCCAGGTTGCCAAGCAGTTGGCGCGGTGAGCGCCGTGGCCGCGCCCACGTCGTGCCCACGTTCATGCAGTTGGTTTCAGCGTGTGTTTGTATCGGGTTTTAAAATTAGCGAGTGTGTTATCATGTGTGTAAGCTATGGTATAAGTAGCTGGGTGTACGAGGTGCAGTGTAGCGCCTCTTGATCGATTGTAACCGCACTCTGTGTTAAGTTTGGAGCAGTGTAAAGGGGCACTGTCGAACCCTGTCGACAGTTGCCAGTTCGTCGTCGTTCTTGCTGTTCTTGCTTTCGATCTGTGTTTCTAGGCTAGCCACCGTGCATATCGTGTGTGATTGTTGATCCCTGGCCAACAGAAGCTAGCTAGAACGGGCGGTAGTGCGCCAAGGTTGGCACCATCGTGTCCACGTTGCTCGGCAGGCACTGCACGTGTTGCCGTAGGTGTAGGCGCGGAAGCTGCTGCCCAGCATGAGCTCCTGCTCCATGGCGGCGGCCGGCGCGCTCCTCTTCTGGAAGAACTCGGCGTCGACGGCCTCCTCCTTCATCAGCGCCGGGGCGCGGCCACGACGAATTTTTTTTATTGCTCGCATCGTCCATGGACGAAGACGACGACGAAAGGTCCACGAACGCGGCAGCGGCGTTGGAGCGTGGCTGCTGGTTCCGGCCGGTGTCTTCGCCGTCTGCGCCGTCAACGTCGTACTCGCCGGAGCTGGCACAGAATGGGATCGTCGCGGCGGCGGACGGCGCCGGGCGAACACCGGGGTGCAGGTTGGGGTAGAGCTCCTCCTCCTGCCTGAGCACGTCGAGCCACGTGACGATCTCCCTGGCTAGTCCTAGATGTTATTGATCCCCAGCTCTCTCTTGTCACCATCTCCAATGTCGGCCGGCCGACCAACCTGTAGAACGTGTAGCTTCAATCTGCACTACAGTAGTACATGCTGTAACTTTAGTCCTGCACGATGATGAGTCTTGTGTCCTGGTGGGACGTGGATTTATCGCACGTACATGCGGTCGGCAGGACTATCCTGGGCGTCGAAATGTCCTTGTGCTCTGAGATTCGTGCGTCAGAAGGATTTTTTTGCTGCGAAAAGTTTTCGGACGAGGACCATAGGGTATAATCGGTAGTTTCTGAGAAAAGGCCGTCGGTGGCCGAGAACACTTTGTTATAGCAGCAAAAGAGTTCGAGGTTCGCGTGGCGGAACGAACACTTTGGAAAAACAAATTCTCCGACCTCAACTGGAAGCCGCATCTGCTCCGCGACTTGTTGGGCTTGCGTTGTTCGAGTCAACCAAATCCCACTTCGTCGCCTTGAAGATGTCCGGCGATTCCGTTGGTGGCCGGGAAAGATTGCGGGCAGCTGAAGGGAACGAATCGCGTGGTAGTCTCCAATCCAGGTGAAATCCTCATCCAATCTTGCATGCGCGTTGCTTTCCAATCCTTGCTAGTAGTGAATCGAGACTAGGGTTCACAGGATGTTAGTTCTTATTTCTTTGCTGTGAAACGCTAGGAACATTTGTCTCGCGCCCACCAATCTGGCAACACAGCTGTGCGACTCGGAGGCTATGCAAATCGTTAAAGGGAAAGGGAAATTAGAAATGCCGACTGCAGACTCTGGAAATTCCCGTCCATTCTTCGCGGAGTTCCCTGCATCTCCATTGGGGCTATATGTGTCTGGGCAGAATGCAATGCCAGGACACAGAGATGGTCCACATATGCAGCGGCAAGTTGGGGAACGAAACATTTGTTCTTCGTCGTGTATTGTAAGTCCATTTAATTTAAGCCTATTTTCATGTTTTGGGTGTTGAAGGACTGCAGAATGGTTATGCAACACCATTGTTCTAACAGGATGCGATGGATTGGAAAGCTCGTTTCTCAAGCGTTGAAGATGGAGGACAGATTGCGATGGCCAATGCAATACGACCTAGGCCTGGACCAGGTACAAATTGTATTTACAGTACATTGTGGGCAACGAATTTAACAGTTGAGATAAGATATTTCTATGCATTGTGTGTGTTTGTCATTACAACCCTGAAACCTAGCAAGCACATCTGCAACTAGTACTAGTTTTCCCATGAATTTTAGCCTTTTAGCTTCCTTGAAGATAAGCTGGTTCCTTAATAATAAAACCATTGCTTCCTTTGAAGTTCTCAAATGCAATAAAGATGAGTAAACTAACATGCTTATAAACAAACATCTTTGGAGGAAACAATGAACACTATAACTTATGCTATCTCAATATGTATCGTTAAACATGGCAAATGGCCAAAAAGGCTAATTAGGAATGTTGTCACTGCAAAGGTGCTGGCATGTTTACAAGCCTTCAAGAATTACTACTTGGTTTCACAACCCGTTGCATTGAGCCCGGTAGACAATGTGGTTGACAAACAAGTGCCTAGTCTTCACCATTTGGACCAAGAAGGATATGCACATGGAACAAATGTTGCACATGGCTATCAAAACCGAACTAACCGGTACATCCGGAGCAGCTTTAGAAAAAAATTATGTGAGGAGTCAAGAGGACAACACTCTTGAAGATTCGGTGTGACGGAAGTAGTTATGCATGGAATGATGGATATGGTGACAAAGGCAATGAGATGCAAGATTACAGTATGAATGAGGGTGTTGATGCAGACAACGAGGATACTGATGTTGAAGAGCACAGACGCCAATTCGTATACTAAAGAAACACAAACACGTAAGAGACCGCATAGCTTGTTAATGAATTCAAAGGTCCTTGATTACGTAGATTGGGACAAATTCTATGCTACCGGGTCAGCTTTTGCCCGAGAATGAGAAAAAAGAGGTCCGCAAGATGCGCAAACAGATGCAAGATTGAATGAGAATAAAGATCCGTGGAAGAAAAGGTACGTAAAAAAATTGCGATGTCTCTTTCGGAAGCCTATTAACCATTATTTTGTTTTATTCATGTAATATTGGCTCGTTGTTGTTTCAGGAGAAGAGTGAAGATATGTACTTGACCGAAAGTCAAGCAGGCATCCAACCGGAATGGGAGCGTTAGAAAAGGCAATGAGGTATACATAATATTCTCAGTTGAGAGGATAAAGCAGTTGTTATTCCTGATGTGTCTCTAAGAATGTAAGTGTCTGTTGTCAACTTTGTTGCTTGTGTTGTTTGTGTTTCGAGAGGTCAGCGTTGTTTTGCCAATTTTTGAAACGTAATGGCAGGAGCTCTGCCTCTCAATTAAGATGGAAAGAGAGTATATTTACAGAAGGTTTTTTTAGAAATCCCCTAGTGGGGGCAAATAGCAAAAAGACAAGCTGTTACAGCGGGGTTTATTACACTCCCCAAAAGCGTTGTTTTACCAATGAGGTCAATCTATTTTTATAAATAAATCCAGCATCTTCTTTAAAATCTTTTACTGCTAATACCAACTCTTTGATTATGATTTCTTCGTAGGAAAAAATTTTTTATTGTTGGTACATGGTTGTTGGTGCTGGGCAGAGGCTGTGGCATTGACATTTGGTGCTCCTGTATATCCTCTTTCACTTAGCTGTGTTCCTGTATATCCTCTTTCACTTAGCTGTGCTCCTGTATATCCTCTTTCACTTAGCTGACAAGGTGAGGGTTAGTGCCATATTATTCTTTTGGCATTATTACTCAATAGACTTTACACTGCAGATCAAATAGTGGACTTTATGCTAGGTATTTATCTGGAGGAAAGTGTCTCCAATCTAAAGGAACCTGTAATTAATTCAGCATATCTAAACTTGCATTGATATTGTGAAAGTGACAAGTAATGAGTAGTTGTTTCTAACATATAAACGCACAATACCATTTGTGCCGGTAGCTTATGAATGTTGCATTGGACAAGATCATTAGAAGAAAGTTAACTAAATTCAAATATATGTTTTTTTTTTCCTGTGTGTGTTGGATGCTAAGAAATGCTTCTGATGTCTAATTGGAAGTTTTCTATAATTCGCTCTAGCAGATCACTTGTCATTTAGTCATGCAGGTAATCAGTATTGTGTTCTTCATGGCTTTGCCCTTGTACATATTCTCTTCTATGTATGGTTACAAAACTTTTTGCATCAAGGATATCATGTTTTCATCTAGTCCCTCGCATTGATCTCGTTCTTTGACAGTATTGAAAATATCTTGTTTGTCCATTACCTATTGAGCTCTGGTTTGCTCTGTCAACTCTATCTGTGAACTATATCAGTATATGTGCTTTAAGTCTTAGTTCATCTATGGCTTGATAAATTTGGCTTGTTAAATCTTCAAAATGTTCTTTAAATACTCGTTCGGCTTCAAATATGTTCAGATGCTGATCTACCTGAGAATATCATTTACTGAGACAAAATACATAGCAACAATAGTAAAATTATTGTGATATTGTTGGATGGCCTTTGGCTTGACTGTCTGTTCTTCTGATAACAGGACCCGAAGGCTGGACATTTCTAAAAGTAGCGTTGCTCAATTCTGAAGAACACTGGTTCTCTAAAAGTGATGTTTCTTTTCTAAGTACAACCAGACTTCTAGAATAAATGACATCTTGATGTGCCCGAAGCTGAAGAAAAGAACAAATTTTAGAAGAATCAGAGAGATTTGAAATGAACTGGCAGGAATAGCAAAGGCAGTCTGCTCATGATTATTCAGATTGAAGCGATTTATTTGGTTTGGTGGCATAGAACATGAACATGATAGTGCTTAGGTTGGATAGATACTTTGCATGACAATGTGCAAGCTCCGACAGTAGCTCAGATGAGGATGAAGTAAGTATTTGTTTCCTATATTCTATCTTGATAGATAACTCTTGAATGCTTTTTGAATTCTTATTCTTGGATTTTTCTTTCCATTGATGAATCATTTGTTGTCTGTTGCTTTAAATTTTTTTTACATCTGCTATGTGTTAAATGATGGTTCACATCCTGTTAATGTTTTTTTATGCATCTTGAGCTCCCACACTGCACTAGATGAATGAAATAGTACCCTTCTAACTATGAGATGTTATATGAGCTAGCCCACAATGTCACCAGGGTCGACTCTAATAAATTACTGAGGTCAAGCTTAACATGAACAACAGCAATATGTTAGCTAAAGAATTACAGACTTCAGTTTGGGTGCAGACCTCATAACAAGTGCTGAATTCACTCCTGCTTTGGGCCTATTCTATTCTAAAAAGAAGGCAACAAAGATGTACTACTAAGTGTTTGCTAAACTAATGTCCATCCTATAGAAACAAAGAATTAGTGCCTGTGGATACATATATTGACCTAGTGCCATATCTAGATGACTTCTAGGACAACATTAGGCCACTCAATCAAGCTATGTGTAGTGACAGTGATCAATCAGTTTTATGGTTTCACATAGTGCATGGATCCATAAATTCAGTTTGATGAATGCTTTATTATTATACTATTACAGTAATAATTGATTTTAACTTGAAGTAGTGTAGACACTCATCACACCATAATTGTTATCTAAATTCTCGTCTGCAATCTAGCAGGGTGGAGTTGTCACAGCTATGACCGTAAATTGTGTACTCCTTGGTTTTGTTCCCTCTAATGGTTCCGAGGTTGATAAATTACTATGCTTACCTAATTTTCTTATTAAAAAATCAAATCATCTTCTTTGTCCTGAAATAATATATTGCACTGCCTTGGTTCCTCATCACTTCTACTTGTTTACATGTTTAGTAAAAATGCATCACAAAAAGTTTTACCGAGAACAATGTTACATGAGAGTTAGAAAACTTGCTACATTGGAAGCTAGTGCACACTGCCTCGAAGTTTATTGAACATGAGTCTTAGCAATTTGGTCATACTCTTCTTTTTGATTTTTTTGTAAGTATAAATGATTCTTATATGAAGCTGTTCATTTCATTGAATGCAAAAGAAATGTTTATTCAAAAGGACAACTCTATACCGTTGCACTTGATTTTGAATCTTTAGTACTCAACACAATAGGAGTTTAGCACACTGTCATTTGTTAGTTGTATTATAATCCAAAACACTTTTCACTTCTATGAACTACATATTATGTTCCTTTGTGCTATATTACAACCTGAATGGAACTCTGAATCTATCTATAATAGTACTGCTAGTGCTGGTAGCAATACTTTGTGGAATGGAGCAATGGTACAGATGCTCTATCCGTTACACTGTTATAACCTTTTGGCAACTGTTCAAGATTCCGTGCAGTAGGGGTATCGAGGGTTCTGTGGTCACCCATCCCTGCAACACTGTTAGAACTTTTTGGTAACTGTTCGAGATTTCGTAGTAGTACCTAGAAGTATAAACAAATGGGTTTTGATTACTTCTCCGTTGAAAGTGGTTGTCAATGTTTGTTCAATATCACAGGTTGACAGGGCCTTCCTGGAGCATTCCGTGGCACAAACGAATTGAAACGTCCATCATGTACTTTGCAACATTTATGTAATATATGTATTTGCAACAATTATGTGCTCTCTTGCTGTGTTGTAGACAAATGTAATATTCGGACATGTGGCTTCAATTATGTAATGTCACATTTCATCACTAGCTTGCTAGTCAGATAGTTTTGTTTACCCGATTTACATGGGCACGTTGTTGAAGAATATTGTTTTAAACATATGTACTTTCCAAAGTATTTCTAGACAAGCAACCTGTAGATTCAATGTCTCCAAGTGTACTCTAAGAAATGATGTGCTGACTAACTTTGTTTGAAAATTGAAATGAGGAATCTGACAAGGGGTGTTTGAAAATTGAAATGAGGAATCTGACAAGGGGTGTGGCTACAGAGTGTCGAACATGTGCCAGCCAAAAAGGTTCTAATAGTGTTGGAGGGGATGGGTGGCCATGGGACATAGTACTCTTCGTCCTCCCTGCATGTACAGAGTAGTAGCATTTGCCCATTGCTCACAACAGTACTATTGTAGAGAGATTTGAGTTACATATAACAGAAAGGAACATAATTTTTGGTTCTTACAAGTGAAAGTGTACGTAGATATGTAACATAATTTCTAGTTCTTATAAGTGAAAGTGTGCGTATATATGGAAAGTGTATGTAGATATGGAACATAATCTCTAGTTTTTATAAGTGAAAGTGTATGGATATATGGAACATAATTTCTAGTTCTTATAAGTGAAAGTGTACGTAGATAATTGTCGCTCTCGCTTCCCAAGAAATAACTTTAACTAAATATATATTAAGATATATTAATATTTATGTTACATAATTAGTATCATCAAAAAAGATCTTTTCATGTACTTCTTTAGCAAATTTATTTAGAGATACAAATCTCGTACATCAAACTTGTGCCACGGACACCCAAAAGTTTACATTTAATTTGGGACAGAGGGGAGTAATTTCTGGGAGAAAGCGTACGGCCAGAGTTGGTAGAGTATCAACATCACATATGTCTGAGAGCTAATCTTAGTCACAAGTACATAATAGTAACAGTATCAAGAATAGTGGAAGCCCATCCGCCCCGCATACAAACCAGAATGATGACAAGAGTACCGTTACAAGTACATAACAGGAACAGTATCAAGAATAGTGGAAGCCCATCCGCCCCTCATACAAACCAGAGTGATGAAAAGAGTACCGTTACACGGTGATTAACGGTGTCCTGAGAATTCAGATATTGAATAAAGATACACAGTTGAAAAACATGATGTGATCTCCCATACAAAAGAGACTGGTCGTGCAAAAGGGATTAAAAGGTGCAACATAGTCCAGGGAAAGTAAAAGAGAGATTATAAGAACATTTCTAAAGTTGCAAGTTATTTACAGTGGCCTAAACTCCTGAGAATTTAGATATAGAACAGTAGATACTCAAACCATACATCGATTAAATAAACTTGTCATGTCAGAAAGACATTCTGTGCTACTAAGAAATGGAAAAGTGCAAACATAGTCAAGCTACAATGAAAAAGATGCATTCTGTGGACATTTCTAAAGATTCGGTCACATAAGCTACATATTTGGCACATAATAAACTACATATTTGTCATGCAGCTCGATGATTTTCCACATGAAGACCTAAAAAACAAGAATAAATGTTCATCGAAGAAAAGGACACAAATCAAAATTCATAACTTGGGTAAATGTGACAATTTAAAAGATAAATGTGATGGGTTACCTTCCTTAGATTATATCCACTATTCTGCAGTGGATAAACAGCACCTCTTGCATGACTTTCCCAGTTGATGTTCTCAGGTATATCAAAAACGAGGTTATCAAATAGTAAACTGAATGTATATGGTTTGAGAACAGACCAGCTTCCCCTTTTGTAACAACTTTCCAGTTCACAACCCGTGGCTAAACTGTGTTAAGAAGCTCAAGGAAGAACAATCCATTTGATAAGCTCTTGTCCTGATGGGTAAAAACAAGAAACTAAGCAACCAGAGCTTTCTAAAAAAAGGGACTAAAACTATGTTCGTTTGGGCACCTTGAAACTTTCCATTAGAGATGTTCTTATGGATGCTTTCACTTTGTTGTTGGTACAGTTTAGAATATCAGCGTCAGAAATTTATTTTTTGTGGGACCCTTGGGAGTGGAATCTCATTCATACTGCTTCAGCAAGGTATGTAGTCTGACATATGTCTCCTGCTAGCTAGAACCAAACAACAAGGTTATTGTTACCCTAAAAGATCGCCCGCACTCAACAAGTTTAAATTCAGCGTTCACGATCCCTACTGACTTCATAGCACTGATAAAGATTGTCTGCAAAGGGATTTGGAAAACCTTCTTGTATGCCTGACAAGATTAAACAAAAGTTGTATGCAATTTACAACACGATAATTTGCCAAATAATACAGGAAAGTAATTAATGGCACACCTGAAGGTAAATAATTTAACTAAGAAAATGTTACTAATATGGTTCATACAACTGCAACTTCATAAGAATTCAAAAAAAAAGCTACCAATTTGTGTAAAACCTTAGCATACCATTGGTATATACATAAGAATGCAGCAATTTGAAAGCCAACAAAACTACGAAATAAATTGGTAGGTCAAGCACAATAACTACTCATACCAGCTTTACACTTTGCCGGCGGAATAATCAAATCTTACGCATCATATTTTAATGGTGCTACGGCAGGACCAAATGGGCAGGAGATGATTATTGGACTCACATTGTTCTCTTCGACAGACAACAGTCTCATGCTCTCAGCAATCATTGGATACTAGCTCTCCCTTGCAAGCACTATAGGTGTCACCCATCGATGAAAGCGGTTTGCATGAAGAGAAAGGCCAGCAATCCCCTAGGAAAAATGAAGATACATTTCAGTGAGACGATTTTTTTTGACCGATGTTGGGGAGGGCGACCCTCGCCAGCCCCCTCGGCAGCCCCAAGAGGCCTCATCTGCGGGGGCCAAGGAATAATTCCCCTATAACAAGTTTTGGATAAAGTCTTGCGGTGTCCGGTGAGCAGAGGCCCTCTGCGAAGGGTACAAATAGCAAAGCTCCGCCCTTCACCGTCGCGTCTGGCCTTCGAAGGTGCCGGTCGGTGCCTGGCCGGTGTCAAGGTGCCACTTGTAAGCGTGTGTTCCCCACCTACCGTGTACCAAATTGTAAATCAGCCCCTCGACCCCTTGTATTCCTATAAATACCCGGTACGGGCTCAAGGAAAGGGATCGCTTATTGTCGGCTTAAAGCGTCATTTACTGCGTTTTATTGTGTCACTTCGTCTAAGCCTCACGCTGCGTCGTCTCTCCACCTCCTCAGGAGGCCCGGACGCCCTCCGACCCCTCCGGCCACGCTCTAGCGAAGGTCGTCGGGCGGGAGGCACGCCCAGCGTCCGTTAGCATTCCCGACTCATCTGTGGGAAGCCCTGCGCCCCCTCTCCCGCCTCCTCCCAGAGGCGAAGGTCGGGGGGCCAGGTGTGATCTCCCACGGTTGGCACCCGTCCGTGGGGATCGGCACAAAAAGCCCAAGCCATGCCGTCACTGCGCCGTACGGATGCCTGCGCGCGGTGGAGCAACCCGCCCCGAGGAGCCCCAGCGAGGATGGACCCATCAAGCGGTAAGACGCGGTCACGCACAACCAAGCAGCTCCACGCCCGAAGCTGCGGGAAGCGAGGACCGTCATCTCGGACCCCCGATCATCCCGATGCTCGGAGGTCACCCGGGGAAGAAGGCCCACCCGCCCCAGCCAGGGAAGGCAGCGCCGCCTGGGGCCAAGGGGCGGTGGTCCAGCAACCGGGTGGCCTTGAGGTCTCCAACCCGAGCAAACCCCGCAGATCCGGGCCGGCCGAAGGGCTCCTTTGAGAGCTACGTAAGATGAAGAGGAGGAAACCGAGCGGGGAGCAAGCTCGGGAGCCCCCTGCAAGCCCAGACGCAGAAAGAGAAGGTTGTTTGAGGCCCGGGATAGGAGGCAGCCGCCGGGACGCTTAGGGAACAGGCGAGGCAGCCAGGACGGAAGTTAGCATGGATCAACCAAAGAAACCGAGGCGTCACAGAAGTCGATTAGGCGGCGCGCCCACAGTCCGCGATCATCCGCCAGCCCCGCTCGAGGGCAAGCCCCGCCTGCGCAACCCCACCACCACCGCCTTGTAATCAACCACCATCGCAACACCCACCATCCTCAACACTCCGCGCCGTCGGTACCGTACCCCTAGTAGCCACCTGAGACAAGACGCGGGCCACGCCCGCCCCGCAGCCTCCGCAGAATCATCACTACGATCCCAAATCCCCGCTATCCTACGCACTTCAAATCGCGGAGAGGCCTCCTGCTCTGACCACCAAAGATTCTGCCAAGATACAACGGGGCCTCCGACCCCGTGCAATTCGTCATGAGCTATGAAGCCGCCGTGGAAGCGGCGGGGAGATCACTCCATAATGGCCAAGTCGCTTTGTGATCATCGCAAGAGGAGTGGCGCGCCGCCGTGGTATCGCACGCTGCCCCCCGAACTCAATCGAAGCCGGTCGACCTTCGGGGCGCCCCGAAAGCAAACTTCAAAGGGGTCGACTCGAACTCATCAACAACACGGAACTCCCCGAACGTGGTGCGTAGTTTAACGAGCCCCTACAGGAATGGTGGCGAAGGTTCCTCCAAACTAAGGCCAGAACCGAGGGGTCTCCGACCGAGCGTCATCATGGCGGCTGTCTCCTCGCATTCGCCAGTCCATGCCATTCAAAGATTGAGCGAAGACGCCCAAAAACTCTAGCGGAGCTGCACGAGATCATGGATAAATACTGCAGAGCTGACAACAGCCACAAAGCGAAGCTAGAAGCCTTCCGACCTCCGCAGAATCAGTACCAACCACCACGCCAGCCGCGTGCAGACAACTACCCGAGGCCAGATGCCGTAAGAGTCAGAGCCATCGCTAATAACCCACCGAACAGAAAAACCAACCAGCCACCTCCTCGAAACAAAACTACTCGCCAAGAACCCCTGCACCAAACCCGCACCGGCGCCGACCTCCGCAAAAAAACAACCTTATCGCCATTATCGCGGAGAGGGGCAAAGGTCACTACACCAAGCAATGCCCATACTTCAAGGAAAAGAGGCAATGGACGAGAGAGCTAGCTTCGCAAAACTCCCGAGGCAAGTTAATCACACAAGGAAACCAACAAACACCCACTCCAACCACTATACTTTCACTCCCTTCAATTACGGCGCCCAAAGACACCCAAAGCTTCCATTACCCAAATTTTCCACACCAACACCTTCAACCAAAGACTACCACGCTACTACTACCAGAAGAGTACACGCTTTCACATCCCCCTAACCTCCGCAGTCAAACTACCACAGCCAAGCCCTACCACCACCACCTCCGCTACCCGCACCTCCCTCAACCCCGCACCTACCGGTCAAACAAGAAATCCGCACAATCGTCGACAAACCGAACTCATCATACGGAGTCATCCTCGCAATCACCGGAGGCTCCAATGAAGACCATGGCAACAAACGCCAAATAAAAGGAGCACTATCGGAGGGTCCATCACGTGGCCACAGAAGGGCCACACGTAAAACGATCGGTGGTCGTGATGTCCCAATCACCTTCAAATACGGTGATATGAAGCTCGAGAGACTACCCCCACACCGATGCAATGGTCATCGATACCAACATCGGAGGCCGGACGATTACGAGAATCCTAGTAGACACGGGCAGCTCGCATTTTTTTATTCGCCGACCTTCGACAAGATGGGCCTCGACAGAACTTGTTGCAACCAAATTTAAAAACCCTCTTCGGCTTCGGAGGTCAAACAAGTAGGGACCATCGGAAAATCACCCCCGCCGCCTCCTTCGAAAGGATCCCATCCACGTGACGAGAGAACATCACTTTCGACATAGTGGACATATACTACAACTACAACGCCATTTTTGGTCGCGGAGTCACCAACGCATTCGACGCAGTCCTCCACCCGAGCTATCTATGCATGAAGATGCCCCCTCCCGCCACGGCATAATCGCCATTTTCGGAGACCGAACGCCGCAAGAAATGCGGAGGGCGCCGTATCACCAGGGCAACACAACGCCCACAACCTCGAACAGCAGCCGAGAGGCAAGAGAATCAGCCCGGCGATGCGGAGCCGAGCCCATGCGAGCTCTACCCAAGAGGGAACGAAAAAGGTTAGGGCTTTTCAGCTTTGAGCCCAACAGAGAAGTAACCATATCCGCACTCCTGACCCGACCTCGAAGCGAGCTCTGCAGTGCCTCGCGAACTCCGGCGTATTCGCTCGGGTTCGGAAGATTTACTGAAGTGTGTCGTACCGACCTCATCGAGCACCACCTCAACATAAGGCCCGACGCCACCCCCAGTAAAATAGAAGCTCCGCAAGATGTCGGATGAAAGGAGAATAGCAAATAGCAGGGAAGAGGTGAATCGCCTTCTAGATGCGGAGGTCATTCGCCTTCCATTCAAGTACCCCACTTGGTTATCCAACGTTGTCATGGTGAAGAAAGCAAGCCTTAGCAAAGACGCAAATGAGCCCATCGGATGGAGGATGTGTGTAGACTTCACCGGTCTCAACAAGGCGTGTCCGAAGGATGACTTTCCGCTCCCTCGAATTAGCTCCCCTAGTCGATGCGGCCGCGGGTGCGAGAGATTATCACTCTGGATTGTTTCTCGGGGTACCACCAAATCTGATGAACCAGGCGGACGAGGAAAGACCGACTTCATAACCCCTTCGGGCGTCTTGCTTCCGAAGAATAGCCGAAAGGCCTCACTTAATGCCGGCTTTATCGCTCGCACACATGACAAATGAGGTGTTCAGGGGACGATAGTGCTATCTCAGCCTATGTTGATGACACGGTAGTCGAGCAAGGCGAAGGAAGACCACATAACAGACCTCCGAGGAGAACCTTCACAAGCTCCGCAGGCCGGGCTAAAACTCAACCCCCGCCAAATGTGTGTTCGGAGTAAGTAAGGGCAAGTTACTTAGCTGCCTCGCGGTCGGCCAAAGGCATCGAGGCCAACCCTTCAAGATCGCAGCAATCAACGCGATGGAGCCTCCTCCAAAAACGAAAGTCGGTCCAAAGGCTCGCAGGGCGCCTCGCCCCGAAAGCGTGTTTATTTCCAGATCGACCAACGCGGGCTTCCATTCTTCCGGCGCTCAAAAGTACAGTCGTTCAACTGGGGACCCCGCAACAAGAAGCCTTCTCAAGACCTCAAACAAGACCTGCGCAAAACCTCACCACCCTCGCCACCTCGAACCAGCGAAGGGCTGCCCTCTATGTCACCGCATCACCTCACGCCGTCGGTCGCGGTGCTCATCAAGGAAGTGGGCGAGGGGCACCAGCCAAGCAAGTACCCATCTACTATGTCTCCGAAAACCCTCGAAGGGCGAAGCTAAATTACGAACCGAGAAGGTAGCCAACGCAGTGGTCGTGGCAGAAAAAACTCAAGCACTACTTCCAAGCACATGAGATCACCATACCTTCCGTTTTCCCGACAACATATTGAAAACCCGAGTCCGTGGGCGGGATAGCGGTGGGCAACCGAGATCGGAGACCATGCAATGGATTCGGCCGGCGAAATGACCATCAAGTCCCGTGCCCTCGCGGACTTCCTCGCGACCGACCCCCGACACCTTCAACCGGGCGGCAAACCTAGACCCGATATGGACAAAGACACACGGGCGGAGCTTGGGGAGCCCGCGGGCGGCATCGCGCCATCATCACCTCACCCTCAGTCAAGCTGAGATATGCGGCCGGACTAGAGTTCCAAAGCACAAACAACACGGCGGAATATGAAGCGGTGCTCACGGCACTCAACAAGCTCCGGCAATGTCACCGAAGGGCCATCATCAAGACCGACTTCGAGGTAGTCTCGAAAGCAGCCGAGAAGGACAACGAGCGAGGCACCCGTAGCTGCGAAGTATACGCGCGCGGTTAAGAAAGACGGAGGCCTTCTTCCTCGGGGTCACAACCAAAACCATATCGAGGAAGGGACAATGGAGAAGCCGACGAGCTTGTGAAGGCCGCGGCGAGCGGGCCGCTCCCCCCGATGTATTTTTCGAAGTACTCCACACAAGTGTAGTTGACGAAAAAGACCAACCTCCTCAAGATCGGCGCTATCCACAAATAAGATTGGAGAGCCCCCATCATAGCATTCATTAAGGGTCTCTTCGAGCCACAGTCCAAGGAAGAACAGAAGAGGGTCGAGCAGAAGGTCCGAGGATATCGCCTGGTGGACAACAAATTATACAAAGCCTCCGTAACCGCCCCATGGTTGAAAAGCATATCAACTGGCGAAGGCCACGCTATCTTGGCGGAGGTGCACGGCGGGATCGCGGCTCACAACGGCCCCGGCGCGCCATCGGAAAGTGTTCGCACAAGGCTTCTCGCCCACCGCACTCAACGACGCGCGGAGGGCCGGGTCGTCGCGCCGCTGGCGTTGCCCGCTTACACAAGACCACTCCAACAACAGCCGTGGGCTCCGACGACTCTTATCCGCCCCTACCCAGCCACTCCAAAGGTGGGCAATCGACCTCATCGGCCCGATGCCACCGGCTCCAGAAACCTCCGCTATGCAAGAGTAGCAAAGTGGAATACTTCACCAAGTGGATCGGCTCGCCCCTCGCTAGTATAACCTCTTACTCGGTGCAAAAAAGTTCATCCGGCAAAGAAATTGTTTGTCGCTCGAACCCCACGGAGCATACGATAATGGCACCCGCCGACAAATAAGGCTTTCAAGCGTCTTTGCCATCAAATAGGCACTAAAATACACTTCGCCTCCGTAAGGCACCCCCCAATCTAACGGGCTCGTTGAAAGAGCCAACAAAGATAATCTTGCGGGTATCGGGCGAAGGTCCACGCGGGCCAAGGGGAAAAATGGGCGGAGGAGCTCACTCGTGGTGTGGTCACATAACACCTCCGAGTCGTGTGACCAAATTCACGCCCTTCAAGCTCTTGTTCTGAGAAGAGGCCGCCTCCCGTAAGAGCTAAAGCATGCCTCGCCAAGGGTCACCAAATAAGCCCCCCTGAAGAAGAGGCACTCGCGAAGGACCTCCTCGAAGAAACAAGAAACATGGCCGCCCTCAACCTCCGCGCATACCGGGGGGAGACTACAAGATGGAGGAACAAGAAGCTCGGCCCCGCCGCACGATCTCCGTTTGGAGACTTCGGCCCCGACGGGGAAGCGTAACGCGAAGATGGCCGGCAAGTTCATTGCCAAATGGATGGGCCCGTATCGCCATGAAGAGTGCAAGACCCGGCTCATTCCACCTCCGCAAGACCTCGAAGGCCATGACCTCCCCACACATGGAACATCGACGACCTCCGCTAAGTACTACCCTAGCGGTGCAATGTACCGTGCACTCGCGACTTGTAGGCTCCGCCGTTTTACCATTTCATTTTTTCCTTTCTAAACTCAAGACCATGAACAATACGGGGTCGCACTCTTTTTCCCTTGCGAAGGGGCGCAAGGTTTTTAATGAGGCAAGTACCAATATCTAATATATGCAAAGTTAGTTACCCCATATAGGAGAAAGGTGCAACGCAAGTATGGCACCTCGAAAGGGGCTGGTCCGGTGTCATCCGGCCCTCATCACGCTGGCTGTAGCGATTGACCCCTTTCGGGGAGCAAATGCCGCCGCATCCCCGCTCGGTCAAACCATCAAAAACACTCCTTATTCTAAATCATGCTAAGTCGGGCACCCCGGCACCTCCGCTTAGCTCGCGAATGAAGACGCCGCGATCTCCGAGTATGAGTCGCTACGGAGGCGCACAAAAAGCCGGCACCCGCACCTCCGCCGTGGCTCGGTAATGAAGACGCCCGCTGCTTCTCCGAGGGAGGGAGTCGCGCTGAGGCGCACAAAAGCCGGCACCTTGGCACCTCCGCCGCCGGGGCTCCGTACCGAAGACGCCCCCGCCTCTCCATGAGCCGCGCGGAGGCGCACAAAAGCTCAAGCCACCTCCGCCAGGCTCGCAAATGAAGACGCCCGCGCTCCGAGTATGAGTCGCGCGGAGGCGCACAAAAAGGGACGCCCGCACCACCGCCAGGGCTCGCAGCCGCCGAAGACGCCCCTCACGCCACCAAACATGAGGCGCGCGGAAGCACAAAGTCTGGGCACCTCGCACCGCCGCCAGGCTCGAATGTACATCCGGCACCCTTCTCAAGCCCGGTCGCAGGGAGGCACGACAAAAATCGGAGATCAGTGGCACCTTCGCTGTGGCTCAACGTCCAAAAACACCACCACCCACCAAGGACAAGACCTCCGCCAAAATTTTAACTCCCACCACGCCTCAAGCCACCACCCACCAAGGACAAGACCTCCGCCGTACAACCTTAACTCCCACCACTGCCTCAAGCCACCACCCACCAAGGACAAGACCTCCGCCGCACAACCTTAACTCCCACCACCGCCTCAAGACGCCACCCACCTAGAACAAGACCTGCAGCGTGCATGCAAGCCATAACCACACTAAACACTTATGACACCCACCTAACATCAAAGCCGCACCCGCAGGAGCAACCCGCAGGAGCACTATAAAACCAAGACCTCCCCCCCTCAAACTCCCGTGTTAAGAAGAAAGTAGCCATCGACCACATACACCACCATGCCACCACACCTAACCAAACCCCGATCCTATAGGGCGGATGCCGAGATACCTCCGAAAACCCCAAATTCCTCCTAAACCAAATAAGGCACCACAATGGAAAATGTAAACCGGATCCCACCCCCCAGGTAGATCAAGCGGTTTAAATGAAGAGCAACAATGGCAAGGGGTACTCCCCGTGCTCCAAAACCCCCGGCCCCCACAAATCAACAAAGACCCAATGTAGACAAACTAGAGCACTTCGCACTGACAACCACCAACGCCAGCCCGCCCAGAGCACCCCGCAAAAAGCCGAAGGAACCCTCGCATAAAACGCAGCGGCCGGCCTAGAGCGGAGACTCGCCGAAGGAGATACCACAATGGAGAATGTAACATTCTCCCTTGGGCAACTCCACCAAAGGAATCAAAGTTCGAAGGGGAAGAGCGCAGCCCCGAACACGAACGCGAAAAAGGTGGCGCGCAATCTGCGACAACCCGCACGACCGCTTCAACGAGGATAAGCCTTTGCACCAACAAAGATCCCGGCCACCGAGCCACCTCCTCCGCAAGAGTTCCACTTCGCGCCCGGGGACCTCACTGACCCAAGTCTCTAGATGACGAAACGCGGTTCGAAAACATTCAAGGCGCACCTCCGCAACAACTCCGACTTCAAGCGGGAACCACCTGGGCCCAAGAAGGACCCTCCGCGCCGAAAAAGAACCTTTGTAACAAAAACAAGCAATAAAAATAACGAGTACTATTGGCCAAGTCACCTTCGAACGCACGAGTCTCGCAGCACTAAGGGAAATAGGGACGCCACGTTAACAGCGGCTACCTTCGCAACGCGCGAGCCTCGCACTAAAAAGAAATAGGGGGACGCCGCCAAGCTTCACGCGGCTACCGCCGCAACGCGCGAGCCTCGCACTAAAAAGAATAGGGGACGCCACTGTTTCACGGCTACCGCCGCAACGCCAAGCGAGCCTCGCACTAAAGAAATAGGGGACGCCCGCCGCATGCGGCTACTCCGCACGCGCGAGCCTCGCACTAAAGAAATAGGGGACCTTGCGCCTCACGCTGTTCTACGCAACGCCGCCAGCCTCGCGACTAAAAAGAAATAGGGGACGCCCACGTTTCCACACGGCTACCTTCGCAACGCACGAGCCTCGCACTAAAAAGAAATAGGGGCGCCCGGCCCTTCACGCGGCTACCTCCGGGCGCACCAGTTCCACTTTCGGCCCGTAGCAAACATAAGACGACTCTTCGCAAATACATCACTCATCCATTTCATCACAACAGCGAAGTTACATAGCCCTTCGTGGGCAGGAAAGTCCTTGAACCTCCGTGCACACGTCCTCGCCCACAGAGGTTACAACCCCATGCAAGATAGCCTTAACTAACACCTTCGCGACACGCTCGACAAACTCCTCTACATCCACCACCTCCACCAACGGCTCGCCAACAGAATCGCGGGCTCCGTTATCAAAGGCTCCGGCTGCAACAAGTGGAAGATCACCTCTCAACACTCGATGCCGGTACACCCTCCCGCATGTCGCTCCACTCGAAGCCCACATCCTCCCCATTTTGAACAACAACTAGGCCTCCGCGGGCCGATCCAACAAGCCGCATGGCCAAGCCGATGGCAACGCCTCGCCGCCCTCAATATCATCTCCCACCACAGCCGTCGGGCCAGCCCCGGAAAAACTCACTCCACTTGACGGTTCGTCAAGTCATGAGACCGCCGAAGGCCTCCGGCCCCGATTGGCTATGTCATACTTCCTCTCCGAACCCGGCCCCACCAAAATCGCCGAAGGGCAGCCTGTGGAACCGCCGCATGGCATGAACCCAAGTCTCCCGAGATAAACACATCCCCGGCGATTCATCATCGGGCGAACCACGTTAAGTACCCTCCTCAGCCCCCCGGTACCAAGGGCCAACATAATCATTGAGCACCGTTAGTCCCAACTCCAACAAGAACCAATCAAGCGAAAATAAAAAAAAACGTAGCCCGCAGTAGACAACAATTAAGAACGGGAAATAGCGAAGCTACTAAAGCCATCAATTCATCATTTAACTTTAAAAGCCCGAAGGCCAAGAGTTTGACAACAAGACGCTAATTAATGGATCTAAGATGGGTGAGCCACGGACAGCCTAAGGAGCCCTAAACCACCTTCGCCCGGAGGCCGCAGCATGCGCTTGCAAATGGAGAAGTTGTCGGAGGCATGGTGGGGGGGACGGCACGGTCTCCGAGGGCACGGCAGAGGCGTAAGTGTCGACCGGTGAGGTCCGGGAGGCGGAGAAGCAACGGCTTCGGAGGCGGATGCCGCGAGAGGCCGGGGCAAATGGTCACCCCCTTTTCGCTGGGGCGGAGGCACGGGACCGCCCGAGAGCGACCCTCGGCACCTCAACCCGTCCTCGGCCCCGACCTCTTCCTGAGCAGCCTCGGAGCCCTCCGCCTCGAAAGAGAGAGCAAAGGCGACCTAGAACACCGCCAAACCAGACGTAAGACGAATGGAGTAACAACAAACAAAGAGGAAAGGAAACCAACAAACAACAAGGAAAAGGTAAAAGTAGGCAACAAACCTTCCCGGCTAGATCACCTTCGCGAAAGTCCAAAGCCGCCTCCCCGCCTCTCCTTCTGCACTGCTTGATGAAGGCCGCCCTCGCCGTGAGTTCACGTCCCGCCCTCCGCCAAGGCCCCGACTTCATCAGGCTAGGAAGTGAGCGGTACGAGTCCTCGATACTGCCTCCCGATGGCCAAGATCTGTGACATGGCGGAGTGCCCCTCAAAGGCGATGGCAACGGTGCTCGGGCCCGAAGTCCGAGGCGCAGCCAACACCTTCTAAGAACTCCCTCCACCTCCCGCCGATCCAGCGCCAACAAGCGCTGGGTCTGGGTTCGGCAACAAGAGACGTGTGAGGGCGGCCCCGACTTTCTGAACGCAGTCGAGGGCCGCCTTTGAAGGCCTCCGCCTCTGGGTACCATGACAGCCTCCAGCTCCGTTAAGCTTCCCGCCGAGGTCGCCACTTCCGCCCCGCGCCTCGCAGCCTCCCCGCGCTCCGTTTTCAGCGCTGCTTCTCCCGCCGAGAACCTTCGCGCCTCCTTGGAGGTCCGGCCACCTCCTTCCGGGAGGCGCGTCACCGTCCGGCGGCCTCCTCCCTAAAAGCAGGGCCTCCCGCCGCTCTCCTTGAGGTCGCCGGAGGCCTTCCTCATGGCGTCCTCATGATCAACGGAGTCCCGGCCCTCGCGATAGCCGCCCCCGACGCCACCAAAGAACTCCCGCCCGTCTTCACCTTGATATCCCCGTGGATGTCGCGGCGAAGGATTCGCCACACTGCATCTCCCCTCCGGTGCACACGGTCAAAGACGCTGCCCAATAAGCCTCCGCTCAACCTTCAAGCCGGGCGAAGGGGGTGTCGCAGAGGTCCGCGCCCCGTGTGCGGCTCCACGCCGACATCGCCGATGCCGATCGCCTCCGCAACATAAGGTAGCGTTGGCGGACCTCCGTCTTCCCAGCCGCCTTCCCCACTACGAGGAGGGAGCCTCCGGAGGGTCATCCAAAATCGCACCCTCGCCCACACATGGCACCGCCGATAAGGGCGGGCACCCGCGTGCTCGTCGCGAGGGCCATGGCGGATCCACTTCGCCGCGCACCGTCACCGCCCGTCGACATCTTCGTCGGCACCTTCCTCTTCCCTCGCCGGAGCCCCGCCATCACGGCCCCTCATCCTCAAACTCCTCACTCTCGGAGCCGTGCGTCGAGAGGCCTCCTCCGCGTCCACCTCCCGGCCGCCGCTGCCTCCGCATCCTCCGTCGCCTGCGTCCTCCTCATCGCCGGAGATGAGGAAGTAGCCAAGGTCCGCCCGTCCGGAGCCGCTGGCCCCCGCAAGACCCAGCCCTCCGAGCGGCGGGAAGGGGAAGGGCGAACGCCCCCCGCTTCACCGGAGGCTTCTTCGAGCGGCCGTCGCAGCGTATTGCTTCGCGGACCCCCGCTTGGCGCTTCCCAGCGTCCATGGCGTCGGCGTCGGCCGCAGTCGGCCAATCTTAATACTCCACCCCGAGCAAGTCAAGACTTCGGTTCACGGCGGTCGCCATCGAGGCCAGCGGATCCGCTGATCTCAAAGAAGACTCCAACTTTCCGATAAGAAAATGAACGGCGCCGGGCCTCCGCCATCACCGGCCGCCCAAATTCCTCCTTGTCACCCTTCGCGCCCGCCAGCCTCCGACCACACCTTCTCCAAATCAAACAAACACGACCTTCACCCCCTTAGGGGCGCATCTCCTTGAGATCCGCAACCTCAACTCGGGGCACCCCGACCACAAGACCGCACTCCGCACCGGCTAACTCCTCCACCAAGTCCCGCCAGCGCCAGACATGGCGAGACATGGTGCGGGCGCGTCCAGCCTCCTTCGCCGCCTCCGCTATCTTCATCGGCTTCACCTTCGCGATGGAGGGGACTACGGGTCGCCGTAGAGCCCCTCTCGCGCCCTCCAACCGGTAGTAAAACCGGTGGTCTCGGCCCCGCGCCCCACTTGCTCAGCTCGCCGCCCGTGGCGGGAGCCTCCACCCCGCCGCGGGGATGGCTGCACACGCCGTACTAGGCGCGGAAAACCTCCGTCTCCGTCGACCTCACGGTGCGCCGCCGTTAGTGCACGGTGTGGGAGCCGATGAAGCCATCCACCATCGGCCCAAACCGACGCGGAGCGGCACGCCCACACGTCGCCATAAGCCGCGGAAAGCACGACGCCATGAGCTGGTGGAAGCGGAGGTTAAACCTCCGCAACACCCCCAACACAAAGTCACACACGGGGAAGCGGAGCCCCGCATGGAAGAACTCCTCGAAGACGATGACCTCGCCAGCTTTCGGGCGGGGCACCGTCCGCCCTCCGGGCGTGGAAGCGCTTCTTGGAAAGAACTCGTGCTCCTTCGGAACATCTTCAAGGACTTGTCTGTACTCTTGCTCCGGGAACTCGGCACTCAACAACCGCCTTCGGCCTCATCGCCTCCTTGGTACGAGCCATCGAAGGACCCCTCCCGAACCGCCGACACGGGGCAACCTCCGCTAAGAGAAGCTGAAAGACCTCTAAGGCGTAGCCGCCGAGCAAGAGCGTGGAGGCAGGAGGCAAAAGTGAGAGCGTGAAAGCAAAAAGAGAGAACAAACCCTAACCCCCACCAACCGTACATATTTATAAGCCATGGCGGAGGGGGGGCGCTGCTGGGAGCAACGGCGAACGCCAAGATCGCGGCCCGGATCCCAACAACACGCCCAACCCTCCGATCCGCTGCACTCAGGCAAATGAATCCGGCATCCGTACCCCCCAAACAAACACAACCCACCCCGATCCGCGGCACTCACAAGTAAACCAACACCGTTCCATCACGGCGAGCAAACCCTAACTCGCAAGACGCGCGTACCCACCAAGTCAAACAAGGAAAAAAGGCCGAGGCCCACCTCCGCAAGGCCCACGAGCGGCCGGGGGCGCCGGGCAAGGGCCCAAGGGATAACAAGCATGCCATCCCCTTGGGACCCTCCGGAAAGTCTTTGCGCCGCTTTCGGCCCCCTCGAGGGAACCGGACCTTCGAGGGGTCTGCTGTTGGGGAGGGCGACCCTCGCCCTCCCCAGCCCCCCCCAGCAGCCTCACTGGGGGCCAAGGAATAATTCCCCATAACAAGTTTTGGACAAAGTCTTGCGTGTCCGGTGAGCGTGAGGCCCCTCCGCGAAGGGTACAAATAGCAAAGCTCGCCCTTCACCGCCGCGTCGGGCCTTCGAAGGTGTCGGCCGGTGTCAAGCACGCAGGGCGGACCCCCGAGGTAGCAAGGAGGGATCAGCGAGGGGGACCCTCCGCGTCAGCCCCCTCCGCTGGCGCAAGAGACCGGCCGGCCGGCACGAGGGGAAACCCTTACGCCCCAAGCGAAGAAGGAGTCGGGTGTTTTCCCCCATACTAGCACTTTATGCGAATAGTTACTAGCTTACCCCCTGTGAGGGCCCACTTGTAAGCGTGTGTTCCCCCACTTACCGTGTACCAAATTGTAAATCAGCCCCTCGACCCCTTGTATTCCTATAAATACCCGGGTACGGGCTCAAGGAAAGGGATCGGTTATTGGCCGCTTAAAGCGCCATTTACTCGTTTTTATTGTGTCACTGCCTCTCGCCTCACGCGTCGTCTCTCCACCTCCTCCAGGCCGGGACGTCCTCCGACCCCTCCGACCTTCGGCAACTCTAGCGAAGGTTGGGAGATCGGAGGCCGCCCCGCGTCCCGTTAGCATTCCCGACTCATCCTGTGGGAAGCCCTCGCCCCCTCTCCCGCCTCCTCCGGAAGCGAAGGTCAGGGGGGCAGGTGTGATCCCCACAACCGAATTTTCAGTGAGACGAAGCTAGCTATGCAATTGAATTACACCTTAGCTAATCACTTCTGCATATGCTTAATCCAATAGCAGTTCAAATCAGAATGAAACATGTGAAAATTAACTACAACAAAATAAATATGTATAAGTTCATTTTACCTACTCGTTATTTGCGTCGTATTCTATTTTGTCAGACCACATTAACAAGAAGACCAAAGAAAAGAATAAGACAAAATTCTTAGATACTACATGCGTCTATTGAAAATCATTTATTAAATAAACAACGAATTGTGCACTACGCTAATACAAAATCCGAGGTTTGTTTGCTCGAGAGATAAATCAAAAAGGCTAATAATTTAGAGTCAAAGATACTTTTCCCCATCAAACAAGACAACCAGCGGTTTCCGTTCAGTACGGCAACATAACAATCAGGGTTTCCAACCCTGGTTGTAAAAGAACAATTTGTTAGCCAACCTCTACTGATCAGGTTGAACTCCAAATGTGATGATCTGACTGAGAATAACCAAATATTAGAAGTACAGCTTAGTGATATTTCAGTTGAGCATGCTTTGTTTATGGAAAAGCTCTCTCAGTCTGAAAGACTTGTTCAGGAACATAAAACTTGTGAAAGCAAGTACTAGGTATGCGCTGACGATGAGGTCACGTCACTTGTTTATTGAGGACTGCTTATTGAACAACCTTTTATTAAAAGATAGTCTAGTAACAAACCAGCTTAAGGATGACCTCACGTCACTAAGACAAGGTTTTGAAGCCATGAAAGAGGAGTTCAATAAGCAGTCCTCAATAAACACTGGTGAGTATGAGGAGTTCAATAACAAATTGTCGCAACTGGAATTTAAGCTACAGCATGCAACTAGTGAGTATGAGGCTCTTGTTGACAACTGAAAGATTTGAAATTACTGTATGTCAACTGATGAGATTGAATCTAAGAGAAAAGAGACTTAAGCAGGAGCTTGAGTCCGCCCTTGCTAGTCTTATTGATGAACCTTGGCGAGAAGGACCAAGTTCTGCTTTATTTTGATGAACACAAATCGGAGCTCATCCATCTGAGGGGCCAACTTTTGGTCATGGAAAAACACATAGTTTAATGTAAGATTCGCTATCACAGAGTGAACGAATCGAAAAGCACCTCAACTCTAATATCAAATTAAAAACAAATTGTACACTACGCTATTAGATATCCCCTAGATACGAACAAGACTACACTAGCAATCAAAAAACACGACGCCATGGCAACCATTTCCATCGGATAAGGTAGAAGAACATAACGCTGTAGAAGAGCTGCCATACGACCCGAACTTCGGCGGATCCATTGAGAAAACGGGATGGGGACGACCCGCGGCGATGGTGGCGGAGTCTCCTGGGATGAGCACCGAGCAGCAAAAGGGCGGAAGAGTGAGGGGAAATTGGAGACTGTTTAGCCGAGAGGAGGGGAAAGTAGCTCGCCGAAGTGTTCCGTCCATTTCAAGGCAAACAGTCTTCCCTAGTCCGTATCTTTTGCAAATGACCACACTACCCCAACCGGCTCATCCATACAACATTCTGACTTCATCCCTACCCTTCCAAACAGTAGTGCGCGAATCTTGACAACACACTACCTTCAACGGCGGAGATAACCCTGCCGGCCGCATATACGTGCGGTATGACATTTCCCCTTGTGTCCGTCTTGCTTGTAACAATGGCTGCAGAGAAACACAGCAGGTGCCGCCGCCTCGTCGTCGGGGCTGCTGCTGTCTTTCTCCCCGCCCGGTGTTGGCGCCACCGGTGGCAGCTGCGCCGCGGCAGAGGACGAGGACGCGACGTCTGCGCCGACGCTAACGACGACGTCGCGGCGTGTTGCGGGAACTCGTCGGCGAGCATCTGCACGACCTCCCGCATGGTGGGTCGCTCGACGCTGTTGTCCTGCACGCATAGCATGGCGACGAAGAAGAGGTGCGCCACCTCGACGGCGGGCGCGCCGAGCAGGCGTCGGTCCGTGATCCCGGGCACGGCGTCGCGGCGGCCGCCCGCCGTGGCACGCTTGGCCCACTGCACGATGTCCACGCCGTCACCGAAGTCGGTACCCACGGGTCGCCGGTCCGTGATGAGCTCCAGCAACACCCCGCCGTAGCTGTACGCGTCGCTCTTCTCGTCCACACGCAGCGTGTACGCGTACTCTGGAGAAATTGCTAAAAGCAGGTTTTAGTTTTACTGAAGTGTTACAGCAACATAATCGTATTGTAGTACGTACCCAAATCCAAGTGTATCTAAGCTACGTAGGCTCTGTTTTAATTTTAAATAAACACGCGACCCCGATGCGGCCCTACTGTAGCAGGTTGGAGGAGGGAGATGAAGCTGACGAATGGGACCCATATGGCGGTGAGACAAGCTGTGAACCCAATAGCCACCGTGGCAAAACCACTCTACCGTGGCTGCCACGTAGGTAAACCGCCTCCAAACCGCCCCAGGGGTGATTTAGACGGTTTTGCAAAAAGTTAAGGGTATTGGTTAGACGGTTTTAAAAGTGGTGGAAAGAAGTAGTCACGTGGATAGTTCGGGGGTTAAAGTTAGACTTTTTTCCTTTCTTAAAGCATAAGACATCATTTTAAATATGCATGTCCCTAAGTGATAGAACTTGAAGTTAGATCTCAGATGAGGATAGTAATGCTCACCTCAAGAGAACTTAAATACTTAAGCCTAATAATAATCAAGTTTTTACTCTAAAGTTTTCCTCAACGGGATAGAAAAATAAAGCCACCAGTGGTATTCCACACTCCTCAATATGATTAAAGCTTTTTTATCAAAAAACTATATGTGCATATATGGTTATACTATCAATACTAACATCCAAAAAAATTTAGTTAAAATATGTAAATATATTTAAAGTGACAACCTAAACAAATTATATGGCATGGTTACTAATATGATTTTAAATAATTTATTAGTATCATTAGTATATTAACAATTAACAACTATGGATTTTCCTTTTGTGATGAAACAAAACATATATATAAACCTCATGCATGCCGGCACGGACGGTATATTTACTTAATTCAAATCTTACATTGTTAATATCAGTAGAGGTGGATAAGTTGAAACATATATACATTTTATTATATTCTTATCTAATTTAGATGTAGATTTGAGGGTATTTAAATTTTTTTCTAATAATGAGATCAAAATTGAGCTATCTAAATTATCAATTATAGTAGGAGGACATGGATAATTCAATGAAATTTAGGTCCTCATTGCATCATGTTTTTTAATGGCATAGGTGGGTAGTATATAAATATAGAGTCATGGGTGATAAAGTTATAGAGAACTAATGGTCAAATGATTATGATTTTTGCAAGAATTTGTAAGATCTTTTTATTTTCCTTTGGGGTCATGTCAAGATGGCTCCATTATGGACCTTTAGTTAGAATTTATAGTATTTATCTGTTTTCTAAAGTGATATGTATGTAGTTCAAACCTAATTTAAGACATATAGAAGCTCTAGTAGTCTTATTGTATCCTTTATGAGACTTCATAAATCCATAGTTCAGCTTTTTAAATTTTAATTAAGATGTTGTATTTTTTCACATGATAAGTAAAAATTCTAGTGTTCTTTTTACATTTTGTTTTAAAAATTATTTCATATTAAAAAGAATCTATGTCCTCCTAGTATTGTTTTCAACATGTTAAAATGAAACTCATGATGCACCCCCAAATACTAAACTTGTTAAATTTGTTATATTACATAATTATATCTGTAGTATAGTTTCATTTATCACACATTGTTCAAAATGAAATTACTTATTGCCTTATTGGTATGGCATAATATTAGAATAAAAAATGTAAACACATTAAAAATAAAATTACTCAATATCATGGAATATTCATATAAATCAAAGTGAGCTGCCGATGTCATTGTTATGTGATTTTAAATGTTATTTTTTTTCGTGCTTCACAAGTTACTAAACTAAATATTTATCCTAGTCCTTACGCATTGCATAATATGGTATACATGTAGATTTGGGTAATACATGTTTTTATTTTATTTATAATGGTTGAGGTAGGTGCAAATGTAAAGGTAACACATCATATTACCTATCACACAATAGCCTATATGGTTACACGAATGCAAACTTAGGACACTTTGCATTATCTTTCAAAATTAAAAAGGTGGATAATTTATAAAATCATTAGGGTTGTATTTTAAATTATCTTTTATTATAATATCTATGAATATTTATTATTTCAATACAAAGTTTGAGCATTCTTTTAAATTATTTGATAATTACAAAGCAGTTTAATTTAGAAGAAAATATGGATATAGTTATTTGTCAGCATCGTTAGCCTCTTTTGTCGTAATTAGAAAATCCAAAGGGAAATGTGACTGGTTGTTTATTACCACGTCTTATCAAGGAAGCATTTCTTGTCATCCTAGCTATCTTCCCAACATATTACCAACCATGTATCCTTGATGAAACCAGAGCTATATATTCACCTACATACGGTTACTCATGTTTTGGTGAGGCCTCATCAATATCTCACAAAAGATAATTATCAAGGTATGGCAGACCCTTGGTCTCCCGTTTTTTGATAACACCTCGTTACCAAAATTGAAGATGTGGGTACTTTATTTTTAATTATATTTCTTAATGGCATAGGTGGGTAATTTAGATGCACTAGGGGTTACTTTATATATCTTTAATAATGGCAGTGGTGGGTAATTTAGATGCAAAATTAGGGGGTTACTTTATATATCTTTAATAATGGCAAAGGGCGGGTAATTTTTATATAAATTACAATCCGATGGCTATTATCATTGGTGGTGATTAAAGTCTACCGAATCAAAGGCCAGATTTTTCGATTATTGTGAGAATTTCTAGGATTTTTCTTTTTTTAGCGATCCGGTGAGAATTAACGTGGTGTCTCCATTGGAGCCTCCAATTAGTAATAGTAAGATTATATAATGGCACCGGTGGGTAATTCTCTTAGCAAAACTAAATCCAATGGCTTGTATTTCCTAGTGCTGATTGCGGGATCATTAAATTAACGGTCGAGATGTTTCTAATTATTGTGAGAATTTCTTGGATTTATCTTTTTTTTAAATAAGCGTTTGGTGAGAGTTAACGTGGTGCCTCCGCCGGAGCCTCCAATTAGTAATAGTAAGATACCCAACGGTAATGGCAAAATCTTCAATCAAGGGAAAAGAAAATAATAAATATTGAAATGCAGCGAAGCTTCCTAGCTCCCTTTGGTTCGGTCACCAGGCCAGGCGAGCCCGACGCCACCGGCGCATCAGATGATTGAGAGCATTCGCTGACGCCGTATCGCTGAGCACTAGCACGAGGTTCATCTGCATGGTCTTCACTTTCTACATAGCTACTGAAACGAAAAAAGACATCATCATCGTTCCAACGGAGGTACCAATTCAGAAAGGGGACGGCACTTATCATCTAATCCTTCCACAATTTTTTAAAAACTAAGCTGCTCATATTTAACATCACATGTTAATTTTCTTGTTGAAAAATATAAAAAAGGTACTAGTACTATTCAGAGGCCGATGGTGTACATATTAACAAGTTTGAGGGCCATACATGTATTTTCAAAGTTCAGAGGCATGTGGTGTACAACTTAACAAGTTTAGATCACAAAAATATCAAAAGGTACTATTCAGAGGCCCATGGTGTACGTCGGTCAGTCGGTCTTGCATGCATGGCCCGATGGTCTCGACTGTCCTTGTGTTGACCGCTCACTGCTGAGCTACGAAGGTTCCCCTGCACTTCCCTTCTCTGAAGATTTTTGTATTGCCGTTGATATAGGGATTAAAATCCATTTTTGCTGAGTCCTTGTTTAGTCCCTCCTAATGAGCTTCATTTTTCCTTCAGGATTTTTTTACGGTACAAAGTGAGGAGTTGTACTGTCAGCTGCTCAGATCTATAGCCAATGAGACGACACATATATATGGCTGCTGTTGTCTTCACTCATCTTAACTAGTGCAACGTGTTTTAACCGCTGCTTAATGCCTTATTATAGTGATGATGGCACTGGGAAAAAAAGGGAAGAAAAGGACAGGTCAAACAAAGCACACACTTTGGTTACTTTCATCGTTTCACATGCCGATGGACCGGTTGCAGGTACTGAAGATTGTGACTAGTCGGGTTCAGAACTTTAGATCCGGAAGGTACATCATACACGCAGGCAAGCACACAGAATGCAGTCCACACTGCACACGATCCTTCCTGGAAATTTCCTGGAAATTGCTTGCCCAAGCAGACGTGACTACCGCATCAGGGACCAACCTACGGTGATGAGGACACTGAATCTACGGCTATGGTGACCAAATCGATGGCACTGGCGATGAGGAGCAAATCTGCGGTGATGGCGATCACATCCATTTGTTCAGGTTCTACTATCTCTAAAATCAACCTCCATTCTCTCTGATATTCAAAGATATTTTGACATTCCTGATCATGATTCATACATCAAAATCAGGCAACCGGAGGTCTTAAACATTGTAGGAAATAGATAGATAATAAGTAGATTAATAAGACAATCTAAGACCAACAGAACCCAACAAGTGAGCCATCCTGTCACTAACTCTAGGACATATACTACAGAATAAAACTTGAACCAAAACTGAAAAACAGTAAGGGAGGATGCGCAATCGCTGAACCCATCAGCAGCCCTCCAGCAATCATCAGGAAGTCGGACCATCTTCTTCTTGCCTCCTAGCTTCAGCATATCCGTGATGCCTAGTGCTCTGTTTCTGAAACAGAGAACAAGTGTGAGTATACATAACAGAGACAAACAAAGAAAATAAACAAACTGAAAGCGTGCTTGATTTGAAACAAACAAAAAGTCGCACCTCCATGGTTCTTCAAGAGTAGGAACATTGGCCAGATTTCTGCTTCCCACACTACAACACGTCATTGAATTAAAGGCATTTGGTTAAAGGCATTTTTCTAAAATTGCCTTAAAATCTTTTTTAAAGGCATTTTTATGAAAATGCCTTTAAAACTACTTTTTTTGGAGGCATTTTTAGGAACATGCCTTAATTAGCTCTGGCATTGGAGGCGTGTTTTGAAAATGCTTTAAATAACTCTACCATCGGAGGCATTTTTTTAAAACGCCTTAAATAGCTCTAGTATTTGGAGGCATTTTTTTTGAAATGCCTTCTATAGTCCACTACGCATGCAGGGCACAAAGCACAATTGGCCTTATCCTTTGTTACCGAGAATAATTATGGAAGTTACTTGCACAAATTTGTTAGCCCCGCACGACATTTGGGCCTTATCGTTTGGGCCTCCCCTGCCTGTGCAGCCCCGCACATCACACTGCCTGTGTAGCTCCTCCCCCGAATCAGCCTCCCCAGCATCGAGTCGAGTAAAAAAAGCAAACGCAGCGGCGGCGCGGTGGCTGGCGACTCCGATCAAGCCCGGGCCTCCTGCTCCGGCACAGGGAGGACGGCGCGGCTGCGGGGAGGCGACGAGGTGCCGCGTCTGCGAGGAGGCGGCGGGGTTGCGTGAAGGCGGCGCGGCTCCATTGGGCGGCGAGGTGAGTTCTCGTGAGTTCGCACGCGACGGTCCTCCACCAATTCTGCGCCACCGAGATCTGAAGGGCTCCTCCACGAGCATCGAGCATCGGTGAGTAAATCTCACACATGGCCGAGATCCTGAAGTGTTCCTATTGTCTCTGTGCATGGCTCTATGACTGAGTTTAACGATAAGACTAAAAGTGAGTAGTATAGAGTCAATTCGTGTCAGATCAGTTATCTAAGACGAGCGTTCCTGTTGCCTCCATCCATCGCTTATGCTAATTTGTGTCAGATTTGGTTTTGTGCACATGTGTCAGATGTTGCTGGTGTGTGAATATAATATACTCTGTCAAATAATAGGAACATTATTATGCTATGAATGATTGTTTAGTTTTAATAGCCATCCTTGTCTTCTCTTTTCAGCACTGGGAAACCTATTTTAGTAGTAGAGAGATTTATAGTATTGCAGCCAACATGGACAAGCAGTGGATGAGAGCACCTAGGTAATATATTAGTTACAAATTGCTCTTGTTTTCCCTGTGTCGAGTACAGTTCCATAGAAAGCTTAATTTTCATTGTTGCATCTTAGGTGGTCAGTCGAGTATGATGAAGGCCTTCGTAACTTTATATTATTTGCCTTCGCTACATCAGCCCAACAGAATAGGGTACTTTGTCCTTGCCGTGATTGTGGAAATAATTACTGGTTAGAGGCAGAAGATGTTCGGGATCATTTGATTTCCACTGGGTTCATGGATGGATACTCTTCCTGGATTCATCATGGCGAGGGCATGTCATCTGTACCGAGTCCTGCTTTGCACTCACAATCAGAGGACGATGATGCTGAGGTGGATCCAATGGAGCAGATGCTAATGGAGGGTTTTGGGATGTATGATGCTGGTGCTTTAGGTGACGAAGAGGGATTTGAGGATGAGGATGATATTGATGCTGAAGCATACTACAAGTTAGTTCGTGATGGGAGCCAAGAGTTGTATCCGGCTGCAAGACATTCTCAAAGCTACAATTTCTCATCAGGCTCCTTACCTTGAAGAATCGATGGAGAGTGGGCAATGGTTACTTTGATGAGCTCCTGCCTTTAATTAAGGATGCACTTCCAGAGGGTGAGGTGCTGCAATGGAGTCATCTTTGTAGGATGATATGGAAGTAATAAAGTGTGGTATGGAGGTTGGTTTGGCATCTCCAAATAGTAAAAAGCTGGTGGCATTGGGTACCATTCAGAAAACTGATAGGAAAGCTACAGCTAAGGATGGCCAACCATTGGCAGATTACATTGAAGTCCTTGTGAATATTGTTTACAAACAGACAACCATATTGCCTCGTGCACATGGGAAGATACAGAATTTAGGAAGTGCAAATGCTCGTTGTATACCATGGCCTCGGCAAAATGTATGATCTCTAGACTTGAAAAGGTTCTTTTGTTTATTTCTAATCATGAAAGACTAAAGTCTACTTTGTTGTAACCATATTGCAGATCATTTGTACAGATGGCACTCCATTGCAGGTAGCACACTGTTTTAGCTGACACTTTTTAAAGTTTGACTTGAAATCTGAAATTTTCTATTATAGTTTTGTAGTTCCATTGACAAAGTCACCCTAAACACAAATTGTGGGACAGCAGGAGCAAAAAGGTCGACATCAAAACATGATGCTACCAGGCCTAATAAAGTCCAAGATGCTTCACAGAGTTTGCCACAAAGCAAGATATCAAAGAAGCCATGTAAAGGAAAAATAGAGCAACCCCAGTCTCTGGGCCACAAAGGTAACATCTGAATTGTGGTACTTCTGCTATTGATTTGTTTCTTTGTTAATCTGCTGCTGATCTCATAGCTTAATTAATTAGTTGCATTGCATTCCACTGTTCCATTCCATCCATCCATTGACAAAACTGATGCTGTTGAGTCACCGTTTGGGCTGCTGAATTGCTGATACGATTTTGTGATTCAACTTTGAAAAGCAAGGCCTTTGCCTTGAAGACAAACTGGGCTATTTCATTGCTCTTATATTCGTTTGATTTTAGATTACAGTGAGATCTATCCACAGAGCAATAATTGGAAATGCTAGCAGAGCAGAACTTTTTAGTAATTAGCACTACTTCATTCAGTCTTGTATCGCATATGCTTTAGCATGCTAGCCATTTGGCCTACAATCTCAAAACGCAGCAGCTGCCTGTTCTATATTCCTATCGGTGCACTCTTGCAACTTCTGTTCATTCTGGAGAACATCCTATTCCTATGTACCTGTTGTAGTGCAACAAGATCTGCCATGCATTGGACACTAGCAGCAGCATTATTGCTAGTGCTTTTGATTTGGATTGGCTTGGTTTGGTTCAGGGGGCTCAACCTTCTAGCTGCTTGGCCATTAGCATGCATGAGACTAAATTTCATAGTCATTTATGAAAATTCAGTGTTAATATCTGTAATGGTAAAGATTAGGACACTAATTATTTACCCTCACGCATTGGGATATATATGGCATTGATGTGAACATGTTTTAAATGGTGTAGGAAGCCTCATTCTGGAGCGAGGACCTAAACATCAGGGCTGAGGAACACCATGGAGATGAATATTTGATTATTTTTCTGCCCTATGATTGTGTATGGTTACAAATATGACTATGTGTATCTGAAAGGTTAAAATGTTTGGATGTGGGGTGTTAGATTGTGGTATCTTTGACTTATTGTTAAATGGATTGTGCTGATTTGATAATGGTTTTACCGATTTGATAATTGAATGTGCCGATTTAGTACTGCTGGCTAGCAGTGTAATGGTAACTTGGTTTTGGAGGCATTTTTAATAATGCCTCCAGTAATGTTTGAAGGCCTGTACACAATGCCTCTAAAAAGTATTTTAGGCATCTAGAAAATGCCTTTGAATGTTGATTTCAGAAGGCATTTTGAAAAAATGCCTCAAAAGGTCTTTTCGCGTCCAGGTTTTAGCCAGCACTTTTAAGAATGCCTAAAAAGTCTTTCAAGGCATTTTGACTACTTTTGAAGGCGTTTCTAAATGCCTTGTAAGATGGGATGTCCTGTAGTGCCATGCAGCATTGACGCCATTATTCAGATTTCCTGTCCCAGGGAGCTTGCTTGTGCAGCTCTTTTTGTGCCTCCACAGGTGAGAGGTGCCATTGGTAGAGCGACCACTGATGTACGCCCTGTCACAATGGTGGGGTTTCTCTGAGCGGTTTCAGTTATCTGAGTCCTGGGCAGTGGATCTAGTGGAGTGTGAGTCGGTGGGTGAGGCGAGGCCCCCACGTTTTTTTTTTTTTTTTTTTTTTTTTTGAGAAGGAACATGTATTAATCTTGGTGCATTACACCGACCCTTTTACAAAACAAAATCAGGATCGGTGGTTTTCAATGGTGCCGTGGACGGGATTGTTCTGGCGATGCATCGTTAGAGCCGGGGATCGACGATCTTGCGTGTGCGGCTTGGGGGCGTTGGTCCCGTGGTGGAGGAGTGATGGTAGCCGCCGGGCCTGCAGCGGGCTGCGGCACAAATACTGGTAACGACGGCGCGGTTCCGGCGGCCGGCTTTCTACTCCTCTCCCAGGTGGTGGTGGTGTAGCTTGTGTTTGTGTGTTGTGTCGATGTCCCAATCCGACCGTTTGTTACGGATGGAGGCTCGTGTTGATGACCCAATCCAACCGAGCGGAGCTTCATGTTAATTTTCTCCCTTCCGAGTAGTGTTGTTCTAACAAGTGGTAGGGGAGGGATGTCTCCCCTAAGTTGAGTTGAGTAGGCGCCCGTTGTGGCGCGAGTTGAGTTGATTTGGTACCTAGGTGTGCAGGTGTAGTAGGGTACCCTCCACATTTGTATGGTTTTTCTGGCCCGGTTTCCAGTTAAAAAACTGGGCTGGCACTTGCCTTTTCATTTTTTTTTCGTCTAATAGAAATCGCGGAAAAGCTTTTGCCGCCCCTTCTAAAAAAGAAGAAAGGGGTAGGGATAAAAATGACATTTCACCTCGCTTCTCTCCTCGAAAACCAGAAATAAATATTTTATTAGGCGAAGTGTGCACCAGTAAATTTGAAGAATCAGAGTGTCCTTAATCAAATCGCTTCATTTTGTGTGTCCAGCAGTAAATGGAGGTCACCTTGAGTGTCCCGAGCAAATTGTTATCCCAGTAGTGTAGGTACAGTTGATGTTCAGTACAAGCTCGAGCATGTGTGGTGTGGATGAAGTTCGTTGCACTACTTGTTCACACTATTCATGCCTCGCCACAGAATGGTGTAAAACTGTGAAATGCAGCTGCCGTCATGAGGAACACAGCTGGTCGTTACTCTCCTGTGCACTCATGTGGAAGTGTGAGCAGCAAGCGGAGTTGCACTACCGGAATCCAGCGATATCCCGTGAGCAAGCCGTTTCCGTGAGCTCGAGGCAATAATCACGGAAAAACACGGGATATCCCGTGAGCAGCGTGAACACATCACGGAAAGAATTGACCCACGGGATAACCAATTTCCGTGATGGAAAACCTCACGGGATATCACTTCGACCCTTTCCGTGAGAAGGCCGCCACGGGAAACAAAGACGGCCGTCGCCCCCAGCCCGCTCCCGTCACTCCGTCCACACTTTCCCGTGATAACTCCGTCAAGCTCACGGATACCTCTTTTCCCGTGAGCAAAGCTTTCCCGTGGGGCTGAACAAGGCCTCCGGCAAAGGGGACCCTTTCCGTGGCGCCACAACCTGCTCATTAATAATTATGTTCTGATTATTGGTTTTCAATCTCTTCATAATTACGTTCTATTTAATTTTGCATTTTTACTAATTATCTATATGTATTTGCAGGTCATTCAAAAGATGCCTCGAACGAATGTGTTCAAGAGAATGACTAGGAGGTTCGAAGTGTAGCCTCGCTAGGGCAAGGGCGGGGACGAAGGGGAGGCGTCGAGCCGACCACCGCCACGGGGTAGGGCGGGGGCAGCGTCGTGCACCCCGACCACCGTCGCCACCACCGGTGGTGCAGGGAGGAGGAGGAGGAGGAGGAGGCGGAGGGCGAGGACCTCGGGCGCCGCACCACGCGGACCGCTTCGGCGTCGCACCACGAGGAGGGACTAGCCGTAGTACGGAGGGGGTTCCTCTTCCTCCGGTCGAGGCGTGTCTACTTGCGAGGCCCCTCCGGACTCCCGATCGACAACCTCGTGAGGAGCGTAAACCCGACCATAAGACCAACACGCCCAAGGTAATTTACTTTACACTTTAGCACTACTTTCTTATTTTTCGTGGTTTCAAAATCGTAATAGGAACTAATAGTTATTCTTGATCATTTGGGCAGGGGTTTTGTTGTCACCGCTAACTTCGGTTCAAGGGCGCCAGCCCGCCAAAGATTCTTGGTGTTCTCGTGAGGAAGCACTACCCCGGCCTTATTAAAATCGACGGAGAAGAGTATGCTGTCACGTCGTTCCACCAGTACGCGGAATTTCTGGACAACTATGATGACGATGGCATTAAATATGCTAACAAGGCTGTTCGTGTGGTCAAAGAGTTTTGGGTAAGTCTATGTCGCACTGTACAAATACATCGCTCCAAATTCTAATGTTAGAAATAATGACTTATTACATTGCTTCTATGTGCAGAAATACTTCAAGTGCGAGGAGGGATACGAGGCTGAGGCGGAGGAAGTGGCTCTAAACGCCTGTTTCAAGCATGTGGCAGACATGTGGTACGAGGCACGCGGCCAGGCCGTCGGGGGCGGTACGCCAAGTAAAGGAGAAAAAGAAGGCTCGATAAGCATGAATGGAAAACGCTGAATCTGACCAAAGAACAATACATGGAGGTAAATATTGAATGCTCATACTAAGTTTAATTATGCTTAATGTGATTTTTATAATCTGTGTTATACTTGGTGTCTTGTAGGTGATTCCGGAGTGGTGCTTGGTGCATAGGCGTTGCTTTGGAGCTTCAGTGGACAAGTGGGTCGATATGACTTTCGGGACGCCCACAACGACTACCGGGACGGGCGTGCCATGATGCCAAAACCACACCATCAAGGCAACCTTAATCTCGCTACCTACCAAGCTAGATATGTAAGTGTTATCCAATTCCTATTTTATGATGTGCAACTCAATACTTTCTTACCATTCTAGCTACTTTTCTTTTTCTCACACAGAGCGGAGACACATGGCACGCCAATCAGCACGCTCGAGGCCTTTGCTAACTCCCACACGGCAGGTATAAAGATCCCGCGGTCGCCTTCAACCCCGAGGCTGGGCCCGAAGCCTACACCAACCCGACCGCCTACGAAAGATCGGTAGGGTACCGAAGTGGCGAGGGAGCAAAGATGGAGAAAGCTTCGATCCCCGCCCCACGACATTGAGGGGGACATCGCCATGATCGCCGGAGGAGGCAAGAAGCACGGACGGTACTATTTGGGTGATAGCGTTATCAACCCTCACAACACAAAGAAGCTATCTGAGCTCCGAACACGCTCGGGGGGCCCGGTGATACGCGAGCGGCCAACCACTTACCAGGCTACGGTCTCCAGACTTCAGGTTTATTTATTTTTAATTAAGGTTCATTTATCGTTGAATACTATTTCTCCGTGTTCTAACTTTGTGTTGAAATAGGCCGAGATAGAGGAAGAGAGGAAGCGACGGGAGGAGGCTGAGGAGAGGGAGCGGGCAAGGGCTCTGGCGGAGCAAGAGAGGGCTCGAGCGGAGCAAGAGAGGGCTGAGCAGCACCAGAAGAGCATGGAAGCTCTCATGGCGTACCTCCAGCGCGTTGGTGGCCAGGTTGGTGTGCAGCGCCACCGAGATCGCCTTCCCGCCACCGCCCGTCTTAAATCCCACCGCCCGTCGTCGTCCCCACCGCCCGTCTACGGTTAGCCGTCGATCTTCCCTCCACCGCATGGAGCCTCTCCCGTGAGTTTGTCTCCCCGTAACTCGAAATATGCATATATGAATGTGAATGGATATGATCTGGAGTTTTGAATGCACCATGAGATGTGCACGTGGACATGTGGTTCTCGGCCATCGAGCCGTTGTTTTCTTGCAGGTTGGAAAGCCCTCCGTGCAGGGGAGGTGCTGCCGAAATTTCTAACTATTTCTCTTCTTTTTTCAAGTTAATAGATTCTACCTTCAATTTTGTCTCACAAATTTCTAACTATTTATCTTTGCCTACGTGCAGGGGAAAATTCTCATGCCTCGAACCCAACTCGAACCAATCTCAACCGGACGCTTGGGAACGCCGGAAGGTTGGAGGCGTGGGCCGTAAATTTGTCATGATTTAGGTTCAAAACTTGTGCACTTGAACTTGTGAACTTGGATTTTATGTGAGTTTGTGAACTTGTGGTTGCACTATTGGACATGTGGTTGAACTTGTGACTTTGTTGGATATGATGTAATATATATGTGGTATTATGGATTTATCGAGCCATATATGTGGTATTATGGATATTATGAAATCTGTGTATGTATATATATATTTATATGTGCCAACAATGTCTTTGGAACAAAAAAAAAAAAAAAAAAAGGTCAATTTCCGTGAGCCACACACGGAAATTGACCAAATATTTCCGTGAGTGGCACCGCTCACGGAAATTGACTAAAGATTTCCCGTGAAACAGACATTGACACACGGGAAAGGGAGAGGATATCCCGTGAGCTGCACCGTTACGCTCCACGGGATACCTCAAAACGCCGTTTCATGCCACAGGCCACGTAGGCCATAACGGGGTTTTACCCCTCCCCGTTGACGGTGCCAAACCCCCCCCAAGTATATCCCGTGTGCTAAATGGGGGATCACGGGAAAGGATATCCCGTGGGTATGACTCCGACGCGGTTCACGGGAAAGGGCAATTTCCGTCGATTTCGTTCCGTCCACGGCTATCCCGTGATTTACCGCCGGGATAGGGTTTCCCGTGATGAAAACGGGCTTTCCCGTGTCTGCGAAGGCCTCACGGGAAATCGGCAGGTTCCGGTAGTGTTGGATAGTTAGTAGATAACTGAGTTGCTGGCTTGCTGCTGCAAAGAGAAGAGAGTTTCAAACGATGTTCAGACAGAATGGCGGCTAGTACGTATTTGACGAGTCGAGCCCATTTGATGCTTAATATGAACATGGAAATTTAATTTCATGATCGGAAACTGAATTGCATTGGATGGATCGCACGAGCATGTTGACACCGTGGAGCTCGACGGCCAACGCGGAGATTGCTTCGCTGTCCATAGTGTGTGTGTGCGTGCATGTGTACGGTGTGAGCTTATTATGCTTAAGTTCACGTTCTACAGTTTGTACCTGAAGTATTGTGGTATAAAAAAAAAATCATACTGCAAAACTTATTGTATATATGTAACACATTACCAGCACTTTATTTTATTTTTAACGGCTGATAAACCCGTTCCAACAATTATTCGATCGATTATATATCTCGGAGTCATATCGAGCCACTCAGCCTAATAATCTTTGCTATTAGCTTATTTCTGCTGCAGCTCCACGTACGGTAACAGCTGTGGCAGCCCCAGGCCGGCCCGCCTGGCCTTGCTAAACTCCACAACCCTGTCCACGTCCGGGATCAGCCCCTTGACAGCATCCAGCGCGCAGAACCGCTCCGCCCACGCCACCAGCAGCGGCGTCTTGGTGGCGTCGACGACCTTCACCCCGCAGATGGCCTCGGTGGCGTACAGCCATCCAAGGTGGCCGCCAAGCACGACGTCCACCAGCCCCACGCTGTCCCCTCCGAAGAACGCCTTCGTCCCCCTTGGAGCACTCCTTGAACGCCTGTTCCAGCGTCTGCAGAACCGCCACGGCCTGCGTCGCGGCCTCCACCCTCTCCTCTCGGCCGTCCTGCCTTTGATAACGGGTACCCACGTGCTGTAAAACTGCCATAGTTCCATGCAAGCGTTATTGTAGTTCACGGACGCCTGGAGAAGCTGAGAGAGGGTGCCAGCAGTTGTTACCTTGTCATCGACGTAGAAGGCCCAGAAGCGAGCAACCGCACGGTCGTAAGGGTCAGAGGGAAGGATGGGCGCGCAGCCGGCGGCGGCAGGGAAAGCGTCGTCGACATACTGCACGATGATCCCAGACTCGCAGACGGGCTTGCCGTCGTGGATGAGCACGGGCACCTTCTTGAACACAGGGTTGGACTTGAGGAGTAGCTCGCTCTTGTCAAAGAGGCTCTCCTCGGTGTAAGAGTAGGTGAGGCCTTTCAGATTGAGCGCGATGCGCGCCCTGATCACGAACGGGCTCACCCATAACCCCAGCAGCGTAAGCCCTTCGCCACCACCGGAGGCTTCTCCTTCTCCTGCCATGCTAGCTAGCTACGGCTTCCAGTGATACCTTTGAACTTGCCTTTCTTTCTTCTTCTTTTTTTTTATTGTTTTTTTTTTTTGGTTTTGAGAGAGAGCTGAGAACTGACCCTTGTGGCCTTGTCTAGTGTGAGCCGTGATGGTCATGCGTTTGTGCATCTATATATATACACACGTACACACACGGGGACTGGTTCTTGACTTCCGAGACCTGAGAGTAGCAAACTCTGTTTCGTTCTCACGCGCGGGGACTGCTTGATGAATCCGGTGCAGCCCATGTGTGGGTCCTGTGTTGCATAACGTTCGTCACCAATGACGTACGCGCTGTTGATCTTGATTTTCTACCGTCCAGGTCTTTGCCGTGGCGTTGTTGGTGTTGCTATCCCGGGCACCTAGAGTCACTACCAGAATCCGAATAGCCTTGAGTGCCCAAAACCGCCAAGGATAGAGGAAAAACCGCCAAGGAAATGATCCTTGACCATAAACCGTCAAGCAAAAGCACTTTCAAGAATAGAGTGTAAGGGAAATTAGTTTCCTTGGCGGTTTCGACGCTCAAGGATAATTTCCTTGGAGGCTAACCGCCAAGCAAATGAGGCCCTGACTTAATTTGTCAAATGGTCAAGGAAATGGATGTACCGCTAAGGAAAGGTGTTTACTTGAGTGTGACACACCTCCAAGGAAATTAGTTTTCTTGAGGGCTAGGAACCGTCAAGGTAAATACATATTTTCTTGGGGGTTTCAAACCTTCAAGGAAACACCGTTTTCTTGGTTGCATGAACCGACAAGATAATTTATATTCTTGAGGGTAAAACTTTAAATCCTTGACTGCATGAACCGCCAAGTAAATTCTAATTTCCTTAACTGTGCGAACCACTCAAGGTAATCATTGTTTTCCTTGGCTACCATAACCGCCAAGTTAATTCTCACAGTGTATAACCAGCATGGTAATTACAATTCCATTCCCATAAATACATCCTTAGGAACCATATATTTAAACATAACCAGAAAGTCATCCATATAAATATATATTCCAGCCAACATGAATATATGTTCCAACCAACATCCATACTGGTTCATTACAACAATTTCATGCCTAGATATTAATACTCCATCAAACAAGGTTCATGCCTAGATGGCAAATAGTCTGCAAATATTCCTAGGTCTAGGTGGCAATATAGCATCATTCCTACATGTCAACACCACATGCATATGGAAAATAATTGCCAGCAACTAAACATTAGCAAAAGGTTAGCTGCACATCAGCCTAACTTTGTACCAAAATCTACCAAAAGAAGGTCCATGTCTGCCACTTGGAGCTGTTGGCATTAGTTAGTCACCCTTGTGCCACTTCCATGTGTAGGCATGTTGATCTCCCTGACTGTAGGATCACCTGAAACATTTTCATCCACATTGTCTTGGAGAGAATCGTCTTCACCATTGTCTTCAAGCTCCTCGTCACTTTCTACTTCAAAGTGGCCATCAACATCAGATTCAAGGTCATCATTGTTATCACTTCCATCCCAAGTGTGGTCATCCTCATCATCATGTTCTAAATTAGGATCACCGTCTATGCCATCATATCCATGTGATGATCCCGTGACCTACAAAATACACAATATATATGCACTTTATTTTTGGAATCCTGCGACAAGCAAAACTGAAGTAATAACTAGAAGCATTGCAAATATAAATTGCTGTGATCTTTGAATTCACATTATTTGTAGCGATCAATGTATCACCTTAAATCTACCAGCTTATAAGATACGACTCATATCTCATAAAGCCATTTCTAATCAACAGAAGCCACTTGTTCATTTGCTGCAACTCAAGTTGGCGGTCTGCCACGAAAATAGTAATTATTGTCTAGATAATCATCCTCCAAGCACAACAAATATATTTTAGTTTCATCACAAATTCACGTAACTATCACCCAAATGTAGCTATGCGTAAAACATGTGCATTCTAGTAAACATTGGCGGATATTCAACAAGCTAATAACATAGTTTACTATTCGTAGAACTACCACCCAAATCTGGTCACACAACAGCAAGCTTCCAAGAGTTAAGATAGAAGATGACATTTTTACCTCTGCCTAGTGACCTCGATGGCAACAAGAAGAAAGGTGGATAGAAGAGTTGAACCCTTTAGTGCTACCTTCTTGGATACTTTGCAATATGCATAGGAAAGAAAGAACTAATCGAAACTGATCTATTTCCAACAAGGAGACATGTAAGCATTTCAATAGTTGCGAGATCCACCACAAGAACACTTACATGCGAGAAGATGGCAGATCTGGACTAAATCCTGGCCGGTTCCTCTACAAAATCAACGAAGGTAGTAAACATGACATCAAAATCGAGCTAAATATGTTACTTCTCCAAAGAGGGGAAGAGATGCCGTCTGGACTGAATGAAAGTTTGGCAAGCAAAGTAACCCAAACCTTGAATCTTTCTAGCCTTTCGCTCCTTTGTGCAACCAAGAGGTGAAGAGGGAAAGAGATGGCGTCGACTCCTTTCTCGCAACCAAGAAAAAACAAGAAATTAAGTAGTCTTTACCGCTGAAACCTGGATGCCTAAGCCCGGTGCCCGGCGCTTGTGGGTGGCCGCTGCCGCCGGCCGTGTCCGGGGCCGCCTGTCGGGTGCCGAGGATGCGGGCGGGCGTGACTCGCGCGACGGGGAGGGGGGGGGCTCGGGCATCGGCGCCATGGGAGAAGTGGCGGCGGTACCGTGGGGCGGAGCTGGCCGGGCGCCGGAGCGGCGGCGGTGCGGGCGGCGGTGGAGCGGCGCGCCGTGCGGGTGCGCTCCCGCAGCGGGCGGCGGCGGGCGGAGAGCTTCGCCGCGGCGCACGAGCGGGGCTCGCCCTTCACGGGCGGCGGCCTTTTTTTTTTCTTCCACTGTGACTCGTGAGTTGTGAAATTGGGGGAGGGACTCACCGAGAAGGGACCGAGGGTTGGACCGCAAAGTGGTGGCAAGAGGGTTTTGGCACGGTTCGGCTTTGGCGCCGTGGCGCCGATCTCCCGCCACGGTTGGGACGCCGGGAGCCTCCTAAATTTTGCCGCCCGAACCAACGAATTTGGGATGGAACTCATTTGTGATGGTGGGTGATATATAAATATAAAAATAAAACTTCTTTGTGTTTAATATAAAAATTAAAATGTGGTACTCAATATAAATATAAAAAAAAAATTACTTCGGACAAGTAAATTTATATATGTCCTTTCTATAATATTTTATATATTTTAGCAATGTTTGATTCTAACTACTAGCTAATTTCCTCTTTTTACTTTTCTCAATAATTTATTTTCAAGATGGCATCATAGTGTTAACATTATTTATATAAAAGTTGCGGGTTGCGATGGCGCCGGGGCATTCGCGAGTTCTATCATACCGCATGCACTAGTGCCTAAAAGCTTTTTTGTGGCGGGCAAAAAGAACTTGCGTGGCGGCGCGCCGCCGCAAACAAAGGTCACGGTTAATCATACGGCATCCGTGGCGGGCTACAAAGGCCTTCGTCACGGTTAATGAATCCCGCGGGCGGGCGTGCTATAGTGCCCGCCACGAAAACATTTTCGAAAAAAAAGAAGAAACCCTAGATAGGCCCTACGAGCCCATCTAGGCCCGTAAGCCGCCCCCACGCCGCCCCACCGCCGCACCAACCCGCTCGACGCCGTCCCTGCTGCCGGACGAACCGCTTTGATCCGGCGCCGCCCGCCCGCCGCTATCCGCCGCCGCCTCCTCGTCGGCTCCGCCGCGGGATTCGCCGCGCGCTGAAGAGGAGCGCGCCGCCGCCGGGATTCGAACCGCGCCGCCGGGGCGCGCTGCTGGCCGGAGGGAGCCGCTGACGACGCCGCTCCGCCTCGCCGAGCGGATCCGCGCCGGGGGCGCTGTCGTCGACGCCCGCCACGCGGTGGAGCGCCGGCGGTTGGAGGAGGGGAAGGAGCGCCACGGTGGAGCGCCGGGCCGCCGTCGCCGAGGACGTCCGCCACGCCCGGCGCGGCTGGGAGGGGGAGGCGACCGGATCCGCACGCCGGAGAGGAGGTGGGGGCCGGATCCGCGCCCCGAGGAGCCGCCGTGTCCCCCGAGCGCCGCCATCGGCCGGAAGGAGAGGAGAGGGGAGCGCCAGGTGTGTCGCAGGTGGCGCCTAACTTCGCGAGAGAGAGGAGAGGCTAACTTCGAGAGAGAGGAGAGGCTGCCGGGCTGAGAGAAAGTGAGAGAGAGAGAGTGGAGAGATTGGAATACCGAAACCCTAACTTCGTGTTATATAGGGGGCTGCCCGATTGGGCCTCGCGCCTTATGGGCTGTTTTGTGGCGGCCTTTTAAGATGCCCGCCACGGGAAAGATTTTTTGCGTGGTGGGCACCTTTAACACGCCCGCCACACAAAGATTTTATTTTGCGTGGCGTGCGTGTTAAGGTGCCCGCCACGCAAAAAAATCTTTCCCGTGATCGCAAAAACGCCCGCCACGTAAAAAAAGCCGACGTGGCGGGAGTATTTTCCGTGACGGGCCAAAAAGTGCCCGCCACGGAAAAAGATTTTGCAAGTGCTCGCAAAATCATTTCGTTACTAGTGATGCATCTTGGAGACCTCGCGAGCATCATCTCCCAAATGGCCTGCTCATGCTTGTTAGCTTGTTCGTGTTCGCAGGTCTCGGGCGCCATCGGCACAGGGCGGCGCGTGTGGTGACCGGCAACCTACCGCGGCGACCCGACAGCTAGGCAAGCGCGTCTTGCGGTGGTGTGGGCGGGCACTCGCGGCTGCTAGAGAGCTATCGGGTCGGTGCGAGCGCGCGAGGCGGCGGTCGATGAGCGGCGGTCGGTCGAGCATCATGCCGATGTTGTGTCAAAGCCCGGCAAGCCGAGGAGTCCTAGAGTTAATTTGCTTGCTCATGGTTGGATGTGAATTGAATGGTTGAGATGTCGATTGTAGAGACAAGTCACTTTGCCGACTTTAGAGGATCTCATTCCCAATGGGCATATCGACACAAAACATGTCTAGGGTTGGGGGCGCCTCATTAGACAGCATGCCGCTGAAGGGAGGCGGGCTGCCCATCATGTCACCAAAGGGAGAGGACTGCCCGCGGTGTTAGACGTTGCGTGCTTCCTAGGGTTTTTATCTCCAAATTAACATAAGATAATTATAATTATAATAATATATCTAAATTCTGCTAGGTAAATCTATAAACTTGCATAACAACATGGTTTTTGTGTATAATCTTTGCATAAAAAAAAAATCAAAGGATGTAAACTAATGGTCCTATACATTGTTATCAAATTGCATCTCACATAGTTATGTAACTAGACGAGATATATCCCTTTGTGAACAATGTATAGTTCAAGTTTGTTAATATGAGTTCAAACTTTTATGGTAAGGTAATATAACCAAATTATGATCTCATGCCAAATTTTATGATTTTTAGAGACCATTACGATATTATTATTATTTTTTTAAGTGGGAGTCTCCAAAATACTTATAATTATTTCATTGGGTGCTAACCTCCAAGAAAATTAAATAACCCTCAAGGAAATTATAATTTACTTGGCGGTTTGGAAGAACACTCAAGGAAATTGAACATTTTTTTTGGCGGTCACAATTAGCCATTTCTTTGGCGGTTTGAAAGTGCACTCAAGGAAATAAGTAATTTCCTTGGCAAAGGGTTGAAATCCGCCAAGGAAACTCTGTAATACCTTGGCGGTTTAGTGCAACCGCCAAGAAATATATATTTCCTTGTGTGCAGGTCACCACCGGCAAGGAAACTACCCTTTCCTTGACGGTTTGATTTTGGCACTCAAGGAAATTTCTGGCCGCCAAGGTAATTCCGGATTCGGTAGTGAGTGAGGATATACGTCATGCCACGCCCGTAAAGTAGGATTTTGTGGCCCTCGCTCGACCGAAACACAAAATGCGGCACTTTCATCTTGACAAATAAAACAACTAAATTAGGTTCTATTATTAATAACCTATAACTTCTAATAATAAGAACTATAATAGGTGTTTAGGTGTGATTAGGTGTGCATCCCCTTCAATTTCCTCTAGCCACTGGTCATGGCAAGCGCCGCCTCACCTCGCCACATCGTCATGCTGCCATCTACAGTGTGCACTTTAAGTGATGGTCGATGCCCATGCCCGGTGCATTGAATTGTCACATGGAAGGCAAGTTGTTACCGTGAACTTGAGAGTTGGAATGTTGCAATGGAGACAGGTAGGTGATTCGTGAATGCTGGCACGATGATTCTTGTAGGTGCATCAAGAAAACGAAAAAGCAAGTAGAACTTATGTTTATTGGGCCTAAACTAACCAGGCTTAGTGACTAATTACTGATTGGGCCCACTTTTTTTTTTGGGGGGAGTAGCATGGTCGTTCCACTTGTGCCACCCCGCGTACGGCCTTGCGTCTTGCATATCTTCGGCCAGCCACAGCTACTCTAGACTACCCAACTCCTTGACACGACATAAATCTGGACAAGTTACCCATAGTTTTCTCACTTGGGGAATATTCGAGACCTTCACTAGGCCATAACATCATGCAATTCCAAGGATCTCAGAGAGGAAAAGGGGGTTCTCCACCCCCTTATCTATGTGCACATCTGTCAATTGGAGCTTCTTCAAGCCAGTGGTCTCCAATCCAAGATGTCGTGGGAGAGCTCTCAGATTGAGGCAGCAGTCAAGGCCAAAATATTCAATTTTGGCAGGAGATGGCAGTCAAGCTCTGCTCTGAGGGGGTTCCAAACAAGCTATCGTGGCTATGATGTAAATAAAAAACTACAGCTTTCAAGACAAAACAACACATAGATGTCAAAACTCTGGATGACGCCTCCCGTTGCAATGCACGGGCTCTTTTGCTAGTAGAAGATAAATAACAAAATGTGTTCGAACTTTTGCCACTTCTAAAGATAGTGTCTGGAAAAACTCGTAGTCCTGCAATGATAGCTCCAACTGGACGGATGATTATTAGTCTACTAATTGGGTATTACTATATACAATACTATGTATGTGAAATTTCCGACGAAGGTGCGGCCGCTCTGGAACGTAAGTTGACCTTCCCTTTGTTATAACTTCTCAACTGGCCTGATAATCATATATTTCGATTTTTCATTAATCACTGTCATCTCTGTTGGCAAGCTAGCTCTATTTGACAGTACGAGCCCGACTTTCACGAAGACAAAAACTCTTTGGAGCCTACAGCTAGCCTGCACTGCTGCCATTTCATTCATGAAATAGAACAGGTTCTTGAATATCAATTTTTAAGCACTTCATTAATTCGGGCAGTTGACAAGCAATTCTACTTGCAATATGCCAATATAGATAGACAAAACAAAATCCAGGCTTCCTTCTCCTCGGCTAAGCATTTCAAATCCAGACATGACTTTTCATACAACCTAGTCCTGAGCTGAGCAGAGATCTGCGCTGCATGTACACTCCTGTATCACCCTGGCGTTCGGTTTAAACCGAAAATTCGGTTCGGTTCGGTTCGGTTCGGTTTAAAAATTTGGTTTTCAGAAATCCAAAACCGATCGGTTTGTCAAAATAGCAAAACCGACCAAATCGGTTTCGGTTTTTTCGGTTTTCGGTTTTAAAACCGAAAACCGATGACCGTAAAAATCGCTAGAACCTTCTCTCCTGCTCGCGGCCGCACGCACCGCGCCGCCGCTCGCCGAAGTCGCCCGCTCCCGCCCGCCGAGCGAGTGCCCGAAGCTGCCCGCGCCCGCCGCCCGCTGGCCGCTTGCGCGCCGCCGCCCGGCCGCCGCCTTCCGCCGCCCACGCTGCCGCGCCGCTGCCCGCCCGCGAAGCCGCCTGTTCGCCGCGCCAGCCGCTGCCGCCCGCCGCCCCGCCGCTCGCGCCGCTGGCCTGCTCAGCTCGACTGGGAGTCGGCCGCGCGCGCCGCGCTTAGGGTTACGGGGTGCGGGCTGCGGCGCGGAATGTGAGCGAGCGGCCGACGGATGTCGCGGCGGCACTGTGGGTGTTAGGCCTGTTGGGCTGTCGCTTTGTCACCTTGGTTTGGGCGAAAAGTCCGGAATCGCTAAAATTGGTTTCCCTGCGGTGTTCGGTTTGGTTGGACCCTGAAACCGAAGAAACCGAACACCGAATTTCTCAAAACTGAAAACGGGCCGAACCAAAAACCGATATTTCGGTCGGTTTCGGTTCGGTTCGGTTCGGTTTCGGTTTTTCGGTTAAAAGTGCCCAGGCTGACTCCTGTACATCAACACTGTAATCATCTTTGGAGAGGATGCGATCTTTGCCCTCGGCTTTCTTGTGCTTGTTGCCCTTGTTTTTAAGGTGCCCGCCACGGAAAATCAATTTTACGTGACGGACAAAAAATGTCCGTCATGAAAAATAAATTTGGAAGTGGCGACGCGTGCCGTGGCGGGCAAAATTTGTGCCCGCCAAGGAAAAAAAAAAAGGAGGTGTCTCACAAAATCGTTTCGTTAGTAGTGTGTGCTCCTCATCAACACTCGTAACCATCTTTGGAGAGGATGCGATCTTTGCCCTCGGCTTTCTTGTGCTTGTTGCCTCCTATTGTCATCTTTTGAGTCATCGTTGTAGCCTCCAACTGATCTAACACCAAAGGATATGCTGTTGAAACATCCATTGGGATATCATCACAGATGGAGAGGAAATGTGCTGTTGCGCTCAAAACAACATTGAGGCAATGAAAAAGTTGGTGTGTTGGTGTGTCGGGAATGCTTTAACCATTGTCGTTGCGCTTCTTGGTCAGATTTATGGCCCTCGTGACTCCCATGCCGTGGGTGTCTCAAGAGATTCCCATGTCTCGGGTGTCTCAACCAATTCCCAAAGTCAATGATCGGATCACCATAAGACTCAGAAGGAAGAGCACATGGGGGATCATCGGAATCAAGGATGGGATTAGAGATGGGTTCGAAGTTCATGTCGAATGTGGGCATAGAAGGGGTATTTGTGGTTTAGGATCGATGTGAAGGAATATGGGATCGCTACGCTAGCCAGAAAACAAAATTTTTTCTACCCATAAACCAAGGATCTACTGCTAGTTATAGATCACGAGATTACCACTAGACGCGAGGTGCAGCGAAAAGTGTCGACCCTCGACGAAGATGTGCGGCGTAGCAGCAGTGCCGTGCAGTTGCTCACGTCCGTCCTCCACGTGCGGTTCGTCCCTTGTGCTCCGCTCGATGCAGCACCTCCGAGGTATCCCACACATACAGGGAAGAAGCGATGCGCCTCCGGACTGCTAGGTCCGCGACGAGCAAGAGGCGAGGGCGTGGGCAGCGGCGGCTGCCAAAGTGGCGTGGATTAACCTAGCCCCGCGCCCACCTCTCTTATATATAGGCGTCCCTAACAGGCTCTTGAACTGGAGGCCCATTAGTAACCCAAGCCTCGTCTAATTGGATCAGATCCGAATTAGGCCTTCTTCCCCTTAAGCGTGCGACCCTTTGGGCTCACGCACACATAGACATGGCCCGAGTACTCCTACTCGACCAATAGCCGATAGCGGCCTCTAGCAAGACGTGTCAACTCCCATGTGTACGCAATGATCATATCGCACGAACCACCACAAACTCACATACATGCTATTCCCTTGCCACCCGATATTTGGTCCACCCGGTGGGTTAACACTTAACCCAAGCACGGCCATGCATTTCTTGATCCAATCATTCGAAAGTGGTCCAAAGGATATCTCTCTCTCTCATGGAGAGGGACAATTCCATCTTGATTGACTATGCCTCACATCATGCTTCCTGACAAACCCGAAGACCACCTTTATAGCTACCCAATTACGGAGTAACGTTTGATAGTCCCTAAGTAGGTCGTTTCACATCTTGAGTACATACGACAATCTCGTGTCTAAGGACATAACGCACATGATGTGTAAAGAGACAATAATAGTAACATCTCATGTCGGGTCAATCCAAAATTTCCATGTCATACATGTGCCCACACTATTAGTTTGACATCTCTATGTCTATGACTTGTGAAACATAGTCATCAACTAATATGTGTGCTGATCTAATATTCATGTGTGTCCTCACATGAACTCCGACCACTGAGAGGACAATTATAGAATAACCATACAAGTAAAGAGTCTCACAAACAATTCACATAATTGCCAATCGATACAAGTTGTCTTTAATGGATATTCATGAACACATAATATATCATGGATACAAGGTGATACAATCATCTCTATGATTATCTCTAGGGCATATTCCCAACACGATGGCAGAATATTTGGATGGGATTCGTGGTGATTCAGCTATCGAGATTTCATTGTGCTTGGGGACCGATTCCTTCTCTTCCTTAGGGATTTCGTCATGGATGCTAGTGTAGGGAGTGTTTGCAAGGATTTTGTTTAGAATGGTCCTCCCTTTACTAGTGGATAGATGTAAGAAAGCTCCTCCCGAGGCTATATCAAGGAATTGTGTTGAATCTTTTAAGACCTCAGTATAGAAATTTTGCAAGATCGTAGAATTGGGTAAAGCGAGATTGGGGCCGATGCGGAAAGATCTAAGAAATGGGCCCAAGATGCACCAAGAGATTCCTTTTCTTTTTGCTTGAAAGATATGATCTCCTTTTGAAGATGAATGACACGAGAGATAGGGAATAAGGATTGATAGATTTAGACACAAGGCTTTCCCACTCTCCATGCACACTCTCTACGTGTTGAGCATACCAACGCTTTAAATTTGCCTGTCAAAGAGAATGGGAATAGCTTCCATTTCAAGGTATCTCGTGTCATGCCTTGAATATGAAGACACTAACATAATTGCTCGAAATCATGTAAGTGATTATAGGGGTTTTTTTGTTCTTCCCGGAAAAGGTTGTCCCCCGAACCTTGGTTATGAAACTAGGGCAAAACTCATAACTAGGTGGAAGAATGAGTTTTGCTAATGGTGGTGGCTCCAAACAAGTGCCCTTTGCGCGGCCGAATGGGAGATGGGTGTTTCGTGGTGTGAAAAGGATAAAAAGAAAAGAAAGACAAAAGATAAAAAGACAACCGACGACTCGATTCTAAGTTAAGAATAGTTACCGTTCCCCGCAACGACACCGAAAAGCTTGTTGACACCTAAAGTGGCAAACGGATAAATCACAATCGTGCGGTTGTCAATGTAGCCTTCACCGGGAGTATTCTAGGTATCAGTTTCCAAGGGGAACATGAATTGAACTAACTAAGGATCAAAATCGTCCTATGATGATACAAGTAGTATGGAGATTTATGGCAATGATATCCAAGAAGATAAGATAGATATACTAGCGGTCAACCCAAATTTTGGTCACGGAGGTGGTATGTGAGACAATAGGAGATATAATGTAACACCCCCGGTGTTAATCAACTAAAATTTTGCCATGTCATCATGATCATCGCAAAGCATGCATGATTAGAAAATTTGAAATGCATCAAATTAAAATAAGTTTATATTTTAGAGAATTGTTTGTGCTTAAGAATTTTAGAGTGATTAAATTTTAAATTTATGTTTTTGATCCTAAGTGTGTTGTTGGGTGAGGGTTTGGTAGTTATAGGTTGGGAATCTGAAATTTGAATCAAATTCAAGTTTGAATTGAACTTCAAAACCCTAATTCCTATCCCCTCTTTTACCCCCTTTTCCATAATTCAAAATCTAAGCAAAATTTGCCAAAACTTTCAAAAAGCCAAGTTGTAGATCTTGTTTTGATGTACAAAAGAGGTGTACAAAGTTTTTGAAGTTTTTAAATAAATTTTAAAGTAATTTTGAATTCAAATTTGTCCCTTTTGACCCCATTTCAAAAAGTCATATTTAGAGGTCGAATTTGAAAATCTTCCAATTGTGAAAATTGTAGATCTTGAAAAATTAGGCCAAGTTACTTTTGGAGTTTTTCGAGTTTAGTTCAAATTTTGGGAGAATTTGATCAAAATTCAGAAAAGTTAGGGTTTAGGTGCTCACGGTGAATGGGGGTTCACGTGCATCGCCATACCGGCGTGTCACCGGCATCCGCCGTGGGCCGCCTCGCGCCTTCAGCGGCCCGGCCGCATGGTCGACGTCGTGGACGACCGAGAATGCCCCTCCTACCCACCTCATCATCCATCCTCTTTATAAGTCGGCCCGACGTCGTCGTCTTTCTTCTTTTTCGAAACCGCCGCCCGCCGGAAGTCGTCGTCGTCGCCCGCCGGGTCGCCGCCGCCCAGCCGTCGGGTCGCCGCCGCAGCGGCTTCCTCGCCCGCCTTAGTTCGCCGCCAGCCGCAACCCCCTCACGTTCCTCCACAGCCCGCCAAGAAGCCCTTTCGCCGCCCACAACGCGCGGCAGGTCGTCTTCCTCGCATGGCGTCCGCCCGCAGCGCCGGCCGCGAGCCCGCGCCGTCATCCGCCCTTCACCGGTGAGCTTCTTGGCCAACTAGCTTGCCCTTTTTGAAGCGCCTTGATGATGTGGTCATGATCGACCCGCCCTGTGCCCGGCCGGAGTCTCCGGCCGCTGAAACTTAGCCGGCGATCGCGCGTGGCCGCCGCCGCCCGCCAAAGTCGTCGTCGTCGACCTACCTCCGGCCACCCTCCTCCTCACCATCGTGCGCCGTGTTCGGTGAGCTCCCGCCCCTCCTTGCCCCTTTTCCTTTCCCTCTACCACACCACCAGTCGCCGGACGGGCCCGTCGCCGCCAAGGCGGGTAACCGGCGTGGCCACCGCCGGTGAGCACGCCGAAAGCGGCACAAGCACGATCTTGGGCCAACGAAGATCGGGCGATCCATCATGCCGGTGTTGGGCGGGAATGAAGGTGTTGGGCGGTTTCAATAGTAAAACCAGCCCGTCATGAATAGTAGCAGCCGAGCAGTGTTGGGTCATGCGATTGTCGGGCGAGAATCAGCCCGAAGTTCCTTTTCCTTTTTATGAAATGTTTTATTCTTTTCTTTTGTTTAATTAGTGTCCGCATTTTTCCGAAATTCATATAAATTCGAAAAATAGCTTCAAAAATTCTGAAAATTTTTGTAGAACCTTCCTATGAGTATATTTACCCATGAAAAATTTGAAACTTTGATTTTGAGTAGTTCTTGCATGATTTAAAAATACAATCTTTAATTGAAAAATGCATCTTCTATGATTTTTAGAAAATAAAATATTTATTCAAAAATCATGAAAATTTATGTGGTACTGTTTTTATGATGTGTCCTACTTGTATAAAAAAAGTTTGGAGTCGTTTTGAAATGTTTAAATTGTTTTCTATCTTAAGCTCTATTATTTCATGTGGTTTATAAATTGTTTAGTGTCAAATAATTGAGGTTTTTGTGTGACTTTTTGGGTTGTTTTGTGAATCTTGGATCATACCACAATCAAATAGTCCTTGAGAACTCCTTAGGCAATGGTGATGATATCCGTAGAGTAGTTCAACAAGTTGGTTTTGTTGGGTTGCAACTTTATCGTGAAATAAAGTTATGTTCCTGTGTTTATCATTTCATGCACCTACAAGCATTATATTTAAATATATGGCATCATGTTGAGGCATACATTATTTCGTGTAGTGAATCGAGATCGAGAGTGTCAAGACTGAGCCACCCCTCGAGGAGGTTCTTTATCCGGTGGGAAGCGGTTCGGATTTCTCCGGGTTTTTACAAGAAATAGTTTATTCCGTCAACGAAGGCAAGCCCCGTTCATTAAACCCTTTCCTTGATATTTTAAAAGCTTATATCACTTTTTGTTTATGCTTTATTGCATTAAGTAATTAGGAGTTGAGTGATAACCTAATTGCTTTGCATTACCATCCTTGTTTATTTCAATACCATCCTTGATAACCCTGTTTCATTTCGAAAATGTTTAATGATGCTTAGCCCCCGCTTAATTAGTTAAGCTTTTTCATCAAAATGTTTTATTTGAGGAGATGGTACCTGTTTTGGAAAAGAAAGAGAAGTAGTGATGAATTTGAGATCGGACGGGACGTAGGTTGAAAGCCGGGGGATTCCTAGTCGTTTTTGTCCCGTGTTGGTCGTGTAAGGACCGTCCGTTGTTTGGATTGTTAAGTTCGGGACTTTTTGAACGCAGTACGCGCTGAGGCCTTCTAGTAAAGGCACGGCTGCACAGTTGTCACCCCCAGTCGGTCGACCCTAACTAGCCACATACTCCGGTAAGCGGATCTCGGTGGAGCCAAATCGGGAATGGCAACCACGCCTTTGGGAGTGGAGAGATGGCGGGAGTAGCGTGTACCCGCCCTACTTGAAATTTGGTACGGCGGTGGAGTATCGTGTTCTCGGGTGGCGCAGCCTCGTTCCCGTTTTGGACAAATCTGAAGAAGGTTGATATATGCAAGCTTAAGTGCTACATATGTCGTGTGGTTAGGGATCCCCACCGGGTATAATCGGTTCATGAATCGCCGTTGCTTCTCGCCATGGAGACCCGTTCTTACGCCCATTCATCGTAGTAAATGATGGAATATGTTTTTGAGGAAAGAAAGTTGGCATAAGAAAAATATGTTTGCTCTAGAATAGAATAACCTAGAGTATATGAGCTACTAATCTGAATTAAAAATATTGAAAGTAAGGATTCACTTATAGTAAGCTTTTTCTCGCAAAAGAGTTCTTGATTCTTGCTAAAGCCTTACCTTGACTCCTAAGACCAAAGCATTCCCGAAGTCTTCTCCTCTTTTCTTTGTCGGGTAAGTCTTGTTGAGTACTCCCGTACTCGGGGTTCTTTTGACCCTTGTTGCGGGAGCGTGGTCATGAGCAGGCTTGTTTTGGTCCCTGGCCGCATGACGTGTACCGGGGAGGAAGATGACGAGTAGAGTTGAACCCTCGGGCGGGGTTGTCGAGTGTATCATATGTATAATGTTACTCCAATAATTCCGGCTTATAATAATGTTACTTAAGTTTGTTTATTTGAACAAATGTTTTGTAAAATTATGGTTATGTAATCCTTCCGCTATTTACTCTGATGTATTTTGAATAAAATGTTGTAATACTGCAATGACTTGTTAATGAGATCCTGTTCGGAAGATTAATAGCACTTTCTAGATTATTGGGAACTCATGCATAGTGATCGAGGTCTTAATGACAATGATAAGTGCATGTGGGCCCCGTAATTTAGGAGGTTCTCATTACATATAACTCCTACCCAAAGTAGCTACCTTTTTATTGCTGCCCTACCATTTTAACAACTTTCCTATAAACACATGGTGGATTACGAAGGCTAGATAGGGCGGTCACCACCGCTAGCTACCACAAACAATTTGTGCGACAAGTGGCATACACAGAAAGGTATAGTCTAGACATCACATCTACACTATAACTCACTAGTCTAACCTTGTCCCACTAAGTTCCCTTTAGCGAGACTAGAGTACTCTACCAAAGTAAAGTGATGTACCAATGAGAATCAAGTTATATATCTACTATACCGTAATCGAGATATCAATAGCATAAAAGGATCCCGGATTCTTACTTATAGCTTGGAGAAGATGCCGATGGTCCCTAAGACTCATCCACACTCCCTCACTCTCTCTCTAGTTGCATACTACTACTACTAGAGCATGGCTTTGCCTATCTAAAGAGAGAGTAGATAGTTTCCTCCTTGTAGTCATGACTTGAGAGTGAGGGACTAGGGGGTATTTATAGCTAAAAGGAGGAGTAGGGCCTACTCAATGCCATGTCATTAATCCATGTGACATGCCTTGGTTACCACAAGATCAAACTGACCTCAAACCATCTTAAATCAAGGGCTAGGAACTTCCTCCTTTGCATGCCTCCATGCACCAAGGTCGGGTGGGTGAATTCCATATGTCGGCCAACCTAGCGGGGTCGGTGGCGACGCTCCAAAGACAAAGTGGGGTGTTCCCTCTTTGGTGTGGACCCTTGTGTCCTCCTTCACGAGTGTAGAATCAACTTGGTGGAGGTTGGAGGGTTAGCCGTCCTAGGGAGGGGGTCGGGCCGCCCCGTCTCTAGCCTCTCGGGCCCTTCTATCTCTTCTAGAAAGTGGGTCCACTTGTCATCGATGGGTGTGGATGGTTGGGGATGTTTGTCACGTTGCTTATGTTGCCATGACGAGTCATCGAGCCATGTGCCTTGATCATGAGCCGTCCGGAGGAAACACAACTCCCATCCAAGGGTTGGCATTGCTTGGGAGTGTGTTGGATGGATCACGGAGGATAGTGGAAGGTAATGGCAACAAAGGGGTTGTCGGTGACCCTCTATGTGGGCCCATAGCCTCCAGTTCTCTCCATTCTTGCCTCCGTGATTCAAATAAGGACTTGTACATGTGGAACCAAGTTATTTGTATAAAATTCACTACTACCTTGCACATTTCCTTTCAAAAAGAGACATCTTGTTGACAGTTTTGACTATGTAAAACCATGATGAAATTAACTTCACCGCATCGGATAGTGACGGTAGAAGTTTACCCATGATTTATGATGGGTTGTCGGTACTTCACCGAACAACAAATCGCATCTATTTGAGAAATGGCTTGCATAGTGAAATAGAGTACGGTGTGGGGAACTTCGTTCATTAGGTTCTGAAGTGGGATTTAGGGTGGGGCGTGGCCGGTGGCCGGACATGAGCTGCCATAGTTAGGGTTCTAGAGCTCACGAGGAGGTGGAGGTAGGGGAGAGAGAGATAGAGAGAAAGAGAGAGAGAAGGCGAAAGAGGAGGGCAAAACAAGGATGATGGTATGGTGGAAGGAGGCATCAGCTATGACAACAGAGGTGGCCTTTAGGGAAGCAGAGTCTAGCGAAAGAGAAAATAAGAGGAAGTGGAAGAACATAGACTAGTCATTGGTGGGCCCCAATAGCCTAAGTGCCAAAATAGTTGCTACCTCAACTCTGAATCACCATCAAATTATCCATATTGTCAAAATGTCCAGTTTTGGTAGTTAAGTTGTCAAAGATTTCTAATTTTAATGTTAACCCAAAACAAACTATGGACTTCTCCATTTTATTCCAAAATAAATAGGCCATGCACTTTAAATTTCAACAAAATTTGCAAAATGTGTGTTATTTAACCTTTGTCGAGAGCCATGGTCCACTCATTCTAATCCTGGCATATTCCACGAGGATCATGAAAACAAAGCCAGAGCGAGCAAATTTACATTGGCATCTTTTTAAAAAGAAAATAATTTCGGCCTCTACAGCAATATACAATCAATTATTACAAGGTTTTCAACATAATTACTTATTGTATTGCACTTATCGGCTAATAAGTATGTGCATGTACATATTTTCCATTACAATAGTACACCACAACACACATTTAAGTTGGTAACGTAGTATACTTCTGTATTTGCTTATTACATACTACTACCTCCGTTCCCAAAAAGATGGAATTCTAGTCCTGCCATTAGTCAAACTATAAAAATTTGAGCAAAGTTCATAGAAAAGAGTATCATATTTAGAATCTAATGACACTTATTTAGTATCATAAATATTGATACTTTTTATATAAATTTGTCTAAATTTCAAATAGCTTGACTCCATGCAATCCAAGAATTGTATTCCTTTCAGGATAGAGAGAATACTTTCTAAATTCTTTTCCCCAAGAAATTTCTCCCAGGTATAACTCAGTTACCACAAAATAACTCGTGATCCAATTGTTCATCAGTTTCCTCAATCCCAGATGATTGACTACAAGAACATCTGCATTAGTTTAAAATTGTATTCATTCTATCACTATGAAAGAACAAAGACTCTATAAATGTCACTGTACTAAGTTTATCGTCGTTGAGGCACAATTTCATCTCATAACATGATTAACATCACATATTAATTCATTTAACTTTACCCTCTGAATCTTCTTTCTAAATCGTAAATGCTTAGATAAAGATCGAGACCGATCTGGACAGCATGGCACAGGGCCATCCTGACATAAATGGGGAGCCTGTGCTAAATTCTAAAATAGGCCCTAGCAACTAACAAAATACAATAAACATGGTGGTATATAATAATCACAACCTAGAGTCCTACACAGCATATTGGGTTTCAACATACCCTGCATCGTGAACAGTGATAACCGTACATAGCTATATGTATATAACTAGCAGGGCCCCGTGCTTCGCACGGGGCAGGAAGCCAAAAATATAGTATTTCATATGAATATATGTATATGGAAACAAAAGAAACGATGGTTGAGCGGGAAGGCAAAAATACAGTATTTCATATGATTGTACATGGAAACAAAAGAAACAATAGCTATTTCATATGATTGTACATGGAAACAAAAGAAACAATGGCTGAGCTGGACTAATGTTGACATGGTGTAAAGAGTGCCTAATGTTTGGCGGAGCTGTTGACCCGGTGGTCGAGCAGGCTGAGTCTGGTCATGTAGATTGTTGAAGTAGAGGAAACCATTCAGGCCTTGAAACTTCGCTTCCAGTTAGGCAACTGACTAAGTTAGGCAGATCATAATTGGGATGTATGATAAAAGTTAATCTCGATTTATATAAAAAGACATAATTAGCATGTATTATAAAAGTTGGTATGATATATAGTAGTAATTTGTCATGACACATGCTTCAGAATTTAGATGCCATTATATGCAGGTTAGTTTTTAACAGGAAGACTAACGTAGCCTTCTGGAATCAATATAGTGTTTGCATACTAATTACAAACTATAAGAAAGTAAAAGTGAAGCAATACATTAAGGCTTCTATCTCTTCCCTTTGGCTGCATTATAACAAATTGAGGTATTTATTTAAGCGAAGCATTACACACCTTTTTGAAACCAAACTTCTTGTGTTGCCTTGAAGATCTGCTAAAGCAAATGCAGTTGTTGCAAGCCTCAGCGATCTGTTGATCTTGATGTAGCATGTCTCATATTGTATTTCTAGTCACCTAATAAGAATGTGTAAGACCACACCAGAAGTTTTCAGATGAACCATATGGTAACTACTTCACCAATTTAATTACACATTGCTCTAGGACGGTAAATGTACTTGTGCTCCATACTTATACAGATAGGTTTTTATGAGTAAATAACTCCAGGTTTGTGTAGAGAAATAAAAATATCCTGATTAGACAATGGGTACTTGTAGTCCAACTCTACTCTTGACACATGTAAAGAACTTGCTCTCATAGAAGCACACTCTTGTCCAATACCATTAACTGCCAGAACCAAAGGATGAACAGACTGAAGCAACCTTTGAACTTTATTTGTATCCCTTAAAAACTGGTATGGAGGCTGAAGATGGGTTAGGTCAAACTAATGTGAACTGAATTCTGAATATTATCATGTAAACGTCTTGGATTGCAGCTGGCACTATTTGGTTTAACTATGCAATGGAGAAACTGGTGATTGAATGCTATAAGTGCAGAATGAAAATTGATAATGGCTGTTTGAAACTACAAATGCTTTTGGTACAGATAGTCACAACTCTAACTAAGTGGTCTTGAATGAATTAGATTTGTATACTGGCAACTATAACAGGCTATTCAATTTCATGTTAGAAACATGAAGTTTGGCAGCTGCAGGTACATAACCCAAAGGGTTTGAAGGAAGCATAAGTAAAATATCAGAGCCGATCATATAGAATGTAGGTGAAAAAACATTACCTTAGTATGGATTTTCGAGATGGACACGTCGTCGGCTGTGGTTTGTGTCCATGCTGTCCATGTGACCTGAATTTGGATGCTAACAAATGACAAAAAAAAAAAAAATGATTACATCAGGAAGTGTATACAAAAATTGAACTGTACAAAGGAGAAGAAAGTTGAGGGATATAATAGATGGAAAATGCACATGAACTGCAGTTGTATCCAAAAAAAGGTGTACTGTACTTTCACAGGAAATTGCATTTTGAAATTCAGTTTGAACCAATTACTTACTGGGATGTACAGATGCATAGTTCAGTAGATAAATCCTTGGAAGCATGCATTCTAATATTTACGCGCTGCCTCCATTGCTATTTTATAGATCTATGTGAAGTAGCAAAACAAAAGGTCATGTTAACATTCCTTAGATTCAGAAATACAGTATTGCATTTCTTTGAAGATAACATGATCTGAACCATGTCTATTTCTTTGAAGCTGACATAATCTGAATCATTTTTGCTTAGCCAATTAAATTTTCTTGCCGTCCTGTTTTCCGCCTGGTACAACAATTCAAATATTTATATGCAACGTACCTAACATCAGTAAAACGGGGTGTGCCAGTGTCATCTCATCACCAATAATAATCTTAATAATCTCATCTCTAGACAGGAACAGATAAAGGGCTGGACACAGAGAAGAGAAAGAGAATACGTAGGCCAGAGCAAGGAGTAATTCTGGGAGGAGCCTTAAGATAATCCAACGGTGAGCATCGCCGCGGCAGGCCCCTTCATTGAACACCAGCTAGTAGTGTATAAGCAATAGGAAAATAACTGCGCAAAGCATAGAAGAAGAATTTAACAGTTCAGTCGCATACAATAAGCAGGGCATATGAGGCAAATTTGCGTCAACTATATTTGTAAGACCAGGGACATGTGGTAACAACTGCAATATACCACTAATTTATATACTAAAAATTAGTTCGTAGCCTAAGACGATAAGCTAAATAAGATCAATAGAATGCCAAATTGCAGGAAAACACATAAACTGGACGGTAATCAAAAAGGGAAAAAGCAATGCACTCACGTAGAGGCAATGGCTTGTAGAAATCAACTTTGTTGGCCGATTCAATGCTGAAAAGCAACTCGGCAGGGCAGTACATCTGGAAGAGGAAAACAATTAGTAGGGTAGCATTTGCAATGAGAAAAATAAAATGGCACGAACAGAGCAAAATGCAAGAATGTATGAATATCTCACTAAAACAACAGAGCCTCCAAAAATCCCAGCTAGCGACTCGATGGGAACAGCCAAGGAAATCAGTGTGACGAAGTGCCACCTAATCACTGCACGGCAACAGGCAAAAGAAATTAGTCTATAGCTGCAGCGTGCGCTGGACCGCGGCGCGGCGGCACCACCGAGGGGGCTGAGGCAGGTGCCATGCTGCGGAGGCCGCAGGAGCGGCGACAGGCAGAGGTCGGACGGCGACGCGGACGGACATCAGTGGTGGAGACGGCCGTCCTCGTCCTTGACGGCGCGGGTGTGTGGAGCGGCGTCGAACCGGGGAGAGCCGTGGGAGGGAGCGGGGATGCAGAAGCGCGTCGTGGGTGGCCACGGTGCGGGGGCCGGGGCCGGGGCCAGGGGCGGGGGAGGACGGAGCCGGACTGTCGGAGACGATGCTGCCGGCATGAATACGGGGATGAGGAGGCGCCGTAGAGGCCGTAGAGGAAGGGGGTCGGGGCTTCGAGAACGTGTACAGATGGACGGCAATGGAGAGAGCGGTAGGGATCGGATGGCTGGGGTTGGTTACTGTAGAAAGAACAGTAAAATAAGTCTATTGACGGAAGTGCTGGGTTCTACGATTTTTATATGTATAGTATAGATAAGTTTATAACTTTACAAGCACGCCTGGGTGGTTCAAATCAACTAACCTGACACAGCTTGCAGGCCGCTTGCTTGGGGCCACTTGCTTGGTACTAGAGCGATTTGTTTGGTTAGAACTTGGAAGCGACCCTCTGAACTGAACTGACCTTGAGCGCTTTTCCGTGACACAAAAACGTACAATAGCCGCTGCTTGGGTTGCGTTGCATACTGCGAAGCGCCAAATTATATTATTGCAAACATGTGGCGCAGGAATTCTTGCTCTGAGCACATCCTTCCACTAGCTAGTGTGCGTCTTCATGCATGCATGCACTGTGCATGGTCAATCCCATGCACCAAAAGACGCAATCTATACTATAAAGGAGCAAAGCAATGAGAAAAGGGTAAAATGCACACCGGTCCATTAACTTTTGGAGAGGTGTCATTTGAGTCCATCATCTATCAAAGTGCATTTTGGGTCCATCAATTTTTCTATATTGTGCACTGCAGGTCCGTAACGGTTCGGGAACTTGATATTTTTTCATTGAGACCCTTCCCTTCTATAACACTTTCAAAATAGCGAGCCACCTGATCACGCACCGTGGGGGGATATTTTGAAAGAGTTATAGAAAGGAAGGGATCAATGAAAAAATATCAAATTCCGAACCGGTATGGACCTACGATTACACAACATACAAAAGTTGATGGACCCAAAAATACGATTTGATAGTTGATGGATCCGATGACACCTCTCCAAAAGTTAATGGACCCGTGGTGCATTTTGCTCATTAGAAAATATCGGTCACCTACAAACTTCATACCCACCTAAGGTCTCCACCGTCGGATGTGCTACAACTTTGCATCCAACGCTTGATATAATCTTGGCAAGCGGGCCCCAAGGCGAAAAGGACCATTCTTATGTGACGAAACACGTTTTGCGTCGATCTCCCCTCCGATCCATCTTTTCTTACTTGGCGAAAAAGGCAACCCGCCGCCGGCACCCAGCGTACCCACCCTCCTTTCATTTTCTCGATTGCGAACCGTCGCGTCTCTCCGCCTCCGTGTTATTTGGTGAGTGGTGTCGCTGCTGCCGTGGCATGTCTGCGGGCGTCGCACACCGCGCGAGAACAATAACCACCGCGACCACGCAAAAAGTTCCCCGCACGAAGGCTCCATCGGCGAAAAAAGGAAACTTACGAACAACATCCTAGAAAAAAAAAAAGACGCCCGCCCGGTGGCCGCCCCTAGATGCTAGATCTTTGCGGTGCCGCATCATTACTTTGCTAAAGATGCGGGTCGCCGGCGACCGGCCGCTACTAGCCATACTCGTCGGTCGGGACACCGAACGGCCATGCCGGCGGTCAACATCATCCACGGTAGCAGTGCGCTAACACGATGCCCCTTCCACCCGGCAATCCCCCTCTCTCTTATCATGTGATAAATCCCGTGTATTCTTTTCACGTGATAAATCTAAATATTTTCTTGTGTACCAATGTGTCACCGGCATGGCCGGCGCTCGTCTGAAGTTGGCGCCAACACCTAATGCCGCAGGCAACAACGAAGAAGAGGATCCAAACGAGCGGGCTCAACGAGGACTCGAAGGCCCAACAAGCAAGTATCGGGCCCAATGTGGGTGAAGTGAGAATCCGGCCTGCGTGGCCCAAGATGGAGCGACTGCTTGCCCTCTATGTAACCGAATCGAAGGAGAGAATCAAACTCGAACTGAAACCCGTCCACGACCTTGCCCCGGTGGCAGCGGTGGCGGCGACAAGATCGGCGATCATGTCGATCTGCTGGAGTAGTCGGCCGAGGATTCTTGTATCCAACTACTTATCATATTCTAATACTATCGGATCGTGGTAGAGTAACACCGGTATCGGCTCGTTCGATCCACCCCAAATTCACCCAAATTCACCAAAATTTTTTTCACCACCTCGCTCCGGCAAATCACCACTACCTCACTCGTCGGTACATGTCCATGGCGACGCCTGAGGAGGAGCTGGGTCAGATGCTCGCGCTTCTGACTCAGAATACAAAGGATATGAAGGAGATGCGCTCAAATTTTGTGTCGGTGAAGATGGAGTTATTCAAGTGGAAGCCAGAGGTCGACAACCGCGTCCATGAGCTAGAGCATGCGGTGATCAATCTGGTGATCGAGTTGAGAAGGCGTCGGAGAAGTTGCTTCCCAAGCCAAACTCATCGGCGCACCCTCGGGTTGAGGATCAAGGCGGCGTCACCGTTGGGCAAACTTCAGCGACCTCGGTGATCGAGAGGGACCACTTCGCCTCTCCATCGAACAAGATGCCGAGAACCGCCCATCCGAGCTACACCTTTCAAGGGGTGGCATCCGGGTCGTTAGACCACGGCAAGGGAGGCTTTGGGGCGGTGTACACCGTCGCACCAGGCCGACCCCCAAATTTAGGTTCGATGCTTCATACCAAGTCTCCTACTATTGCGGATGCTTCACTACCACATGATAGGCTCTATTATCATCATATACAACCTCCTATACCAAATGTGGAACTGCATACCTTTGATGGATCTAATCCCCGTTTGTGGGATCAAAACGGTGTGAGGCTTTCTTTGATGTTTATGCTAACGATCCTGTTATGTGGGTGCGCTATGATACTATGAGGTTTTGGAAGGCTCTTTGGCCATATGGTTTCAAATAGTAGAGGCCAAAATTAAACATATGAATTGGGAGGAATTTGTTCAAGCTATTTGTAATAGGTTTGACAAGGATGAGCACAATTAATTTCTCAGACATTTTTTTCATATTAAGCAAACCACAACTTTCAATGAATACATTGAGCAGTTTAGTGATTTAGTGCATCGAGTTGTTAGCTCATGATCCCAGTTTTTCTCAAACAACACTTATAAATAGATTTATAGATGGGTTAAAGAAAGAAATTAGAGTCGTTCTTATGATACATAGACCCTCGGACTTGGATGCTGCTACCTCTCTTGCCTTGATACGAGGAAGAAGCTATGGAAGATCGACCTCTGAAGAAATTGGAACTGGGATCTCATTCTAAGAAGGACTCTGCTGATTCTGTAAAAGCAGACTCTCTAAAGAAACATGATGACAAGAATGCTGAAGATACTATTAAACAGAAGCCTGCTGGTGAAGATAAGGTTTCTACATTAAAAAGATACAAAAGATCCAAAGGCTTATGCTTCAAGTGTGGAGAGAAATGGAGTCCACGGCATAAGTGCCCAAAGAATCGTATCTTTGCAAGCCATGGAACAGACTCGGCGGTGTGTTTCTCATCTCGATCCTCCGGATTTCAACGTTTGAACTGATGATAGTGATTCGGTGAAGACTTAATGGCCTTATCGATGAAGCCGTTAATGGCACTAAGAGTATCAAAACTATCGATTGAAAGGTAACATTCAAGGACATGATGTGTTCATCTTGATAGATTACGGTAGTACCCACAGTTTTTATCGAAGATCAAATGGCAAGTCATATTCATCCTTGGCATTCATTATCCAATTCGTAAATGTCAAAGTGGCTAATGGGGCTCGTTGAAGTGCACTCATGAGTTAACTAATCGACTTTGGTGTTGTCAAGGACATACATTTCGAGACTACTTTCAAGATTCTTCCACTTCAAGGCTATGATGTCATCTTGGGGGATGGGTGGTTAGGACCCAAGAGTCCTATGAATGTGCATTGGGAACATAGGTGGAGCAAATTTGACCATCTGGGTAAGGTTATCACAATGCAAAGTATCAGTCCTAAGACCAAAGTGGGAGCACCAATCTCTTATGAACAACTCCATGCTCTGAGTAAATCTGATTCGTTGTTATATGCTGTTCAGTTGAATGTTGTAACTCACAACAGCTCTCAAGACCAATCCATTCCTGATGAATTACAGCACATTCTATAGAAATTTGATGATGTGTTTTCACCTCCAACGAGTTACCCCCAAAGCGAGTGGAGATCACAAAATTCCACTAATTGAGGGAGCACAACCGTTTTGTCTCGGGCCATACGATATAACCCAGCTTAGAAAAGTGAAATTGAAAATTAGATTAAGGATATGCTAGCAAAAGGGTGGATACAACCCAATACCAGTCCCTACTCTTCTCTGTGTTATTAGTGAGAAAGAAAACAGGCGATTGGCGTCTCGTCATGCGGATTTTAGGAGGTTGAACACATTGGACAAGAAAAGAATAAGTATCCATTGCCAATTATAGAGGAACTTTTGGAAGAACTAAAAGGAGCTGAGTGGTTTACCACTCTGGACTTATGTTACGGATTTCATCGATTAAAATGGCGGATGGTGAGAGTCACAAAACAAACATTTCGGACCCATAGTGGTCATTATGAATATAATGTGATGCCATATGGAGTGACAGGGAGGACTGCTACATTCCAAACGATCATGAATCCGTTGCTTGAACCCCTACTAAGAAAGTGTGCGGTGGTCTTTATTGATGATATTTTGATTTATAGCAAGACTTGGGAAGATCATCTCGAGCATATCCAAGAGGTCTTATCTACGCTCCAAGCCAACAAGTTCCATTTCAAAGCTGTCCAAATGCTCTTTTGCTAAGAAGGAGTTATGTTATTTGGGACATATTGTCGTGCTAAAGGTGTAGCCAATCGATCCTTCAAAAATAGAAACCATTCAACATTGGTCAATACCAAAAGATATCAAAGAGCTTAGAAGTTTTTAAGGGTATGGTTTGGATACTACAGAAAATTTGTTGCACACTTTGGGTTGATAGCTAAACCACTCACTAATGTTCTGCGGAAGGGAACCCAATTTATTTGGACATCTGAAACTAAGCTGGCCTTTCAAACACTTAAAAACACACTAATGACTGCACCAGTCTTAGCATTGCTGATTTTGCAACACCTTTTGTGATAGTGACCGATGCATCCGCAAAAAGGAATTGGAGTACGTCTTACAACAAAATGACACCCTATTGCTTATGTCGGCAAGGCATTAGGCATCAAAGCACAACAGCCGCCTACGTATGAGAAAGAATATTTGGCTATATTAATGGTTGTTTAGCATTGGTATCATTATCTCCAATCGCTCAATTCCTCATACTCACCGATCAAAGGAGTTTAATTCATCCGGATGATCAAAGGCTAACTACTCCCCGGCAACATAAGGCTTTGACAAGATTGATGGGACTTAATTATAAAATTGTATACAAGAAAGGTGTTGAGAACAAGGTAGTAGATGCCTGTCCAGTCGAGTGTTTAGAGCTGAACCTTATGACATATCGGCAATTTACGTGATTCAACCATTGTGGTTGCAAGAGATTCGATCTTCATATCAATTTGATCCACAATCCGCACGGTTGTTAGCCAAATTGTCAGTTTCTTCTCCTCAAGGCCATTATCTTCAACATGGTCTTATCAAGTTGTTGACGTTCGCTAAGTGCTAAAAGAATAAGAAGGATTACGCAGCGCGCGTAACATCATTGTAGCTTTTCCCTAGGAGAGTATTCTAGGGTATCGTATCCACAGGGAAGCTTTGGCTAAACATTCTAATAACTCACAGTCGTGTATCTACTAATTTAGCAAACCAACTAAACTAAAGTAAGGGTAAGTATAAATGATATAGATAAGAATAAATTATAAATGCTAATAAAGACTAAATCTAATCACACATAATAAAGAACTATAAATAGATCGGCTAATTAAGAGCGCGAGATCAAGGTTCCTAAATACTTCTCTACTACTTTGGTTCTAAAAATGGCGAAGTATGGATAAATATAGCAATCACACAATAACACTTCGGGACATCGAGAACACTAGCCACGAGAAAGGGATGAGAAGGGGGGCTAGGAAGCTCGACTAAAGTCCTACAAACACCTACCCGAACATGGTGGAATACGTCGGCCATCGGGGCTGTCACCACCAGGGCTACCACAAACTATCCATGGGATTGGGTGCAACCTCGAATGTAATTGTTGACACCTCTTAAGCTATGTTTTATGTGTCAAGTAAACATATAATAAGGATATAAAAAGAATAAAATGCATAGAATAGGTTTTATCTTGACAAAGTTCCATGAGTTTTGGTGATTTATATCTTTTCGGGGACTTGACAGGTAAATGCCGGAAAACTTAGAGAAAACCCCCCAAACAATAAGAAGATTTACCAGCGATGAATTTCGATCCGAAAAGTGAATTAAAACATTCTAGAAAACACCAGAAGACACCGGGGAGAGACCTGACACCACGGGCCCCGTAGCTGGCGGCGGCCCCGGCTTCAGTTAGGGCGGCCGCCGGTGGGGCCAGGATGTCAGCCTCATCTTCCTAGGTCGGTTTCAAACCGACTTTGAGGTTGTATCTACGCCGTTGTTGAAGGTCGGTTTGATCCAAGGGTCAGCATTCATCGGCCAGGACTATATAAGGATGATCCTACCTCTGGCCTCAGGCATGAAAATCATTATTCATCATACTCAGCTCTGATCATAGCTAGAGCCATACCTCTCTAATTAGAAGAGCTTAGATCAAGTTGAGAGAGATTAGTAGAAAGTTGAGAGATAGATCGAAGAACTTGATTAGAGTTCTAGATCTGTTCTAGAGAGATAAGAAGTAGAGTTGAGGAGAAGTAAGGAGAAGTACCGGATCCGCATGGGTGACTCTCTACGCTTGTACCTCTGGGATCAAAGGCTTCATTGCACTTGATCTTGAGACTTCTTTGGTGGATCAACCTTATATTTGAGTAAGTTCACTTATTTATATTTCTTTCGGTTTATGACTCATTAGAGTACTTTGATTCTTGTCGCTCTTGAATTGAAGTTGTTACCCCTAGTGTAAACGTGGTGTTTAGACTAGATAACTCATAAATACACCCTACTGCCGGGAGCGTGGTAGATCGTGGTAGTGACAAGTACCATTGATTCCTTTGGATTCCACTTCCCGTAGGATAGGACACGTGGGACATAGTTCTTTGGGGGAATAGTAAGTTTAAGCCCTTACTTTCCTTTGAGTACGTCCCCATTAAGGAATATCTTTAAGCCTTACAAGAATATAAACTAGACAACCATAGAATTCTTCTCACCTTTTATCGAACTCGCGTTCCTTCCTATTATCTCGAGGGATTAGTTTTATCTCATTATTCTCACACCATTCTCCCTGTGGATTCGATATTTAAAACTCTCACCTGGGTGAAGTGCTCATCGTTTCGTTAAAACTGCATCTATACAAATTTATAAATAATTACGTAGGATAACTTTTACCAATAGTAACCAGTAGACTAAACACCATGTCTAATCTACCAATAACTACTCTAGTCACATACGATTAACTAAAGCACTTTCGATGCGAAGGAGATCCTATGCTAAAGCATAAATACTACACTAACCATAAATATATGAAAGTCATAAAAGTAAATAGAGAAGATAAATATATGAAAGCATGAGTCTTGTAGAGAAGATACAAAGACATACCATAATCTGAAGACTCTTCCAGAACTGGAGCACAGCTCCACTCTCTCTACCTCTTAATTAGATCTAGATCTAATCTAGATCTAATCTACTTCTAATTACATGGCTAATCTATTTCTAATCTAATTCTAATTCTCTAATCATTGAGAGAGGTTATCCTTACATTGGGACACCTACGCAATAATGAATTAGAAAAAATTAATTAATTCTATAGGCTTAGGGTTCTATATATAAGGGTCTTTCGATCTCCCTTCAGCTTCAAGCAAGCAATGTGGTACTAATCCTTTCACCATATCTCATTATAATATAAATATGTCTTCATGGGCCAAATTCGATTTAGGCCCAATTAATCCCGCAGTCATGTTCTAGAATCTTTCATTACTTGTAAAATTAATATCTTCTTATTCTCGAGCTCCAAATATAGCAAATAATATGTCCGTTTCGATCGTCTTGACGAGCTCTTCGCAATGGTGTACTCTAATCCATCATTTGAGATACTTGTATTCAGTGAAATCCTATGAAATACCCGCAAGAGAAATGAAAACACCAAACTCATGGAACTTGTTAGAATCAAACCCTACATCTAGTGTTTGTAAATCCTTTTGTATCATTTCATGCAAAAATCGAGGGTAAAAGTTGTCGTTAACTACTTGTCAACAAGCTCCCCAAGCTTACCCTTTGCTAGTCCCTTAGCAAAGCTATTTATTAAAAATAAACTAGGATCAAGAGTTGCTTCAATGCTTTCGTGCCTTAAAAAGTATACAAGATCTTCAACCATGGAGTTTTCACTTTTACTTGGGTCTTGAGCAATTGAAAGATAGAACAATCCAGTCAAGCACAATGTATCAAGTTTTTGATCAACCAATATTCCGAGGAGTTTTTTTTTAAGTTTTTAAAATAAAACATAAAATTCTCAATTGTACTTACTAAACATATATTGTAAAGTCAAACAATGGATCCAAAGAAACAAGTCATATAATCAAGATGTGCACGTGTATAGGTATGTATTATGGAAAATATATGGTAGAGAAAGAAGTAAGTGTATGGATGATGGTAAAACTAATTCTACTTTTGCTCCTTGAAACAAACTCTCTTTTTGAAAATATTGAAGAGAACCCAGGGCTATATATACACTTTTTTTTTTTTTTTTTTATGAGAGTTTTCGGACACTTGTCCCTTTTTATTTCTCTCTCTTTTTTTTTTTTCTTGGAGAGGTGGGCTCTACTCACCCTCGGACTTTTGTCCCTTTTTCTCCCTCCTTTTTTTTTTTTTTCTAGATAGGTGGGTTCTACTCACCCCTCGGACTTTTGTCTATTTTTTTCCTCTCTTCTTTTTTTTTTTTATTTTTTTTAAGAGGTAGACTCTACTCGCCCATCGGACACTTGTCCATTTTTCATCTCCCTTTTCTCTCTTTTTTTTTAATAGCCCAAGCCTCATATCTTGATAAACAATTAGAGAGATAATAATAACATTGGAGCTTTATTAAAATGTCTTTGACTAGGTGGATAAGTGTATGGAAATATTTTTGGTGTTTACTCCCAAAGTAGGAATAAAATATTTTTGGTTGGATATAGATAGAATAGAATAGAGTAGAATATGAGGTTGCGTACTTCCATGGTAGAAGTAGCAATAATGGCTAGAAAAGGCTAGAAAGTTTTAAATGGAGTAGAGTGCACACAATCTTGATATAATGACAAGTATCAAAGGGTCAATCAAAGCTTGACAAAACTCAATGCATAATATATATTATTTTATTTATAAAAACATATGTATATATTATTTTCAAAAGTTATAACCTCAGGAAATATAGTATCACATAGGACAAGATAAATAGCAGCTCATACCTTTTCATATCATATCTCTCAATTGCGTAGACTTAGATCAAGTATTTACTACCCACAAGTTTCAAATTCAGAGCAAAAAAACTCAAATCTTAAACAAGCATATCCAAAATTTGGGAGAATTTAAGCTTAAAAACTAGGTTCTTTAAAAGCGAGCAACTATTCATCATATCCAAGACTAACTTTATCCTAACACACCTTAAAAAACATGCATATATCTAAGACTAACATTTATTTTATTTAAAACTTTATGCATCTTTTTATGGTCTTTTTTAAAGCAAGCAAAAGTATAAGCTAGTGATAATAAGGATAATAGTGAGATACTTATCTTGCTAACTTGGGGTGGTCTCCCCAAGCTAGGTTGACGATGTAGGTGCTTTGAGATAAGGTTGACGGATGGAGGTGATGTCGTCCTTCCTTGATGGAGCATTGATAATGATAGTAATATGTTGAATTGATGCTCTACCAAGTGGTCAAACATCTCCTTTTCGTCTTGGCTCATAATTCCTGTTGATGAAACTCAAATAGACAACAAAGCTAGTGGAACTTCGTTAAGCGTTAGCGATTGGATATTTTAAGCTTTAATTATCTAGAGCTTCTTAATAACTATAGATTAAATATTAAAGATTAAGATTTAACGAGGAATTAAGCAAAATTAATATTTTATTTTGTATCTTAAGTTTGATTATAGCATTTATGAAAGCATTCAAACTTATAGAGATAAAGTAATAGTGAGTAGAGGGATTGCAAACCCGGCGTGTCGTAGTGACGGGAGCATGCGAAGAGGGGCACATCGAGATTATCTTATTGAGTCGGCCTTCCTCCCCAAGCTTGCATCTTGCCATCACTCGGCACTTGAGGACAAGTGTGACTTAGTTAAATCATCCCTCAAAGTGTGTTGTAACTTCCATGTACGCCTTGAAGTTGTTGGAGTTCATCAAACGCCTTGCTTCATCTCCGATAAAAGTTCATCTCTTGACTTACCCGAATTGAATTTGAGAGTTTCTGCAGGGGTTAGTCCACACAAAATAACCAGGTGTCTACTAAAGCATACCATTAACTCAAAAATTAACCTAGACACCACGTCTAATTCAATTTAGGAAAGCCTTTTAACCTAAGCACCACACTTAATTTAAAAGCTTTTTTTAGAAGCAAACTCATCACACCTTATGGTTCATAAATCAAAATAGACACCTTGTCTACTTTAATTCAAGAACACAACTTAAACCAAACACCATGCTTAATTTAAAAGGTGTGCAAAAGTACTTCAAAATCTAAGCATAGCAAACAAAAAGTAACATGAAAGCACTATAGAGATTTATTCAAATAAAGAAAAAGTAGCATGATCATGGTGAGATTTTTTTTAGATGCAAAACGACATGAATATATGCAAAGAAACTAAACATGCAATGGTTTTAATATAAGAAAACATGAGCTAAATGGAGGGAATGCATGACATAATAAAAGTAAACATGCAATATAATGCAAGAAATTAAATGATAACTACTCAATAAATTTAAAGTACATGAGCAAGACTTTCTCACCTTTATTGATCATACTTATCATGATGTGTAGCTTCTATGTACATCACTTGAGATGTGTGCATTGAATTCTTATGACGACTTCTTCTCCAATCTTGGGTTCTTCAAAGTTTCTTTTTTTTTTTTCCTGTGGAATCTTGCCTAAGGTCGCAACGGCATCTTGTGTCCTGTCTAATCCACAACTCAACAGAACAAGGGTAATCCTACAAAAGCTAGTGATATACTAAATTAGCAGATATCAAGATCATTATTAAAATCTTTACGTCAATTGCTTCCCGACAACGGCGCCAAAAAGCTTGTTGACGTTAAGCTAAGTGCTAAAAAGAATAAGAAGGATTACGCAAGCGCCTGAGAACATCATTGTAGCTTTTCCCTAGGAAAGTATTCTAGGGTATCGTATCCACAGGGAAGCTTTGGCTAAAGATTCTAATAACTCACAATCATGTATCTACTAATTTAGCAAACCAACTAAACTAAAGTAAGGGTAAGTATAAATGATATAGATAAGAATAAATTATAAATGCTAATAAAGACTAAATCTAATCACACATAATAAAGAACTATAAATAGATCAGCTAATTAAGAGCAGAGATCAAGGTTCCTAAATACTTCTCTACTACTTTGGTTCTAAAGTAACTGAAGTATGGATAAATATAGCAATCACACAATAACACTTCGAGACATCAGAACACTAGCCACAGAAAGGGATGAGAAGGGGGCTAGGAAGCTCTGACTAAAGTCCTACAAACACCAACCCGAACGTGGTGGAATACGTCGGCCATCAGGGCTGTCACCACCTGGGGCTACCACAAACTATCCGTGGGATTGGGTGCAACCTCAGGTAACCAATAGACTAAACACCATGTCTAATCTACCAATTACTACTCTAGTCACATACGATTAACTAAAGCACTCGATGCGAGCGGAGATCCTATGCTAAAGCATAAATACTACACTAACCATAAATATATGAAAGGCATAAAAGTAAATAGAGAAGATAAATATATGAAAGCATGAGTCTTGTAGAGAAGATACAAAGACATACCATAATCTAAAGACTCTTCGGAACCGGAGCACGACTCCACTCTCTCTACCTCTTAATTAGATCTAGATCTAATCTACTTCTAATTACATGGCTAATCTACTTCTAATCTAATTCTAATTCTCTAATCATTGAGAGAGAGGTTATCCTTACATTGGGACACCTCTCGCAATAATGAATTAGAAAAAATTAATTAATTCTATAGGCTTAGGGTTCTATATATAAGGGTCTTCTGATCTCCCTTCAGCTTCAGCAAGCAATGTGGTACTAATCCTTTCACCATATCTCATTATAATATAAATATGTCTTCATGGGCCAAATTCTGATTAAGGCCCAATTAATCCCGCAGGTCATGTTCTAGAATCTTTCATTACTTGTAAAATTAATATCTTCTTATTCTGAGCTCCAAATATAGCAAATAATATGTCCGTTTCGATCGTCTTGACGAGCTCTTCGCAATGGTGTACTCTAATCCATCATTTGAGATACTTGTATTCAGTGAAATCCTATATGAAATACCCGCAAGACAAATGAAAACACCAAACTCGTGGAATTTGTTAGAATCAAACCCTACATCTAGTGTTTGTAAATCCTTTTGTATAATTTCATGCAAAAATTAAGGGTAAAAAGTTGTCGTTAACTACTTGTCAACACAAGTACAAAGGGAGGATCCGGATTGGACATAGTCCTACTATGCAAAATAAAATTATCACATCTCTGCACTCAAGCCCTTTGGGGAGGGGGGGGGGGTGGGGGTAGGGGGCATTCTGGTTATGAAGCTACCTACAATAGAATCAAACCTCTGTTTGCATGGCCAAAACTTAAACAATCAGTGCAACAATTTGTAGCTGAATGCTCTATTTGTCAACAAGCCAAAACAGAGTGGCCTATCCGGGACTCTTGGCTCCACTTCCTATACCAGAAGGTGCTTGGCAAGGGTTACATTGGACTTTATTGAGAGTCTACCAAAGTCTTACTCGGATTTAATAGCATTCCGGTGTTGGTTGACAAATTTTCAAAGTATGCTCATTTTCTTCCTTTGTTTCATCCTTAACGCCTTACAAGTTGCTATAGTCTACATGAACAATATTTTCAAGTTGCATGGCCTTCCCACTTTTATGGTGTCCGATAGAGACAAGATATTTACTAGTCAAGTTTGGAAAGAATTGTTCAAACTACTTGATATAGATCTAAAAATGAGTAGTTTTGTTCAAACCGATGGCCGACAGAGATGGTAAATCAATGCTTAGAAACATATTTGAGATGTTTTGTTCATGCCTATCCCACTAAATGGTCTCAATGGCTAGCTCTAGCTGAATATTGGTACAATACATCATTCCATTCATCTCGGGGAAGAGTCCATTTGTGGTTCTTTATGGTCATGAACCAAGACACTTTGGCATAAATCCATCTCAATGTTGTCACCATGAGGATTTGGATAAGTGGCTGCAAGAAAGGGATCTTATGCAACAGATTTGGTGTGGCAACATCTTGTCAGAGCTCAAAACAAGATGAAAAGTCAAGGTGATAAACACAGGACACCAAGACACTTTGCGGTGGGAAATTTTGTCTATCCAAGGCTCAACCTTATGTTCAAACATCATTGGCAACGAGGTCATCTAACAAGCTGTCATTCAAGTATTTTGGGCCCTTCCTTATTCTCCAAAAGATTGGTTCCACTGCATACAAGCTTCAATTGCCCTCGATTGTCCGATCCATCCGGTTTTTCATGTATCATCCTTTGCTCAAGAAGGCTGTGCCTCAAATGTTTCTATAAGTACTCAGCTACCGGACCCTCACCGACAACTTGCGGTGCCTATGGAGATACTTGATCATCGTCTTCGCCAAGACGTAGACACCATGGTGCCTTAGGTGTTGATCAAGTGGTCTTCTCTTGCTGATGAATTGTCCACCTGGGAAGATGTAGCCCCTCTTCGCTAGCAATTCCCGCGCACCGCTTGGGGTCAAGCGGGGTTCTAAAGGAGGAGGGAGTGTCACCGGCATGGCCGGCGCTCGTCTGAAGTTGGTGCCAACACCGATGCTTGCAGCAACAACTCGAAGAAGAGGATCCAACCGCAGCAGCTCAACGAGGACTCGAAGGCCCAACAAGCAAGTATCAGGCCCAATGTGGATGAAGTGAGAATCGCCCTGCACGGCCCAAGACGGAGGCGCCAGCTGCCCCTCTATGTAACCGAATTGAAGGAGAGAATCAAACTCGATCTGGAACCCGTCCCTGACCTTGCCGGTGGCAACGACGGCGGCGACGAGCTCGGCGATCGTGTGTCGATCTGCTGGAGTTGTCGGCCGACGATTCTTGTATCCAACTACTTATCATATTCTAATACTATCGGATCATGGTAGAGTAACACAGTGGTTCAAGTCCAAATCAATGTTCGTGTTACTGTGTGGTATTTTACTTTCCAAGATGAAAGTATAGATTATCTTTTCTTTCTTCAGTAGAGTGTCCATTCCGTGATTCACTGCTGTCCCGAGTTCAAATCCACGCCGACCCAATCTCTCTGGCTCGCATCCACGTCCAGATCCACGCCCGCCCGATCTCTTAGCATCAATGGCTCGCCTTCATGGCCGCAGAGGTCGCCGAGGTCCCACAGCATCGCGTGAGGTGAGCAGCGTTGCAACGCGTAGGTCCAGTAGAGAAGGCAATGCCTGATTGCTGGGGTTTTTGGCCAGCGCGGCTGCATCCCAGTTGGTGCGGGCGGCGGTATGGTAATGCCTTGAAGAAAGATGCAGGTTTAGAGAAAAGGGAAGTATAATGATTGGTGGATGTTTCGGAAGAGGAAGAATGGTTTGTTGTCCAAGGTGCTTTGCAGATTCTTACAATTGCTGATTGAATAACTGGCAGAACGTCAGTGTTAGTGTTTATTAGATACAGCTTCTACCTAAATTACTTTATACCTGTATGCAAGGTCACATCATCAATTCACTTTGTATGGAAGATTTGCAATTCCTTATGAAGATTTCAGAAATGCTCTCATTGATTTCAATCTGTTTATCCGTTGCCCCCTTTATTTTCCTTAACTTAATTCCTTAAATTATACTAGCATTCATCTTTTTCTATTTATTTCTGGTTGTGCACTAATGACTTATTACCAATTCTAATATCCCCTACCAACAGCATTGGTTACATTCTGTTTACTTAGCTAATTGTTAAGAATTTTTGCTGGTATTGTTCTCTTATTCAGGCAATCTTCATGCTGCCAAGAGGACGTGTGGTGATAATCTAATATGCTTTACACAGGTGTATTTCAATATTCCTGTCCACTCTATGTTTTGCTGTACACAGTGCAAATCATTGGCATTTTCCAAGTGAGGATAAGAGTAAACATTCATGATATTTTCCTTTTGAAGTGTGCACAATACTAAATGCTTTAGATGTTTAGCTTTGTTAGTTTACAAACTCTGAAAAATGGAGCAGCATGGATTCACAAGGAACACGTGATGACAATAGCTGAAGAGGTTCACCACTAAATTACATGTAATATATTTTGTAAGAAGAATTTTTAGCCAATTACTAAGTAATGCAAATAATCTCTGTTAGCCCTTATTCATCACTGAGATCCCATTTTGAAAATTATGCAGCAACTGATGATGAAGTTGACAAGTACAATTTCAGATATTGATGCAGAATTGGAGTACTCCCTAGAGGCACCTTTTAACTTGCAGTGCAGTTTTTTAATTTTCTTCTCCCTGGGCATAATATTAGAAGTTCTTTTCGACAAAATATTTTTTTTTGGATAAGGGACAATGTTAGCAAAAGGGCCTCTTGTAAAAGGTTTAGGAATCCAGTGCTGCGTCGATCTGTTGTACCTTTATACTGAATGATGATGATTGCATATCTGAAATCACACCCTCATGACAAATTAAACAAATAAGCTAGAACCTATCCGCATGCATGTTATTTGAGATACCTTTATGGTACTTGCAAGGTGCCCAGGGGTACCACAGTAAAAAAAAATATTTCACCATTGGTTAATAGAGTTATTTAGTATAAAATCTATACCTAAAAAGGATAATCTGTTCATTAGGAGATCAATAGCTAATTTATTTTTTGTCATTTATAGATATAGATTATTGCTTGTTCTTTTGTGAGGATTCTGCAAGGAGCAGGACCTTTTCATCAGTTCAGTTAAGCGTCGTTGTCCAAGAAAAAGGTCAGTTATGCATCTTTGTCTATGGATCTTAACTCTTAAGCTTTGACTGGATAGTTATTACAATACATCGGTTAATTTTTTTCAGTGAGCTAAAGCGCTTTAAGAAGCATAATACCAAGTGTCTTGCTTCCAATTTTCTGGGTAATATGTTCCCTTTAATACTAATTGCTTCCAATTTTCGGCGTACCGTTCCTTTCCATGTATTTCTTGCTTCAGATTTCCCATCGACCATGTAAAAGTCATATCTCAGTAATTTTGATTTCAATTGATTTCCAAATTTGATGGTTCCTATGCAGATTTCCTTCTTTTTTTTTTGAACTGTAGATTTCCTTCTTTTTTAGTCTTGCTAGTGATTAGTTAATTGATTTTCACTCATGTTGTCCCTTGCACGTGCAGATCCGAGCCTTTTTCTTGCAACTCCCTGATCTTTTCATGATTGACCATAGTCAGCTGAAATTCATATGGTTTTTGCAGGATCGGAGGTGAGATGGTATGGAAAATCTGCATACGTTGCTCTTTTGCTATACCACATTAGCACTTCTACTGCAGCTCTACAAATTCAGGGATTTAGTTCCATGGAAGTTGGAAAACTATTTCACGGATTAAATTAATGCAGGCAGCCTCAGAAGCTTGTGGATTTGTTGTTATCTTCATTAATCTCTATATGGAAATTTCATGGGACTCAAATAGTCAAATGAATTTTAGTAACAGATGGACTATCGTTCTGATGGACCAGCATTGGTGTCTACGCTCATCAACAATTGAGCAAGAACATCCCAAGGTGTTGTCGAGTAGACGATGATCTTCTGATTGGGCAATAGAAGGCCAGGAAGTTTCTAACGGTCTTTACCACACCCCGTCTGGAGATGAACCTAATAAGGGGGAGTTATATGTATAAATGCGTGTGTCATATATAGAGCTGCAATTAGCACATCATGAACTACAACAACAAGACACCAGCAAAAATAGCTAGCATGAACTGCCACTCCATTTATATGATGGTGCTTGATTTGGTGACTTTTGTATATTTCTGCCATGTAATTATGCTTGATTTCGTACCACACTTATATTTGGGTTCTAAGTACAACCTACAATCTCTATTTTTCATTGCAGCAATACGACGTTGCCTGTCATAACCATAGACAGCATTTCCACTAGTAAGAAAAAATAACACAAGCCGTAAACTTGTTACAAAAAAAAAAAAAAAAAAAGAAGAAACACTCCAGCTTCAGATACCGTCGGGCTTTATTTTCATACGCGCGGATATTTACATATATAGGGCGTGCACTAGATTAACTAGTGTATTGTTTCTTCATCACTCATCAGTGCTGTTGCAGCATCTATTATGCTGGTTTTGCAGTAGTGCAGAGTTGAGTCTGCCAACGATCTCCTCCGCAGTTATAGTGAAGCCCTCCTCCACCTGATCAAACATTTATTTTATTATATCAACATGAATAGCACATAATTTTGCACATGAACTAACATTTTTTTTTGATAGATAAAAACATAGATGATGAGATCAAAAAGAAGAAGAAAAATGCCCTGCAGCGTCTCGCATGGCGGTGATGATCGCCTCCACTATCCCATCGCCAGTAGACGGCGTTTTGTCCCATAAGTCCTTTCCCTTCCCCTCCGTTACTCCTGTTCTTCTCTATACTCCTTCCTAAACATATATGGTATTGCTTATACATCATATGTTGAGGTGGTGCCAGCCTACACGTGGGAATTTAATCTGCCACAAATGGTTAAATTCTTAAACTAAGTGTGTGTGGCTACACAAAGGAAGTTAACACCCCTCTCCTGCAACCACATTGTTTATGACCCTATCTTGAGAGACCACAACTCGCATGGATCCATTGCCAAGTGGACGCCCATGGGCTCATTAACATAACTATTTATTTGCTTCTTGCAGTATCCCCTTTAAGTCTCAAGCAGCCAGTTGTTATGACCGTATCTCATTCTAGTCCATCACACAATGGTCGTAGAGGTTGGATATGGGGTTTTAGTGGGTTGCTGGCCATGGTTATCATGTGCTTCTCTACATGCTTCATGTTAGGTCAGTGGCTGGACCCTAATGATGCCATCCACAATGGTGACTTAGGCCAAAGAAGCAAGCATCGTATGCTTGTGACTGTGGTCTATGAAAGATATAAATCCTTGGGGCAAAAACTGCTGAACTTTTTCCATGTGCTGATGACACATTGACACTCTCGGGTGCCACTTTTCTACTTTGACACATTGTCATAGTGCCCCTTCTTCCCAATCATGAGGGGCTCTCTAGCTGAAAACCCAGTAGTGATATATATAGACGATAGTGGTTCCATCAACATCCTATGATGAGGCCTTGATTAACTAGGTAGTTTCCTTGAGTTATAGGGATTTGTGTCATTTTTCTCTAAAAATCATGGCTGATCTATGGTTCTGCAATAACTTATCAATGCAAATTCAGGTGGGGAAATCCACCTTGACCATTCAAATGAAGGTAAGATCGTTATCCAATATAACTGTAAAATTGTGTAGTTGTAGTGTAGATGATTGAGTGAAACAACTAGAAACAATGAAATGAATTGTATCTATCTGTATACAAGGACTTAAATTGCCCTTTCATCTTTAATATATACACCCTATATTGTATTGTTTACCTCTAATCAGAACTATTGTTTGTTGTGCATAATGTACTATAATAAGTAAGGTGTTTTAGAATTATCCTAAGTCAGACTTCTCTAATTTTGACAAAAAAATGTATGAACACGGCAAATATATATCAAATAAATGCACTATGAAGACATTTCATGGTGGATTTAATTAAACTAACAAGATATTCCAGATATAGAGAAGTTTGACACTTCAAACAAACTAAAACACCTTAGCTTGTGAAACAGAGGGATTAGCACATAATTATATGGTAACATGAACCAACTAGATAAACTTGTATGAGGATTATCTCACCATAATCAAGAGTCACCACACCAAAATATATAAACACTGTAAAACCATCTTGTTCTCACCACTAATACCAGATTCTCTCCTACTGATGCATATGGAATACTAAGTTTCTACTTGAGGTTCAAATGTCGAGAGAGGGCTTCGAATCAATTGAAGTTATAGATAGAGAAAATTAATAGAAAATTTTATTTGGTAGTATCCATAATAATAATATCCATCATCCGCTTTCTATAACATATATAGGACAGTAACACGATGCGATTATGATTTGAATAAAAGATAGAAATCAAAACTCATCAGTACAACTACATATGCATCATACAGTAGATATATAAAAGCAGATCAGGCTTAATTAGTGCGCAGGCATTGTCAAATATATGTGATCATCAAGATGGATGTGTCAGGGGACAGATCATGAATGCAATTTCACTCTTCAAAATGAAATCGAAGTTATACAATAATGGTAGTCTTGGTAAAACACGTGCTACTGTAGTATTTCGATTTTTTTTTTTGCCACCGGTCATTGAAATAAAGGTTGAATCCTGCATTCTGTCATTCATTTGTACTGTTAGTTTGTATTTAATATTATGTTCTTCCATTATTAGGGAATCCTAACCGGCAGTATTTTTTTAATCCAAAAGACCATCAAAAGTTCAAAACATTCTTAGATTGTGTGCAGTGGAAGCTGGGCTGCATTTGCTTCAACTGAATTTAAGCCACAGCGGCTATTTTTTTTTCTCGATCGTGCGTTGCACGGATTTCATTAAGACGGAGAGAAAGTTCAGTACATAAATAAAAAATATAAAAGACTGGAGTAATCCGCGGATTACTTCAACTACGCCCAACGGTAGCAAGAGATTGTGATTATGAATAAACTATTTTGCAACTAGGGAAGCTCCTCATCACAACTGCTGGCCATCATCCTCCCACATCCAGATCGGCTAGGTTGAGATTCCAAGCCACCGGATCAAACTCTTGATCAAAGAGCACCTGCATAGCCGCTTCTTTCCGAGGCGTTAGAGGACCAGCATAAGCTTCAAAGTATTGCCTGGCCGCCTCTAGGTCAGCCGGCGGAAGGTGTGTCACGATCCCCATCTTACGTCGAAACACGACTTGTGCTTGCAGCGTCGCGTTAAGCTGCTAGCGGTTTGGCAGCGAGGCGGACGCTTCGGGCGCACCATCGTCACCACCGCGCGGCGCTGCCTCGCGCAGCCTTGGTCCTCCCTTGATCAATGGGGGAGTCCATAGGAAGGCACACACGATCCTCAATCAGCTTCGTGATGGCGGTGATCGAGGCCCCTCCCGTGGTGGCTGTGACATCGGGGCAGCCGCCGTCGTCATCCACCGGGTCAAGTTGAGCAGCAGCAGCAATGGAAGGCGTAGCCACGTGGTCATCACAGCCACCGTGGCGCCCCCTCGACGGGGGAGACCATCGATTGCGGAGATTTCCCCGCCGCGTCGGGCCCAAGGGTGGTCGCGACGCGTGATCCGGCGAGGCAAGACCCGCCGGGCGGGGCGTCATCGTTGAAGCTCTCCACGGACGGTGCATCGACCTCGCACACCCCAAAGACGGGTTGAGCTCGACCATACGTAACGGGCGAAGGAGGCTCCATCCGTGCAGCCCGGGAGATAGACGACCACACGGCGAGGGAGGCCTCGAGCTCATCAAACATTGGGTCCACCAGCAGGGAGGATCCGCGCCCATAGGCGGCACGGCGCGCCGAAGCGGTTCGCGGTGTGTCGACGCTGCTTCGCCGCCGCCACCGCCGACGCTGCGGCCCGGACGGCGTCGGCCGGGCGCCTGCGTAACCTCCCGGCCGACCGACGGTGGCGCCCTCCACCGGCGCCGCAGATCGTCGGGGGGGCACCCATCACAAGCGTCTGGCGTCGCCGGCGGACGGGGTGGACAAAGAATCTCACCAACATGGATCAAGGCCGCGTGCGTTCGGGCGCTGCCACGGGGCCCCCCGCCACATCGCTGTCGACGCCGCGGCATGTTGGCGCCCTGCACGCGACCGGGCGAAGGGCGCCGAGGTGGACGGCGATGGTGAGGCTGCTTACGGTCCCCAGCCCGATGCCCCGTGCCGAGGCGCAGGGAAGCGGCGCGACGAGGAGGTGCACTAGGCGCGATGTGACCCTCGGACAGGCGCTTGAAGCATAGACCAATGAGCGACCTCAGCACCGCCGGTGGTGACGAGGTGCCGCGGAGGAGGACAACGCGTCACGCCGACGGCTTACAACAAGAGTGAAGCCATCAGCGTCGACCGGAGCGGCCGCGCGAGAATGTGGTGCCGATGGAGAGGTGGCCCGAGGCGCCTGGCGCGCGGACCCCGGCCCGCGGAGTGCGGGCCAAGACGAAGATGTGCGGGTACGCGACCGGCGGCTGCCGCGGCGCTGGCCTCCTCCTTTGTCGCCCGGCGGACGAGTCTGCGAGGGCGGCCGTCCACCAAAGTACCCTCCACGGAGGGGGCAGCACTGTCGGCGGTGAGACTAGCGGCGCTGCTTGGGGGGCTCGCACCACGGGCCAGGGCCGGAGACGAGGCGGTGCAGCGCGAGGCCGAGGGCACGCTCACTCCTCCCTATCCTCCTCCTCCTCATCGGAGGCCTCACACCAATGCAGGTGTTTCGCCTGCCCGGTGGAGGAAGGAAAGAAGACCGACCAGGCGAACGTCATCGTTGGAGACTTCCACGATGGCGAAGGGCTCAGCAACGGTGGCCTCCTCGTGCACCAAAGCAACATAAGGCGACGAGGTGGAGGGAGGCGGCGACGGGTTGGGGCGTATAGCCGCACCAGGACAACATCCGCGGCCTCCAACAGCGACGCCGGGCAGGCGGTCGGGCGTGGTAGGCGGTGCGTCGAGGGAAGCAATGACGCCGTCATCCCCATCCTCAATCTCGCCCTCTCGACGCCCTCGACGGAACCAAGGTGCGGCAACTGGCTCGGTGGACACGGGCCCGGCGCAGCGGACGCCGGGGGTGGCCACACCCTCAACCCCGGGCATACGCTAGGGGGGAGGCAGCCACGACGGCAGGATGATGCAGTGAACGCCGGCGCCGACGAAGACGGAAACCAACGCAGCGACGCCAGGGGATGGCCACACCCTCCGACCCGGCGTTTGTGCAGAGGGAGGTGAAGGGCCACGGCGGCAGAAGCGACGACCGCGATGGGGCGCGGTCCGGCGCTACTGGAGATGCCGTGATTTGGCGTCGTTGTCGGTGTTGCGGGCAAGGATCTCCCCTGCACGCGGTTCTGCACCACGTCCACGACGGAGGACGAGCCCTCGATGAACTGGAACTCCTCAGCGTCGGCGTCCTTCACCGCAGCAGCGTCGGCGTCCCATCGCAGCGGCTGGCCGAGGCTGCGAGGCCGGGCCCCGGGCACCGTGGACATGGCCACCCCGGCAGCGGCGCATGAAGGAGAAGCCAGCAGCTCGCTGACGCCTTGGCCAGCGACGGAGCAAGGCCCACCATCAGGTAGATCAGGCGGCGGTGAACACGGATCGAGGTTCAGATGAGGAGGAAAGGTTGGGGATGGAGTGGATCTGGATGGGGTGGGTGGCGGCGGCGTGTGCTTGACGACGGCCGCGGGCGGGTCGGGAGGCTCGGGGTCGGGAGCCATCCGTCCCCAGCTTTTTTCCTCACAGCGGCTATTTTCACAGTGAATCATTAAGAAGAGCTACAGTATAAGCTGCAGCCACATCACTTACTTTACTGCTACCAAACACAGCTAATTTTTCTTGAAAAAAAGACTGGTTATTAGTCAAAAAAAAAAAAAAAAAACTTGCCTTTGTCGTGATGGTTACTATGATAGTGCCCTCTGCGAAGGGCAGGACGTTGGCATGGATTATGCTGAGATGGAGCTGCTCGACCTCGGCGAGCACCTTCACGGCCACCCCCCCTTGCCGTCCTCGCAGTGGATCCTCACCATGACGCTCTTCTCCGAGAACCGGGCCTCGATCTCCGGCAGCTGCTTCCTCACTGCCGGCATGCCTGACGACGCTGACAATGGGGAGCCATCGTCGTCCGGCGCAGCGGCAGCATGGAGACATGGTCTTTTGACGAGCACCACCGTGTCGATGCTCTTGCGCCCATTGCTGCCTCCAGACTCCAGGTCTTTGAGCTTTTCTTGAAGTTCTGTCACGTACTTGGTCGCATCTGAAAGGATCGTTGCCTTGTTCATCTGATCAGAAATTAGTCGTTGCATTAAGTTATTTGTGTCATCAGAAACATAACTGACGAACAAATGAATGGATTTAATCAGAATCAGGACCTTCTTGAGGCTTGGGATCACCCTGAAGAGCTCGATGAACAGCTGGTCGATCCTCTCCCTCCGCTTTCGCCCTGCGACGATGTGCTCTTGAGCGCACCGCGTCGACATGGATCCCGCCGGGCTCTTCATGCCGGCTCTCCTTGCCGGTGGCGATCCGTACGCTTGGTCCGGCGGTAGGGCGTGCGTGGGGGCGAATTCCGGCAGTATGACGTCGCTGCCTAGCTGTGCTGCGGCGGCGGCGCTGAAGTTCCAGCTCAGAGGAGGGTTGGTGCTGCTGCTGCTCCGGCTCATAGCGCACCTGCTGACCAAGGTCTGTGACACAGGCCAGACATCGTGATCCATGGCCACCGCAGCAGGGGCCGAGTTGTTGTTGCCTCCGCTGCTGCCGTCGGTGGTGTCGCAGGAGCTCCAGCTGTTTGCTGGGGCCTCAGGGAGCGCTTGGAGCGAGGGGAAGGTCGCCCCCTGCTGCAGTCGTCGTTGACGGCGGCCGCGGGTTGCTCATGCTCATGCTCATGCTCATGCCGCACCGTGTTCATCGCCCACTGCAGGAATAATCTCGAGTCTTTCATTTGGCAAGCTGACGGCAGATGTTGGTCTAACACTCTAACAGCTGCTGCAGCAAATGATGACATCCTTATATTATTGATGCCCAAGATAATTGAAAACCAATTGTTTGTTTTTCAAAAGTATATAGTAGAAATTATCGTTGCAGTATTCTTGATCTGGTGGTGTATATATGATCCTGAGAAACGACGATTTCGAATAAATATGTTTTTGGATATCCAGTTTTCAGGAAAAAAAAAAAGAATATATGTGGCTACACAAGTCCAAAAAACTAGCTAGACAAGGAAGGAATAATCAATAAATTGCCGAGATACCTCAAGACGTTGCAAATTATTTGCAAAATATTATGAGTAGATTGATAGTAGTACCAGCTAGTCCCTCCACACAATAATGTCAAAAAGACCATGGAACAGAGGTCCCCTTTTATAGGTAGTGCCGCAAACTGCACCACCGTAAAATGTTCTCCATATATAATATGGTGCTTGTTCTTTGGAAGGAAATGCTAGGTCATCACTCCATTATTCTTTTTTTCTTTCATCAGAATTTATATAAAAGTTAGCTCATTCGTGGCCTCTCCCCATCCAAGAGTCAAGGAAAATAATATAAAATTCGTTTCTTAGGATCCTCGTTTTGTGCCTAAATCAGGTGAAAATGATAGTTTGCACACCACCAGGGAAAGGTGATACACATGAGTTAAAATGATAGAAAGGTCGCCGATTGGGGCGTTCTGTCAAAATCAAAGTTGAGTGAGATATATATATCTGGACTTGTTTAATGTAACTATTGACTAACCAATAATACATATTTCTGTACATACAAATGGATCTTTGCAGATCCTCGCAACGATTATATATATATTAGCGTTGAAACGACATACCATGCAGATCACAGCAATCCTGTAAATTACAAAACGATGACACACGGTAATACTAAGCAATCGTGAGATAGGAGTCTGTAAAATAATACTCCTACCTCTATGGCCTACAAAATTTTATAAATGAGCCTTAGGTACGTAGCTTTTGCTTCGTCGAGCTAGCCATATATAGGAGTAGTAGTACACACACCCTAGTTAACGTTGTTTCCGTATGTTTCCTTTAATTTACCGGCCTTTGCGTGTCCGTATCCCTTAACAATAAGGACTAGCTAGGACAGAAGGCCGCCCACGGGTTAAGTGTATCATTGTTGGATCAAGGCTCTATAAACATCTCGGCCTTTCACAAATCTATATCTACTGCGAGCTATCTTTCCGCAGAAAATGACGGCCGTTTTGTCAGCAGGTAAGAAACATTTTAAACTCTCGTGACGCAAGCAGCACATACAGGATATCTTAGTTTACTTCTGCTGGCAGTAAGTATTTTAATTAATCTCGCACTACATTGCCAGGTTTTTAGATCTAGGCCAGGTGCAAAATCACGTGTAGTTTGCTACGATAGGCAGCGCGCGCTGTGCAAAATGCGGCCGTCTTCCCCATGGACGCATGCAAAGCGCACCGAACAGCTACTCAAGTATTTTATACCCCGCACAGTTCCGTTTATAATACGTTTCACATATGTTAAGAGTCAAGACTTTATAATACTTACCAATAATTTGACCAATAATTTTTTCACTATTGTAATACAAATTTGACACTTTTCAATTCGTAATAAAATGTACTATCCAATAATCATAAACAATATAACATAAAATTAATGAATAGTCAAAGTGTCATTTAGGAGACCATCACTACAAGACATGTGTCATCTTATGACATTTATGCCATGACATAGTGATGGTCATATGTCATGGCATAAATGTCATAAGATGACACATTTCTTGTAGTGCACGCCGGATCCGCCTCCTCTCGCCGGATCCGGCCAACCCGAGTGCCGGGCGAGCTCGAGCGCCACGCCGCCATGTCTGAGGAGTGGAGTGCCGCCTTGAGCGCCCGCACCATCGCCACCCTGCGCCCAAGCTGGACCCGCGCAAGCTGCGCTGCCGTCCCGAGCCGCAGGCGTCGCGCCGGCGCTTGCGCCGCCCCACGCGAAGCCAGCGTGGCTTGCCGCTTGTGCTGGTGCCGTGCCGCCATGTCCGAGGGGTGGAGGGCCGCCCCCAAAGCGCCCGCGCCGTCGGCCTATCGCCGGGCTGCCCCGGGCCCATGGCGCGCGCCGTGCCCCACCTGGGAGGGGAGGAGTCTCGGAGGGGAGGAGGGGATGCAGCCGTGGAGGGGATCGGTGGGTGGCGGCTCGAGGGAGAAGAGTGAGGGAGAGATGAGAGTGGGTTTAGGATTTTCCTTGTTTATATACTATTCTCAAGTTTTGGGCCGACTGAGCTTTTTTGGTGGGCTCTCCTACATTAACCGTTACAGGCTATTATAACTGGACCGCCACTGATTAATCGATTTACCGTGGCGTTTTCTGTGGCAGGCTTTTTTATAAAAACCGCCATGATTAATCGATTTATCGTGGCATTTTTTATAACCGCCACGGATAATGGAGGCATTAATAGTGACGGTTTTTTTTTTCAAAAACCGCCACGGTTAATAATAAGCCAAGTGACTCGCAAAAGATTTCATGTAGTAGTGAGATGCAGTTAGATCTAGAGCCGCCTCTAAAGATAGAAATATTTCTAGATGTGGCTGAAAACACTAGCCGCTTCTACAAGTACATTTGTAGAGACGGCTCATTTCAAAAATCATTTTTAGTTGCCTCTATATTAAAAAACATCTAGTAGTGTCTAGAGCGGGGAGACCATGGACCTACATGCCCCTACAACGATACCATGGCCATATCCCTTGACAACGAGCCACCTAATGAAACAAGTAGTAGTGGTCATACGCCCATACCTTGACCTTGTCAAAAGAGAGAGGGCCCACCCGGCCAACAACTACATCAACCACAAAAGCTGAATAGCCTTTGCTCAAAAAAAAAAAAAAAAAAAAAAAAAGCTGAATAGCCAATGCCGGGGCCTCAAGAACATCAACGGACAATCAATCCCGCGCGTATGCCATGCCATGCAGAGGTACTCAACAACCCGGTATGGTATATATGCCATATAAATGGCATGTAAAAGACGCTGCTGTCCTTTCCATGCTTTCAGAAGCACAACATATAAAACCTTTATTTAGGGCCCTTCTAGAAAAGGGGACAAAATAATTAATACCCTAGCTAAATCTTGAATTAAAAGTACCCTAGCTCAAGTTAATTTATTTAACGTATTTGGCAGTGAATGTTACTGTCCTAGGGCTTATTAAAAAAAAATTACCTTTTTAGCTCCATCTTTGCCTTGCCCTTTCGATCGGTTTGCTTGCAATGATAGAAATCAATAACTTGCGCAAGTACACATATACTGACCACTCTTTATGATGAACGCTTAGTTAGCATCCGAGCCGTGCAGGCATTGGTGTTGGTAAAATACATTTTGCTGCGGCAAGTTGCAAACATATGGTGGAGGTTTTCTCGACGGCATGCAGGCGTCAATATTGAAGTTTCGGGCCGACTTAAATCACAAACATGTGGTGCACAAATTCTCGTCAAGCATCCACGAGTTCATACACTGTTCATCGATGTGATCTATCTATCCTAAAACCTTTAGGAGCGTATACCAAAACGCTCAACGGTGAGGCCACGTTTCCCTCGCTGTACCCTGGTAATGGGCTCAAATCCGAGCCAAACCCACACCACACCATTTTTTTATTACAAGCACAGTTAATTAACCAAATCAAGCCAGACTATTTCAGAGTTCCGTCCCGTCCCACCTAAACCATATATAAGTGTTATTCTCCCAAACTTATCAATATTTTGGTCTCAACTCATGGTTTATAGACCATTTTATTAAACAGTTCAGGCTGCCTGCACAAGGCGCCGTAGAGCCTGCAGATTCCCATCCACCCACTGTAGCTCTAGCCGGCCGCATTTGGCGACAACGAAGGTATTCACAGTGATTGGCTGGCCGCACTTGTCCCGAACTGGTGTTTCTACGACCGAAACAGGGATTGGCTACTGCTTGTCGGCTTCTAGTTCCAGGATCCTGAGCACGGCAACGGCACCGTTGATGGCGACGGGCCAGTACAGCACGGTTACAGCCCATGGTTTCTAGCCCCAGTTGTATGCCACGGTCGGCCTCGGTGTGGTTTCAATCTGAAACTATGGGTGCTACTGCTCGGTGACAGTCTAAACCAAACCAGTCCTTAGGATTCTTAATCCATTCTCCAACAAACCAAAGCGGACCATCTAAAAACCATCCCATTAAAACCATTTTAAACTAGTCCAGGGCGACTCACTGTACTACTGTTCCTCACAATAGTACTGGATCACAAAAACAGTATGCACCCGCTATGAATAGTAAAGACCCATTAGGAACCCGTTATCAAACAGTGACGCATCATGTAAACAGTACCATACCGCTGTGAGATCCGTTAGAAACCCAGTATCATACAGTAACGGATCACGGGAGTGAACAGTAAGAACCCTCTACGAACAGAACACACCCAATAACAAACTCGTTAGGAAACAGTAACAGTCACGTATACAGTGTACACACCCGCTACGAAAAGTCAATTCCGTTAATAAATCCGTTAGCGCAGTGCGGATCACTCCTGCCCGCACACTCCGCGGGGGAACTGGCTAGTGGCAGTTAATAATCGTATGCATGCTACGTCCCTATGTGAAACTCAAGCATATTTTTTCCGAAAAAAGGTAACAAACTGACCCTGTGTCGCCTCAGCAGGGGCAGACACAGGTCGCGTCAAAGTAGGCGTATGGGGCTACCCACTAGGCTTCGGTCCGATCGAGCTGACGACGAATGCTAATCTTCCGAAAGCGCTGCCAAGGGATTTCCACCAGACCGTTGACAACGACGCTCCATCAAGCGCCGCCTCAACAACTTCACGAGGGTCGTGCTGCCACTGTGGAGCAAGCGTTTAGCGGCTCAAAGCCTCTCTCGGTGCCTGCATCCAAGCGAGGTGAGATCTTAATCATGTAGCAATTCGGTGACTATGTATCTTTGGTAGATGGTCTAGCCCACGGCTGTAATCTAGTAGACCTCCTAAGGCGCTCACCAAAAGCGCGTTGTGTATCAAACTTTTCTATCTTAACATAAAGACGCGCAAAATTGAAACCGTTAATTTTAAGATATTTGTCACTATGCTAGTGAGGAACCCTAAAATGTATATTTCCGGCCGTTGATCGTGTACGAAACAAAATAATAATTGTAATTCAGGGTACTTTAGTACTATTAGACGGATCAGTAACTCTAGTTGAGACCGATCGATCAGATGCTAGGGTATTTCTTCTGCCCACGCATCACGGCAGCTCCACTGCCCAGGGTTCCGTGCCTCCGTCACCTGCGTAACCAAGCCCGCCTGGCCGGTAGCCTGTGATTGAGAACATCGACATCAGAAATGGAAGAATTTAGTTCTTGATCGTGATGTGGAAGATTTGCCACCATGGGGATGGCACTAACGCTGTTCTTCATAGGGCATTCGCACGTGCACCTTACCCGGTGAACTCCAGGTTGCTAATGTTGGAATGATCTCGGGTTAGTCAGTGAGTAATCGAGTTGTTGGAGGCTTAACATCCCATAAACAGTGGCGTGACCCAGGGTGCGCATTCTATTAACTAACCTCCTGGTTTGAGTGATTAATCTAACCTCTCCACTAATTCACCTGATCGATCAAGGTAAGCACAAGATCAGCTTGATGACTAGAAATTATACCAGCTCTCTGAAAAAAAATTGTCATTTAATCTACCCCCAAACACAAACATCGAAAAAAATGTATTACTGTTACTAATTACCGTTCTTGTAAAAGTTGAAGATGCAAAGTCCACACATCAGCCTTCATTTTATTTTCAGATATTCAAAGGTATTACATTCCGGATCATAAATATATCTATGCAAGCTGTAAAATATAGGAAATCAAAACTATTCACTAGACCAAACTAAGCTAATTAAGCCAACGGTGATCAAGTGACACTCGCTTAACGACATCACTAATATAACAACGGCACCACAATGCTATAAGAGCAATGACACCAAACAGTGTTGGTATATGAAAATTACTTTGCCACTAATAAACTAGTCAAAAGGGAACCCATACTTCTAGTAAGACAGGTTGTCAATCCATCTTGTGCAACTAGAAAGTATATCAAGGCATAGAATAAGACGACTAGGCAGAAAATAAGATAAGGAATAAAGAATAAGGCTCTGCAAGCAGACAGAATAATAAATACCATTGTAGCATTTTACCTATAGTAAAGACCAGGTTGTCATTTCTGTTCTACCACTGGGAAGGTATCTATAACTAGATATCATTTCTATTCTACCACTGGGAAGGTATCTGAACTAGATATGCATAGCACTAATAATGTCCTCATATATGAAATAACTATAAACCAATAATAGATAATGCTTCTACTTAACAACAGGGGTTAATGTCACAATAAAGATAAATAATAAATATGATAAAGATATATATGATAAGTGATAATAAAGATAAATGATAAATGCAGGGATCAAGCACCATATAACATAAAGATTCAACAGAGTATTCTAGTCTAAGGACTAACATGGGTAATATAAGGAAAGCTTACTAATGAGTAACTATCATCACATGCTATTGCTAAACTCTAATTAGTGCAAACATCTAGCAATCATTGTCAGCACTATTACTTCATATCATACTCAAGGAACATCAACTAGGAAGGATTCAATAGTGAGATCTTCACCTTCTTCGCGACACACGTCCCTACCATTCACTATACACGGGGGAGGATTATAGAGGACTCAATAGGGCTATAACCCCTACGATCTACCCCACGACCTGGCATATAGAGGGCATTTGCAGATATAACATATATAAGCACCACGCTTACGTAAGTTATAACACCTATCTTGCACGTTACAAGATGAGGGCTATACAATCCTAAGCATGCAATCCATAATAAATATCTAACTGTACTAGACATATTAAAGCAAACAATAAACAATGCAATAGATAATATAATAAAGATAAAAACAATATCATAGATAAACTTGAGTAATAAATATATCAAAAGATATAAAATATACCTATGGAACACCTTGACAGAATCAAGTTCAAGTCTTCCTAGACTTGGATCTCCTTCTAATCTACTACTATGTAGCTAATCTCTAGAACTAGAAATACTCAAGAACTAGGGTTTGTGGCTCTAGACTTGATCTCTCGAACTTAGATCAACTGAATCTCAAGATCTTGAATTAGGGTTTCAGGGGTGAGGTCTGCCTTTGCTTTTATAGCCCCATAGGATGAATCTCAGCCCATGGATCAAACCAACTTGATTGGACAGTGTAGATCTACTCCATAGGTCAGTTGTAGGAAGATTCTAAAAGCAGGACACGTGTCTCCACAGGGGGGTGCCGCGCGGCCCCACATGTCAGGCCGCCCGACCCCACATCCTGACATGTGGGCCTCGGCCTTCGCGCGCTGTCTTCTTTTGTCATTTAGACCCTTGGAATTTATACTAATCGCCCTGATTTGGTCCTTTTCTTCCATTTCTCTATTTCATCTCTCTTTTCTCTCTCAGATTCTCACAACATTTTCCGAGTTTACCCCAGAAATTGAGTGTGCAACAAAACTCATGGAAATCATTAGTACAAACCCTATCTTCTATTGTTCTTGTTCTCTTATGTTCTATCATTTCATGGTAAAAAGTTGACGTTAACAACCGTCAACAAGCTCCCCCAAGCTTACCTTTTGCTAGTCTCTTAGCAAAACACATATACTATAAGACAAACTTGGATCGGAAGTTGCTACGATACTTCGTTCTTATAGAGTACATATGCTTTCAAAAAGAAACTCTACTCCGGATCGGATAAAAATTATTCTGACTTCAAACTCACCCTTATTACCTTAAACTATGGAGCTTTTACTCTCACTTGGGTCTTGAGTAATTGAAAGACAGAACAATCAAGTCAAGCACTATGTCTCAAGTCTTCGATCAACTAATATTCCAGAGTTTTTATGGATTTTCAAAATAAAACTCAAAGCTCTGCAATGAATGGCACTCTCAATCTCTCAATATGTGGTATTTATGGATCCTCACTAGGCATTAATAGTGTTATGCCTTCTCTCTTGAATATGTAGTATTTGTGGAACAAGGCTGAGTATATTAAGCCTTCTCTCTCTAACTCACTCACTCTCTAAATATGGCTTATGTGGAGCTCATAGGAGTGGCACTCTTAAATAATATAGCATATCTGCAAAGGATATATTGCAGTTCAAACCATAGATCCACAGAGAGTTCAGCCAGTCAAAACAAGAGTAGCAGGTGTATGGAAAGTATGATGGATAGGTGTATATTTGGTGGCTAAAACTAATTCTACTTTTACTCCTTCAAAGGTATAAATAAATCTCTCTTTTGAAACTTAGAAATTTAAGAGAACTTTGGGCTGCATACTTTTCTCTTTCTTTCTTTCTTTTTCTTTTTCTTTTAGAGAGGCGGTGAAAGATCCTAAATGGCTAGAGGGGGTGAATAGTCTAATAAAAATTCTACAAAAACACTAGAACAACTTATTAGTAAATAACAAAGCGTAAATGCGTTTGCTCTAGCTCTACTTGTCGGCAAGCCTCCTAGTGACAATTCTAGTTGCTATAATCTCTAATTCACAAAAGTTGCTAAGTCACTACTTTACAACTAGGTGAACAAGCTAACAACACTAAAAAGCTAAACAACTAGCACTACACAAGCACAGGATATATAATCGAGATAATGCAAGGTAGAGAGGAGGTGTTATACCAAAGTGTAGAGGTAAGTCACCCAATCACCGGAGATGATGTCACAATATGAACAAGATGAAGCCAATCACTGGGAGACAACAATTGCACAAAAGAGAGACACACGATTTGACCCGAAGTTCGCTTGAGCACCCTCAAGCTAGTCTCCTCGTTGTGCCGACCGTCTCACGTGTGGGGCAAGGTGGAGCTCACTCCTAGCCAATCACTAGGCTACTTGCACCCAAGCAAATGAGAGGTAACTCAATGGCATGAGCAATCCATTAGAGTATCAATTTTGGCACACCGTCGGGGAAGATCACAAACCCCTCACAATCAACCAGAAGTGGACAAGAACAATCTCCTTTTCTTCCCAACGCTTCCACCAATCACCAAGCCGGCTAGGAGTGGTGCTCTCCAAGAGTAACAAGAAAACCACCGGCTCACAAGACTCTCCAAGTGCCTCTAGATGCAAAGATGAAAGCAAGATGCACTTGAATCTCCTCAACTCTCAAGAATTAAGCTCACAAGCAAAGGATGAGAGAAGGAGGGAGTTTGCTCAGCTCAAAGTATGTTAGGATGTGTGAAAACGACCAAGAGAACTCCCCATGGCCGGCCAAACTCCTATTTATATGCCCCCACACAAGATAGAGCCGTTGGGGGGCAAAACACGCTGCCAGCGCGGGCTGACCGGACGTGCAGGTCGGGTTTCGCCTGCGTCCGGTCCAGTGTCCGGTCGAAAGAGTCAAGCCGTTCAACGGCTAGTTCTCGTTCAAACGCGCGAGGGTGACCGGACGCTTGCGGGGGCCCGACCGGACGCCGCTGACAAAAAACCGGCAATTCTAGACCTTTCTAGAATCGACCGGACGCGACGCCGACCGACGGGACGCGGGTCAAATCTCCAAAGATCGAGGTCCAGCGTCCGGTCAAAGAAACTCAGTAGGTTGATGTCGTTTCATCGTCGTTTCTTCACCGTTGCTTCAACACGCTACCTAACAAGTATACCAACTTGAGCACGAGGGTCAGTAAGATTTGTCCACAAATTTGTATCCGGCGCAATAGAAAAATATGCGTTTCATTTTCTCGAAAACGCCGAATCCAACTCAACCCTGCAAACACCACCGTCTTTGCAAAAGTGCCAACACCACCAAGTGTACAACACCATGTGCTCGTGTGTTAGCATTTTCACAATTGTCTTCAAAGGCTTGGTTAGCTCTCTAGGTTAGAATGCATGCAAATGATTTTGAACCTAGAGGCACATGAGGATCGATATGTACGACGGTTTTCCCCTCTTTATAGTACGGCTTATCGATCCTAAGTCACTCACACCCTCTATGGTGTCTTGAGTGCAAAATCAAATGGCCCTATGTTTATAACATTGCCGTGAGCCCATTTGATCCTCGAACCACTCCAAGTTGAACACTTGATCATCTTTTGGATCACCTCGATCCATCCACCATGACCACCATGCTCCAACCTTGGCTTGACCAATCTCCAACTAATCAAACACTTAGCATAGAGAGATTACTCCTAGGGTGTCATTAATTATCCAAAACCAAACTAAAGATCTTCAAAGCGGGCATCTAAGTACCCATTATTTTATTGTGTGGACACTTGTCCTTTTTTTTTTTGCTCTTTCTCTTTTTTTAGCAAGAACCCAAATCTCTTTCCACCGATAAACTTTTGAGAGATAACAACAAAGATATTTGGAGTAAATAAACATAGGCTTCCTATAGTCTTATGGAGGGTTTATTACCAGTGTAGGAATGAAACATTTGTAAGTGGATATAGATGGAAAAGGAATGGTATTATAATTATTCCCAATGTAGGAACGATGCATATGGATATATGTGGGAGGTGGTGGATAAAACATATCTTTTCATGACTGAACTCTCACGGGTATCAATAAAATTTGAACTACTTAATCCAAAGCAAAACAGCGTATGTAACTAGAAAATTTTCCTAATCTAAATATCATAAATATGGCTTTGGTAGGAATTTAACACTCGCCAAACAAGAGCTCATCATAAAAGATTTTAAATTTTTGAAAACAAATCTCCAGACATAGTTTCACTAAGGACAAGATAAATAGCAGCTCAGACTTTCTCATATCATATCCCCCAATTACCTAGACTTAGATCAAGTGTATGCTACCCACAAGTAATGTATAGAGCAAATTTGAAAACAGGTCAAATATATCCAAAACATCGGAGGAATTTCAAATTGAAATCAAGATACTAAAAAGAATTAGAGCAGAGCAACTATTCATCATTTGCAAAGCAAACTTTTATTCTAATATTAAACTTATTAACCACACCTTTATATATATATATATATATATATATATATATATATATATATATATATATATATATACATATACATACATACATACATACATATTTATTTGATTTAAAAACTTTATGCATCTTTTTATGACTTAATAAAGGAAGCAATAAATAGTAAGTAAAGAGATACTTATCTTGATAACTCGGGTGCTCTCCCCAAGCTAGATTTTTATGCAAAAAGCTAAGATGAGGTAGATGGATGGAGGCGATGTCGCCCTTCCTTGATGGAGCATTGATGATGACAACTGTTGAGTTGATGCTTTGTCAAGTGGTCGAACGCCTCCTTTTTCGCCTTGACTCATTGATGCATTAAATCCTGTAAAACTCAAATAAATAGCAAAGCTAGTGGAATTGATTAAGCATTAGTAGTTGGATATTTTAAGCTTTAATTATCTAGAGTTCCTTAAGGAAAAATAAAGGCTAAGCTTTAACAGGGGATTTAAGCGAGAAACTAATATTTTTGTCTTTTCTTATGCATGTAGGAAAATAAGAACAAATGCAAAATTTATTTTTACGCCTCCACAAAGAAATATTCCTGTAGGTGTTTATGCCACGTAAGTATTTACATGGGGCTTCAAGATGATATGCAAGGAAAATAAACATGCTAAAAGAAATTATTCATGCAAAGGAAAGTAAATATGCAAAGCTAAAATTAAGGATACCGGTACTTACCTTGGGCTCACATGAGTTTATTACTCCCATGGTTCATCGATGGTACGAAAGGTGGCACCGATAGTTCTTCGAGGACGTTACCTCGGATGTTGAAGGAGAGGATGTCTCTCGGTTCGGAGGTGGACTCTCTTTCTTCTTCCACACCTTCTTGGTTGGTGATTTAGGCGCAGGTTGAGTTACCTCTTCCTTAACCTCTTCTTTGTCATCTTAGTTGTCTCCTCCTTCTTTAGGTCGCTTTCTGTCCAATCTTCCCATCCCACTTCATTCTTGGATGTCTCTGTTGCATAAGCTTCCCAGTCTTCTTGCGACATCGGGATGTATCCATTGCGGCGGGAGCTACGTCTTCTTTTTGTTGCGCGATTTCTTGGGCTGTTCATAGTTTGCATAATTCTTAAAATAGTAGCGTACCTTTTCTAAAGGGAATTGGAAGTGGATCTCTCCAGTCCTCATGTAGATGATAGCATGGGTAGTATTTAGGAATGGTCTTCCCAGCACTATGGGCGCATTAATGTCTTCGTCCTTCATGTCTAGGAAAATGAAGTCTGTGTGTACGTAGTGGTCATAAATCTGGACTGGTATATCTTTAGCCATGCCTTCTGGAATCCTGTAGGACTGATTCGCCATCTGTAATTGTGTATATATTTCATACAGGGGTTGTTTACCATATATAAATTTATAAATTATCTTAGGCATTATGTTGACTCCTGAGCCTGTATCACAGATAGTATTTGTAAAGGTTAGCTGATTGATTGAACATTCAATCTCGGGGTTACCTGGATCTTCCATCTTTGGCAGATAAGGTGAAATGGCAGCGTAGTCCCATTCTGAGTAGACTGTATTGATTATGTTCACATGTTCTGGCTGCTTCTTCTTGTTCTTTCTTCTATTATTCCTCTTGACAGGTGCAGCAGTTTCATAACCATATTGAGGATGAGCAGGGGACTCATGTGTCTTGTTCTTGAAATGGAAAGTCTCCCTTCTCCCTTTAATGGTGAAACAGATCTTGGCTTGTGCAGCATAAATGATCGCCTTGGCCGTGTTCAAAAATGGTCGGCCCAATATGATGGTTGACCTCTCATGTCCTCCGGTCTCGAGGACGACGAAGTCTGCTTATACATACGAGTTGCCTACTCATAGACAGATGTCTTCAAGAATTCCCATGGTGGTATGTAATAAAGGAGCACCATGGATCTTGTCATAGATTACCTTTGGCATGATGTTGATGCTGGATCCGTGGTCACAAAGTGTATTATCAAAGGTGTGCGCCCAATCTGAATAGTGATGGCGGTCTACCTAAATCTCCTTTCTTAGGTGGCAAGGAATCATCTTTCCATCCTTGCTTCGAGAAGTCTTTATAATAATGGCCTGCATTAAAAATATCGACAATGGACTTGCAAGAAGACATTCTAGAAAGCTTAGGAAGTTATACACATTTCATCTTAAATGATCACAGCAAGCTTCATTACATCTCCAGCAAACAAAATTATCATGGAAAACTTTCCAAAGCCCCCAAATTGGTCAAATCACCCAATTGTAGAGAAATAAATATATAAGCATGTGCTAAACTCACAATTGAGCGAAACTAAACCTATACACGTGTCGTACATGGTTCATGATCACCAAAACACATAGCACCATCCCTCAAATAAATTTATTCCACGCATTTCTTATTTTATTTAGACAATAAATCATATGGGCATATATTTTTGATCATACATCTAGATTGCACCATAAATTCTACAAAAATTATAGTAGCTTACAATTACTCCTAAAAGTCTACTGTACAATTTCACATGCTCATGTTCTATGTTTCATTCACCATTAAAAAGACAAATTCTAATTGCAATTAATCATGAGAGAGAAAGTTAAATCTAAAACACCCCATTTTCAGTTAACACATAGACATATTATGTATCAACATAACAAAGCATCATCACACTAAGGTCATGGAACCATATTTTCCATTTTATCACTTTCATTTTATTACAATTGATTTATTATGCCTTTATCAAGTTAAATCAATAACTTACTTATATATGCATCAATACATCTGAAATTTTTACCACATCACATACATCTCATGAATAGCCTAGCATAAAACTTTCATAGCAATTGGAGCACTACAACTTGAGATATGAATTTATTTCTATTTAACCCTAATTAACAAGATGAATACAAAACAACAAACTTTTCTACTAAACTGCAACATGCAACAATACCACAGCATAGATCTACTCACAAGGATTCCAAAAGTCCTGATTTGCCATTTTATGAGTTTTCTACGATTTACTACGAATTAAACCAAATTCAGCTTATTTCCCCGCAAACAAGTCCTTATTGATACTATTCACATGAGTCACGGGGTGAGCAGATAGGTCCCTCCCTTAAGTCAAATTCTTGCGCATGGTCCTTCATGCGATTTGGAGAGGAGGGTGCTGCAGCTCGCGGATCCGGCCGAGCAGGCTCGTTGGCGGTGCAAGGGTTGGTGGGGGAGCATCGGGACATCCGCGGCGCAGCAGCCACGGGTGGCCGCAGGTTGGACCGAGGCCGCCCTGTTCGGCCTGGCGCTGCGTGCGCCGGATGAGCAATGAACGACGGCGAGGGCGCTCAGGGCCGTGAAGGGGCGCCCGATGAGCAACGAACGACGGCGAGGGCGCGCGGTGGTGCCGGCTAGGGCGCAGGATGGCTCCGATCGTCGAACGGCGGCGGTTGCACGGAGCTTTCATGGGTGGCCACGGCGGCATCGCCGTGCGGCAAATGCAAGGAAGACAGCGAGGGAGGCGAGAGCGAAGTGTTTGGGCGAGTGATTGAGGGTAGGGAGGCGTCCCCGGTGCTCCCACTTGAGCTCAGAGGGGACAGGGAGGCGCATGGCAAGGGACGGGACATGCGGCATCCATGCACCGTGGCCACGTCGCCATTTTGCCGAACACGTGGCGCGCATCGGTGTTGCGAGGTGGGCGGCCGATTTGGCCATTTCTGGGCCGAATTTGGAGATGGGCCAAGAATAAAGTTTGCTCACCTCAGCCTGCTCTTCATTTTTTTGTTAAGACACCCAGGTCATTAAGCCGATAGGTTAGGAGATAATTACATGCCAACAAGGCAATGTCAACTCACTAATGACCAGCGAAAAATAGAGCTCGGCTTTTGGCAATTTGGAAGACTAAACTTCGCCAAATTGATTCCAACTTTTTGCATAGCCTTCTCCAATGAAATTTCTTCAGCTTCTATTCTTGGAGAAACTCAAGTTGCTCTAAAACTTTTGGAGAACGCGGCATGCCAACCATGGTGAACACTAATCCCAGACTTGAGAATATTTCTGTCCTGAAATCAGCACGCATTCAATCTTGTGGTCTCAGTTTGACATGGTTAGAAATGGATGTAGACTTGGGTCATTAAACAAAGTTTGTTGCCCACAATCCAAACACCATTTCTTATTAAAGGTCAAACTCCAAAACTGGTACATAAGTCAAAGTTTCATCTTGGTCAAAGCAGCAATTTGATTAAGCCTTCCAACTAGAGTTTAGGCCAGCAGAAGCATTTTCTAGGCATTTGCTCAACATGAACCCTTAATAACTTTTGTTGTAGAGTTCCTTTAGAGTCATTTGAGAAAAGTTGCAAGGTTTGGTTGAGTTCATATCTTGACATCCATTTAGTATGGCAATATAGGCAAGCATATGACTTATCAGTCCATGTAACCTTTTGGATCCAAACATTATGAAACTTTTCCAAAAGTCAAGATAGCTTGATACCAAGGTGATGCTTATAAAAGAGTAAAGGTTAACACTACTTGACTTGCCATGCTCGAACTCAATCCAATGCTTAACTGGTGACAAACACCTGGGGTGTTATAGCCCTCCACCCTTAAATAAATCTCGTCCCGAGATTTGGTACGAAAGGCTTTTAAGGGAAGAGAAGCATTTTACTCATGGCTCATATCAGCGATAGGAGTGGGCCACTTAGCTTCATCCATAGGATAGGATAAAATTGATCGAGCAACCTTCTAATACTAGCTGCTCATCATAGAAAACTTTTCGTCTGAAGAATTAGAATGTCATCCATTGGAACACACGGCACAAAATAGCGGCATGCTTGGATGGATAAAGTCACACCCTAACATTCTTCACAGAAGGTCCTTCTTCCGTGGACTAATATAGGTTCCACTTCTAGAAGAGTGTCCTTTTCTCCTATTATTAGTTCAAACTGTTGTCTTGTATTGAGAAAACATTCCACAAGATCTTCAAAATTGATTTCCCAAACCAAGACCTTTCTTTCCATTGAGTGGTATGTGGTGAGTTCCTGACAATCACCACCACACATCTGTTAGCTTCCAAGGTTTTGCATCCACGCAACATAGAAACTCAATACATATATTCCATCATCAACAGATCGATGGGTGAGACACCACAACCAACCATCGTATGGCTTTCTCTATGGCAGGTGATGCAACTATAAGAGCTAGTGTTTGCACTATCCTTCAGATATGGGAAACCACGCCTGATTTTGACATCTAGGCAGACCGCATCAGGATTTGTAAATCTTGAGGTCACTAGTATGCAACGATGATGATATCTTGATGATTCAAGAACTTTGAATTTCACGGATATCATGTGGTGTCTTTCAGTTCACTATTCTCGGCTCTCGGCACCTTACCCGGATATATTGATACTCCAAGGAAAGATGCTTCGTGCAACCCAAAGTCACATTTGCTGGGTTTACCATACACTGATGACCTCTAAATTATACTCAAGCAATAATCCAATGTTATACAATCTCTTCTCAACTTTTTAGAGTAGCTCAACATATAGTTGGTGAACGCAACTATAGCTTTGTTCCAAGAGGCATGAACACCAAGTTCATACACAAGATACGGCAGAGCATCTGCCAGGCCAAAGTACATGCTGAAAGTGCACTTATAAATCATATATTAGCAGAAGAAACTGTTCTTGGGAGGTCTTCTTTTAAGATAACTAGAACTGAATCCTTGGGCTGATTTGATGAGCAAGGAGGTTACAATCTGGAGATATACCTTTCTGATCTCTTATCTAGGATCAGGAAGTGATTATGCAAAAGACACTGAGATGTCAATGCCAAAACCTAGGCTGATAGACAGGCTTGGTCGAAATATCAGACGAACCTCATCGAGAAAATGTCGACAAAGAGTGTTAACATATCCTTTGCTACGCACTCATTCCGTAGAGATGGCCTTCCTACACCTTGATGAAGAAAGTGTACATATTTTCCGCAACCTTATCCAAGTACTACAACCCTTTTTATCGTGCGAAGAGTTGTCTTGTAGCCGGCCATGGTTGCACCTAAGCAAACTTTCTAGTGCAATCATGTGGCTTGCTACAAGTATCAACTTTTGGTACTTGGTGAAGTGCTAGAGAGTTACTTATTATTCCTTCTTACTGCTGACGGAAACTTTCAATCTCCTTACCATTTGTCAAACTATAGTGCTCCAATTTTCATGCTCAGAAAATCAAGTGATGTAGCTAATTATCTTTTGAAGCTACATGTCCAGCTTTTGAGTTCGGATGGGAAATCTTCTCACCGAAGACCCCTGATCACCCCCGCTCAAAACTGTACAAGATGCTTCGCACCAACCTTAATTCCAAGTAGACCAATTAGCTACTTGATTCTTAGCACTTTTCTCTTCACCGTGTTAGGAAAATCAACAAGAATTACACGTTGAAATTGAACTGACTGAAACATTTAGCTTCATGTCTAATGCCAATGAGCAACACATAGGAACCTTTGTTGTAAAGAACACGAAGTGCCTCTCGGGAGTTCTCCGTTTCTTCATCTCTAATGACTTAACCAAGAGCACTCATAGTCCATCAAACCTTCCTCTTGGGTAATAGGGATTGTCCAATCTTCCCATATGTCCACAGATGGATACTACATGATGTTCCATGTGTGCAGTCTTCCTTATCTGATAACGGCATTATATCCTCTGATTTTATTGAGTGAGAGATGAACGCGATTGCGGACTCGGCTAGCTCAGTATTTTCGAGGATCATACTTAAGAAAATCCTCATATCCAAGCGACAAAAACTACCTGGGTTGAATTGGGTGCAGCCACTTGGGTAAAATACATGGGAAGTACCCATGGACAATTCATCATTGGAATCCATTACTGAAGAGCATGGCTTATTGGGGTTTGCATGACAGCAAACTGTTACTGAAGAGCATGGCTTATTGGGGTTTGCATGACAGCAAACTGCATGTTCTTTCCAAATGAGAGGAATAGTACACTATCAAAAAGGTTGAGTGCAATTCCCTGCTCACATTATAAGGCCACATGGAAATAAGAAGTATTTTATTTGGCATGCAAAGATATACCAGCAGCGAACACTAATTACTCCAATAACTTGGCATCCAAGGGCAACATAACAATCCAATGCGGAGAACGAATGCGATCGGACAAGGAGATAACAGATTTTGTTCCACTCGGTAAAAAGATCATATCTCCAAATCAGCTGCTCCAAAATGCATGATATTTGGTAGGCATGTAGATCCATAAGTCCACTAATTGCTGACCAAATTTCAGCTCAAACGGACACTGTTTGTCTGCCCAAACATTTCACATACCAAAACTGCTGTGTGCTGAATTATTGCTGGAATGCGGACTAACAAAACTTTCCAAAATTTGGGCTTCACTCCACCAATTCCCAATCCATACAGATAGAATGAAGTACTCAAAGTGTGGAACAAGCTCACAAAATTTGGTGCCATTCCAACAACGTTTGGGTCACCAAACATGGACTTGAAAGTAACCGGTTTAGATGTTAGAGAACTCTGGATAAATCTCTCATTCTTCTTTTCTTTGCTCCTATGGAACAACCTTCAATGAGGGTTCAAACACCAGTCCAACAATGCAAATGCATTATGCTAGGGGCTGTTTGCAGGGTACAAAGCATACTTTACGTGAAATGATATTCCAACAAAGATAAGGAAGATAAGGAATCATTTCTGAATCTCCTTTTGTGCTTCCTCCAATAGAGCCTTGGAAATAAAGAAATCTCCATAGGTCTATACCCGAGGTCAAGAAGCAAAAACTTTGGTAACAATGGCTTTAGCACGATTAAGATTTGCAGAAACCCACTTAGATCCATCCCACGAAGGATGGGAAACACAAAACTCCGAAATGAGCCCTGAACAAAATCGTTGTCAAAACCCATCTCTTAGATTTGGTTGCCCTGAACTAAGTATGTGTCTCCTTGACAAGTCAATTTAACCGATAAAGCACATTGCACTATCTGAGTGATATGTCCAAAATGGAACCGGCTAATGACAGCAAGGTCCAAAAGGAAGTGATACAAACATTGTAGGCTGGTTTGCAAAATCTTGTGCAACAATATTCGAGACACATAACTTTCATAGCTACCAATGAGTCGTTACCTAGCTGGAGATAAACCTGCCAACTAGTAAATAAATAGTTGCCTTCACAACACCAAAAGCACTAAAGCTGGTTCTCCTTCATTATGGTAGGTACTTAAAGAAAATCGACTACTTCTTGAATGGGACGACGACTTTGGGCGGTGTCGGTTCGGGCTCAGCTGGTTCTCCTTCATTTTCTTCCTCTACCATCTTGTCACGCTTCCGCTTCTTCTTTGGCTTTGGCACACCGGCTTTCTTCCCCTTTCCAAACTCATTGTTTATGTCCTTCACCATTTCAAACACCTTCGCCCGTAGCATATCCTTTCCACCTCCTCCGTTTGAGGCTCTACCTCGCCATTAAAGTATTCTTTAAACATTTCTTTCCAGTACCTGTGTTTTTTGCAGAGGAATCGTCGATGCCTCATGTACACCGTCTTTTGGGATTCACTAAGGTAAATGGAGCAAGATTCCTCAATGCAAACTGGGCAACCTGTCTTCCCTTTGATCTGCCCCGACAATGAAAAGAGAGCAGGGTAATCGCTGATGGTGACAATTATGATGGCTTTTAGAGTGAACTTCTCCTTCCGGAACGCATCGATAATCTTGACCCCTTTCCATAGTTTTGACATTTCCTCCATTACCGGCTCAATAAGCACATCTATATCGTTTCCTGGCTGCTTAGGTCCGGAAATAAGCATGGTGAGTAGAAGATATTTGCGCTTCAGACATTCATAGGGAGGTAGGTTGTATATGGTGAGGGTGACCGGCCAGGTGCTGTGCGAGCTGCTGAGGTCTCCGAACGGATTCATCCCGTCAGTACTCAACGCGAACCTAACATTCCTGGGCTCTTCCCCAAACTCCGGGAACATATCATTGAAACACTTCCACATTTTGCCATCTGAGGGGTGTCGCAGCTTGCCATCGCCCTTCCTGCGTTCCGCTGATGCATGCGGGACATCGCCTTTGCATCCTCCGGGTTCCCGAAAATTGCACGCAGCGATCGAGCACGGGTAGGTACCACACCGCTAGGGCGGGGATCTTCCTCTGCAGGTAACCCTCTTCTTCCTCGTCCCTCGGGAGGTGGCATCCGCTTCTTCTTTCCCGTCTTCTGCTTCTTCGAATTTGGCCCTCTTGACGGACCCTCCTCATTGGTGCGACAACCAGCATTCCTCTTGTAATGACTCACGCCACAGCGCGGACAGCTTTGCAAGTCCACATATTGACCTCGGTATAGAATACAATGGTTAGGGCATGCATGGAACTTTGTAAGCTTCATCGCCACAGATCGAATCATCTTCTTCGCCGAAAGGTATTGGCGGGCACCTTATTCCCCCTAAAAATAAAATAGTGTCACCAAGGACTCATAACAGGTCATCGGCCGGTGTCCGACCACCCGTGGGCGAGCCTTCAAAGATCAACATCGTTAGGTTAAAATGTAGCACCGTGCAATGCTTTGGACATTTGCCGTCATCGTTGTAGAGGGGATCAATTGCCGCCTGCTTCATCTGTCTAAAATTCTCCAGCCACCTTGGATTGCCAAACGTAAGGTCGTCTTCATCTTTAAGGTTAGCAATATCCTCGAAAAGCTCGGATCCTCGGGCGACATCTCATCAACTACCGTCTGCTCACCATCATCTTCACCTCCATCATCTTCCGCAAGTTTTCAAGCGGATCATTTACCGTGATGTAATCACGATTCTCAATGTCATCGTCAACGCCATCGGGCTACTGCTTGCTGGCTGATGATGAGGGTTGTTGTCGCCCATCATCCACCGCCGCCGCCGATGAACCGGCGGCACTTTCGGTTCTCTTTTCGCCATGATACTTCCACAAGGTGTACCTCGCTCCCGATGAAACCATACCGTATCAAGTGCGACATCACATCATCATCCTTAAGTAAGAACATGTTCTTGCAGGTGATGGCACGCGCAGACCGTTTCTTCCCGACCCTCGACTTATTCGATGCTTCGTGCAATAGGCATAAACTTTTTTTTTCAAATCATCAAAGAAAGACATTGTAAACCTCGACTCGTACATCCAATCCCTGTCCATGACGACGGGCCCGATCACGGAAACCAGAGAACAAGAGAGAGAAAAGTAACTTAAGTCATCACCAAAAGGGTATAAGAGTAGATTTTAACTAAATGAGCACCTTAATTATTAATTAATTAAGTCATGGCCATTGAAAGACTAGGGAGAGTGTAATTAAGAAGTGAAAACACCAAAAAGAGAGAGATATGAGAGTATATTTCTACTAAATTAACACCTAAGTCATGCCAAGAGGGAGAGATTAAGGTAGTAGTATAAGAATCACAAAAATTAGGAGCTAATAGCACCTAAATGTTGCTCCTCTCTTCTAATTTTGAATCTATATCTCAAAAACTCAATTAAAACAAGCAAAAGGGAGAAAAATTGGGGAGGGAGAGTAAAATTACCCCTCTTGCGGTGTCAAACTTCAACAAATCCAAGGGCAAAAACCCCCCCCAAAAATGAGCGTTTTTAGGGTTTTGGAGCTCAAAACCCTAAAAATGGAGGAGACCCACGGGGAAGAAGAGGGCTGCTGGCCTATTTATAGCACGAACTTAATCGTCGCGGTTATTTAACAAAACCCGCAACGGTTAATGGGATTAACCGTTGTGGTTATTTAACAAAAACCGCAACGGTTAATGGGGATTAACCGCTTGCGGTTATTTAACAAAAAACCGCAACGGTTAATCGATTAACTCGCTGCGGTTATTCTCCTCGCGAGGGGGCTGATCGGGCGCCAATTTACCGTTCGCGGTTTTCTAAATAACCGCAACGTTAATATTTTGGAAGTGCAACGGTAAATCAAATCTGTAGTAGTGGATGTCATTAACTTCACTAGACGGCTAGTGACGGTAGACGTTTCCCCATGATTTATGATGGGTTGTCAGTACTTCACTAAACAACAAATCTGGCATCTATTTGAGAAATGGCTTGCATAGTGAAATTGAGTACGGTGTGGGGAACTTGTTCATTAGGTTCTGAAGTGTGATTTAGGGTGGGGCATGGCCGGCCATGAGCCACCATAGTTAGGGTTCTAGGGCTCACAAGGAGGTGAATGAAGTAGGGGAGAGAGAGGGTGAGAGAGAGTGCGACAGAGGAGGGCAGAACAAGGATGATGGTATGGTGGAAGGAGGCATCAGCAAAGACAACAGATTTGCCCTTTAGGGAAGCAGAGTCCAGCGAAAGAGAAAATAAGAGGAAGAGGAAGAACATAGACTAGTAATAGGTGGGCCCCAATAACCTAAGTGCCAAAAATAGTTGCCACCTCAACTCTGAATTAATCACTTTCAAATCATCCATATTGTCAAAATGTCCTGTTTTGATAGTTGTGTTGTCAAAGATTTCTAATTTTCATGTTAACCCAAAACAAAGTATGGACTTCTCGATTTTATTCCAAAGTAAATAGGTCATGCACTTAAAATTTCGATAAAGCTTACAAACGTGTTATTTAACCTTTGTCGAGAGCCATGGTCCACCCTCATTCTAATCCGGGCATATTCCACGAGGATCATGAAAACACAACCAGAGCGACCATATTTACATTGGCATCTTTTTACAATCAATTATTACAAGGTTTTCAGCATAATTACTTATTGTATTTCACTTATTAGCTAATAATAAGTACGTGCATGTACATATTTTCCTTTACAATAGTACACCACAACACACATTTAAGTAGTTAACGTATTGTATTTGCTTATTACATACTACTACATCCGTTCCCAAAAAGATGGAATTCTAGTCCTGTTATTAGTCAAAATATATAAATTTGAGCAAAGTTCATAGAAAAGAGTATAAGTATTTAGAATATAAAAAAGTTATAGCATGAAATTATATTTTACAACCAATCTAATGACACTTATTTAGTGTCATAAATATTGATACTTTTTTATATAAATTTGTTTAAATTTCAAATAGCTTGACTCCATGCAATCTTATAATTGTATTCCTTTCAGGATGGAGAAAGTACTTTCAAAATTCTTTTTCCCCAAGAAATTTCTCCTAGGTATAACTCAGTTACCACAAAATAACTCGTGATCCAATTCTTCATCAGTTTCCTCGATCCCAGATGATTGACTACAAGAACATCTGCATTAGTTTAAAATTGTATCCATACTATTACTAAGAAAGAACCGAGACCCTATAAATGTCACTGTATTAAGTTTATGGTCGTTGAGGCACAATTTCGTCTCATAACATCACGTATCAATTCATTTAACTTTACCCTGTGAATCTTCTTTCTAAATCGTAAATGTTTGGACAAAGATGGAGCGATCTAGACAGCATGGTAGGGCCATCCCGGCATAAATGGGGACCCTGTGCTAAATTCTAAAATAGGCCCTAGCAACTAACAAAATACAATAAACATGGCGGTATATAATAATCACAACCTAGAGTCCTAGACAGCATAGTGGGTCACAACATACCCTGCATCGTGAACAGTGATAACTGTTTATTTAGAAAAGGACGGCAAAAGCTTTGCCGCGATTTCTATTAAACGAATAAAAGGAAAAGGCAAATGTCAGCCTAGTTTTTGACCGAAACCGGGCCAGAAAAACCATACAATTTTGGAGGGTACCCTACTCCACCTGTACACCTAGGTACCAAATCAACTTAACTTCGCGCCACAACTAGCGCACACTCAACTCAACTTAGGGAGTGTTCCACTCCACCTACCACTTGTTACAAAGAACTCACAACACAACTAGCAAACCACTAAGACAACAAACTGTGGCAGCAGCCACCAAAGAAAAAAAAAAAAAAAAAACAAAAACAAAAACGAAAACAACACAAAGGTACACCACCACTACCTGGGAAAGGAGCCGAGAGCAAGCTGAAGAGAATCGGCGCCATCGTCATCGACGCCGGCGTGCCACGCCAAAAGCCGTAGCCCGCCCAATCCCGAACAGCTACGGACTCCTCCGCCATGGGGCTATCCTCCTCAAGCCGCACGCCCGATTGTCGATCTCCCAGCTCTAGCATTGCCACAGCAATCCCAGCACGGTACCATTGGAAACCACTGATCCCGGCCACTCTGCGTGGGGGCCTCGCCTCACCCAATGCCTCACTCCCTTTGTTAGGAGACTCGCACAACTAAAATCGCTCCGAGAGCAACCTTCGCTCGGCCGTCACCGAGATCACCACAGCACCTTGCGCGCCAACTCAAGACCTCCAAAGCACCCGGGGCCCTCTCGCACCTTCCCCGCCAACACGGACCACGCACCCTCATGGCCTCCACACATAGGCAACACCTCCAACCGACCAACACCACTTTGCCACAAGCCAAGACGGGTCTCCGGATGCGGCGCCTCCAAGGAGGACACGACGCCAATGGTATCCCTCAATGGTGCCCCCAGCAGGGAACACGATGCCCCAAAGGGCGCCGCCACCATTGCCACCAAAGTGGGGGCTTTCGCTCGGAACAGCACCATGCTTGCTGTACTCTCATGGCCACGACAGGCGCCCACAGCGCCCCGCCTCCGCAACGCCTCTACCAGGGAGAAGCCGGCACTGCCCAAGGCACCACCATGGCACCAACAGCAAGTGCCAGACCGCCCCAGCCCCGCCACCAAGGCGGCGCCGGACCAGTATCGTCGTCGAGGAGGAGAAGGGCAGCGCCAACCACCTTGCCGCACACCCATTGCCCCCGCCGCGGCGCCCCTGATCCCACCATCACCGGGCCGCCACGCCGCCCGAAGAACGCGACGCATAGTAGGGGCCACCCGGATCGTGCAGAGCCAACAACATTCGGCCGGAGCCACCGCCAACTCTAACGCCAACCGCAGAACCACTCCCTGCGCACCCCGCCGGCGCCATACCCGCCGTCGCGTGCCGCCACAACCACCGCCGGGCTGTCCGCGCTATCAGCCGCCCGACGCCGCCATTGCCTTGCGCCGCCACCGCCCTCCAACACACGTACGCTGTGCCACCGCCGCCCAATGCGTGCAGCCACCAGAACCGCCATGGCGCCGCCGAATCGGGCCACCTGCCCCCGACGCCGGTTCCCCGCAATCACGCTGCGGCTGCGGGCCGGCAGCCACCCGCCCGCGCAGATCCGTTGCCGGTCGCCCCGATCCGGCCCGAGGAGCACCGGATCCGCCGCCAGGGGGCCGCCGGCAGCGCCATGGCGGAGGCACCGCCATGGAAGCCATGCCCCCCGGTGAAACCCCGCGCACGGGATGAACGCAAGGACGCTGCTGCCGGCAGGGGAGGCCCGCCGCCACCGCCCTAGGGGCCGATCGGCCTCCGGCCGACCCCTCCGGTGGCGGCGAGGGCAGGGGTGGAGGGGAGATGTGGTGGCGGCGTCGGGGTGGTTGTCCGCCCGAAGTCGCCGAAGCGGGGCGACGCGAGCGGTTGCGTGCACTTGCGAAATCCGATCGAGTACAACAGTGATAACCGTACATAGCTATATGTATATATAATAACTTTATAACTTTACAAGCACGCCTCGGTGGTTCAAATCAACTAACCTGACACAGCTTGCAGGCCGCTTGCTTGGGGCCACTTGCTTGGTAATTTTCCGTGACAAAAACGTACAATAGCCGCTGCATGGTTGGGTTGCTTGCTGCGAAGCGCCAATTTATATTATTGCAAACATGTGGCGCAGGAAGTATACCCGACCTGATGCAACGCCATGAACCGATGAAAGAGCCCCACATCATCACGACACCCTGCCCACGACTCCCAAAATATCACGTCTTCACGACGCTCGACTGCATGCCGCGCAGGTAGTAGAGCGCGATCACCCGTCTCGTCGTCATGTTCGCCATTGGTGTACTTGCGTAAGTTGTGCGACCGATGTTGCTTAGATTAGCATCATGTCATATTCAGATTCAGATATTTGATCCCAATTCCCAAGCAGTGCTACATTCATGAATCATGACGATGTTTTAGGGAGAATATTAGTGCCTAAAAACCTGTGAGTCACGTGTAGCTAGCTAACCAGAGCTATGCGTTAGGCAACATTGATTAAGGGCCTGTTTGGTTCCCAAGGGACTAGTGACTAGGGACTAATTTTTAGTCTCATTTAGTCCCTAAATTATCAAACATGAGGACTAGAGACTAATTTTTAGTCCCTATTAGTCCCTAGTCCACTGGACTCCTGGGAGAGGCTAGTCTCTATTAGTCTCTGGTCCCTAGTCCCTCCATCCAAACAGGCCCTAAGGAACCGTATCAAGCGCCGCGGCAGCTGCGGCTAGGGCCTGCCCGCCCGCTCTCCTGGAACTTGCCATACGATGCTGCAGCTTGGCCTGCTCTGCTGGGGACGTCACCTGCTTGCTCGGCTAGTTGCGGCCTGGCTGCCTGGCGTAACGGCGGCTTGCACAACGACGACATGGCTGTCCTCGTGTGGCCGCCCGCTCGCTCATCGACAGTGTGGCTGCGCATGGCTGCCTGGCACGGTGACCTGCCCAGTTCTTGCCCGCCTTGCGCCGGTCTACCGATCGTGTGCTCGTGTGTGGCATCGGCGTGGCTGGTATGGATTTCCAACGGGCGGCCCGCACGCCCGGCCGATCATCGTGCCGTGCCGCGTGCCGGCCTGCGTGTGACACCACGGGCCTCATGCCGACGGGCCGTGCCTCTCCGTGGGCTTCGTGCCCGACCTTTGGCCCAGCCTAGAGGCGAAGCCAGGCCAAAGTGCCACCGGGTCAGGCCTAATGAACGCTGGGGTCTTTTTCCTTTAAACAATAGTGCATAATAGTAATTCTCACTAAATTTGCACAAATTCACTGGGGTCAGCCGACCCCTACGGCTATGTGTAGCTTCGCCCCCAGGCACGCCCACGGGCTGTTTTTCATGCCGGGCCGGCCCGGCAAGCATGGCTGTTTTTAGAGTTTCGGGCCGCCCGAGGCCCATGAGCATGTTTTTTTTAGCATGGTGCTAGTAGCATAGACAGGCCTGCTAGGGCAAGCAGCTAATCCGGCCCAGCAGAAAAATAGCACCAGCGGCGCTCGCTCCTCCTCGGCCTGTGCGCAACAAGCAAGCAAAAGAATGGGCCAGGTCGACATGCGGGCATGCAGCCAAGCAAAAATGATGGCAGTGCATGTGGCTCTTGATTAATTTTTTTCTTGATTAATTATTTTTAGAATTACTTGTTGGGCTGTTGCTTGGGAGTCTGATCACCGGGCAGCACCGGGCCATCTCCTTTTACCGGGCGTGCCGTGCCGTACCTCATGCTTGAGGGTTGGCCCAAGCACGCATCGCTGCCCGTGCGTCCGCGGCCCCCGGCCCGCCGACCACCGGGCGTGCCGTGCCGGGCCGGGCTAAAATATCGTGCCGGCGCATGGAAATCTATAGTGGCTGGTCCGCTAGCCCGGCAACGATGGTGCTGCAAACGCAGCCACCTGATCACGCACTGTGGGGGCTATTTTGAAAGAGTTACAGAAAGGAAGGGGATCAATGAAAAAATATCAAATTCCCGAACCTAAACCCTTGACCTACAGTGCACAACATACAAAGTTGAGGGACCCAAAAATACAGTTTGATAGTTGATGGATCCGGATGACACCTCTCCAAAAGTTATTGGACCCGTGGTGCATTTTGTTCATTAGAAAATATCTGTCACCTACCTAAGGTCTCCACTGTCGGATGTGTTACAACTTTGCATCCAACGCTTGATATAAGCCTGGCAAGCAGGCCGCAAAGACGAAAAAGGACCATTCTTATGTGACGAAAACACGTTTTGCGTTGATCTCCCCTCCGATCCATCTTTTCTTACGCTGCGAAAGGCAACCCGCCCGCCTGTACCGGGCGTACCCACCCTCCCTTCATTTTCTCGGTTGCGAACCGTCGCGTCTCTCCGCCTCCATGTTCGCTGGTGAGTGGTGTCGCTGCCCGCGGCATGTCTGGGCGTTGCATGCTGCCGCGAGAACAATAACCCCCGCGGCCTCGCAAAAGTTCCCCGCCGCGAAGGCTCCTCCGGCGAAAAAGGAAACTTACGAACAGCATCCTGGAAAAAAAAAAAAAAGAAGACGCCCGCCGGTGGCCCGCCCCTAGATGCTGGATGCTGCAGTGCCGCATCATTGCTGTTAAAGACGCGGGTCGCCGGCGACCGGCCGCTACTAGCCATACTTGTCAGGTCGGGAAACTGGGAACGGCCACGCCGGCGGTCAACATCATCCACGGTAGCAGGTCTGCTAGCACGATACCCCTTCCACCCAGCAATCCCCCTCTCTCTTATCATGTGATAAATCCCGTGTATTCTTTTCACGTGATAAATCTAAACATTTTCATGTATACCAATGGTGCAAGTCCAAATCAGTGTTGTTCGCGTTCTGTGTGGTATTTTACTTTCCAAGATTAAAGTACAGATTATCTTTTCTTTCCTCAGTAGAGTGTCCATTCCGTGATTCACTGCTGTCCCGAGTTCCAATCCACGCCGACCCAATCTCTCTGGCTCGCATCCACGTCAAGATCCACGCCGACCCGATCTCATAGCATCAATGGCTCGCCTCCATGGCCATGGAGGTCGCCGAGGTCCCACAGGCCACAGCATCGCGCGAGGCGAGCAGCGTTGGAACGCGCAGGTCCAGTAGAGAAGGCAATGCCGGATTGCTGGGGTTTTTGCCGGCGCGGCTGCATCCCAGTTGGTGCTGGCGGCGGTATGGTAATGCCTTGAAAGGAAAAGGCAGGATTAGAGAAAAGGGAAGTATAACCATTGGTCGATGTTTCGGAAGAGGAAGAATGGTTTGTTGTCCAAAGTGCTTTGCAGATTCTTACAATTGCTGATTGCCTACCTAGCAGAACGTCACTGTTAGTGTTTATTAGATATAGCTTCTACCTAAATTAGTTTATACCTGTATGCAAGGTCACATCATCAATTCACTTTGTATGGAAGATTTGCAATTCCTTATGAAGATTTCAGAAATGCTCTCATTGATTTCAATCTGTTTATCCGTTGCCCCCTTTATTTCCTTAACTTAATTCCTTAAATTATACTAGCATTCATCTTTTTTCTATTTATTTCTGGTTGTGCACTAATGACTTATTACCAATTCTAATATCCCCTACCAACAGCATTGGTTACATTCTGTTTACTTAGCTAATTTTTATGAATTTTGGCAGGTATTTTCTCTTATTCAGGCAATCTTCATGCTGCCAAGAGCGACGTGTGGTGATAATCTAATATATATATCGGAAAATTGATGATTGCCGAGTGTCCGCTCTTTGCCGAGTGCCAAATATCGGGCACTCAGCAAAGAGCCGATACGCCGAGTGCCAACCGAAAGTGACATACGGCATACAAACGACACTTTCGGCATTGCATCTCTTTGCCGAAGTGTCGTGGGGCTGCACTCGGCAAAGGTTCCTTTTGTCGAAAGTGTCAAACGCCGACACTCGCAAAGGGAGTTCTACCGTTACATGACACCAAGCCACGACACCGCCGTGAACCACGTCACCTTCTTTGCCGAGTGTAAAGAAGGAACACTCGCAAAGCACACGGGCACACGGTAAAAAATATTTTGCCGAGTCCGCAAATGTTTACACTCGACAGCGGGGCCTCTTTGCCGAGTGTAAACAAGGACACTCGGCAAAGATTTTTTTTTTAATTGCCTCCAAACTCTTTCTGCTCCACACACACGACATATGCAACTCCCTGAAAAAAGTTTGGTGTATTTTTGAATTTGTTTGCTATATATAACTAATTAATTGCCTTTCAAACAATTTTTTTAATCGGGTAAAATTTGAACTACAGGTCAATCAAATATTTGGAAAAGATGAGTGTAAAATTGATATTCATGTTAGACAACCTAATTTAAGGCCCTACATATGATATAATTAGGGTTTTCAAACATCTTGTTTCGAAAACAAGACACCAAGCGTATGGGTGAATGGTTTTTAATTGTATAAAAAGAAAACGAAGTCGGAAAAATCATGAAATTTGACGAGTTTTCATCATATCATATGTGGAGGCTGTGGTAAAAAAAATTGAGAAGGTTTTGAATAAGTTGTCACGTGCGTTGCTTAAAAAGCTGAAACATCACCTCACGAAGTTTCGAGTTGTTGAGAATGATCCCTTAAGTGTTGAAGTTACAGCGGTAGTCGAATTGTGGTTTGACTTTGAAACTTTTTCTATAGCCAAAGGAGATCAAATATAGTGTCATATTAAAATTTGGGGATTTTTCGGATCTGTTTGGTAATTATTATTTTTTATTGCGTTTATATAAATGGGATGTGAGCTATAACCACATAAAATCATGGTCCGTTTTTTCGAAATTATGAAATTTGCATTGTTTTGTGAATTTTACATCATATTTTCAAAGTTTATTGGAACAAAGTTAGCTCACATGGTTTAGGAAAAAGGAAAAACGAAAAAGGAAAAGTATTTTTTTATAACCGTGTTTGCCGAGTGTAAAATAGGTCTAACACGCAGACAAAGTACTTCTTTTGCCGAGTGTCATCCTAGAACACCCGGCAAAGAAATTCAAATGGGTTTTCTTTTGTTTTCATTTTTTCCTTTGCCGAGTGCCCGGATCCGTGCACTCTGCAAATAAAATCGGGGGTTTTCTTTTTTTATTTTTTTTTCGCACTCGGCAAAGAAATTCAGGGGTTTTTCTTTTTTTTTTTGTTTTCTTCCTTTGCCGAGTGCCCTAATCCAGGCACTCCTTCGAAAAGCGCCGACATGAATTTTTTTAAAACCAAATCGGCCTTATCCCCTCTCCCCGCCTCACTCTCACCCTCCACTCTCTCACTCACCCTCACCCCGCCCCCACCACGCCACACCGCCCGGCCAGCCGACCCGCCCCGCCCCGACCCCGCCCGCCCGCCCGCCACCGTACCCACCCTGCCCGGCGACCAGTGGCGTCCGCCCCACCACGACCCACCCCGGACCGCCCCTTACCCGCCGGCGCCGGACCGCCCTGCACGCACCGCCGCAGACCCGCCGGCGCCTACCCGCACAAGGCCGCCCTACCCCACCCCTGCCCGACCCCGCCCCACTGGGCCGGCATCGCCACCCACGACGCCCAATGTCGGCCCGGCCGAGAAGCGAGGAAGAGGAGGAGAAGAAGGAGGAGGAGGAGGAGGAGGGGGGGAGGGGGAGAAGGGGAGGATAAGAAGGAAGAGGAGGAGGAGGAGAAGGGCAAGTTGGGGGAGGCCGGAGGAGAAGGGCAAGTTGGGGGAGGCCGCCGCCCTGGCGGCCGTGCTCGCCCGCCATCGCCCCTGCTTGTCCCGCCCACCATTGTCCGCGTTAGTGGTCCGTGGTCGTCGCGCCCGCCGTTCGCCGTCTTCGTCCCGGCCACCGCCGCCGCGAGCAAGGTGAGAGGCTTCGAGCCATGTAGCGGTGTTGTAGGTGGTGTAATGGTGGTGGTAGTATATGAATGTGAGCCGCAATGAGGAGTTGAATTCAATTATGTGCTGGTCGGCCATCGTGCCATTGTTTTCTTGCGGTATTGAAAACCTCACCGTGTAGGGGAGGTTCTGTCCAAATTTTTAATTGAGCCCTTTTTTTTTCGGGTAAAAGCCCGTCGGTGCCGTAGCCGAGTACCCGACTTCACCGCCACTGCTGGTCTGCCTCGCACCGCTAGGTATAACCCCTCTTTATGAATGATGGTCGTAGATCACGTAATCCGCTTAGGCGTCTCCGCTCAAAAGTGATACGGTTGGAAGTATGCAGATCTTTGCATATGTAAAACCGTATCTCTTTCAATTGTCCACGTTTTTGGACGGCCCGAGGATGCGTAGAAGGGGTTAGTTTCCGTGCTCCACTTTCGTATCCGAGAAAGAATTTTGGCAAAGACCTCGTTGTTCTTCTCGGATACACAATCGTGATATTATTGTCATATATATCTATATATATATTTTTGTGATAAATGTGGACATGTGAGATATGTATATATATGTGATTATAAACTGTTATATATGTGTTCTAGAAAATAAAAAATTAAAAAAATTCTTTGCTGAGTGTAATGACCATAACACTCGGCAAAGACTAATCCTTTGCCGAGTGTTATGGTTCCCGGCACTTGACAATGATTTTTAAAAAGAAATGTAAATTTCTTTTGCCGAAGTGTTACGCCTCCCGGCACTCGGCAATGAATATTTTGTAAAAAATTTAAATTTCTTTTGCCGTGTTTTTTCGGGGGTTGACACTTTCGCAAAGGAATTAATTAAAAATATATATATAATTTCTTTGCCGAAAGTGCCGAGCCGGCACTCGCAAAGAACTCCGTCAAAACCGGAAACCGTCACTACAATGTTCTTTTTGCGAAAGTGCCCGATATTTGACACTCGGCAAAGGAAAAATATATTTGTGTGCCCGCAAAGGCATTGCCGAAGTGCCTACGGCACACGGCAAAAAGAAACGGATCCGTAGTGATATGCTTTACACAGGTGTATTTCAATATTCCTGTCCACTCTATCACTACCGATTTCACTTCTTTGCCGAAAGTGCGAAAACACTCGACAAAAGGCCAAAAACACTTGCCAAAGGCCTTTGCCGAGTGTACACTCGCCAAAGGCCTTTGCCGAGTGTACACTCGCCAAAGGTGTCTCAGCAAAGCGGGTCACGGCAAAGGGGTCTTTTGCTGAGTGCCTTTTTATCGGCACTCGCCAAAGACCTTTGCCGAAAGTGTCATATTTTGCAGAGTTCCAGACGGAGGGCACTCGCCAAAGGCGAAGCTCTTTGCCGAGTGCCAAACGGTTTGGCACTCACCAAAGAATCCAGCTTTGCCGAGTGCCAAACGGTTTGGCACTCACCAAAAGTGACACTCTTTGCCGAGTGTCAAATTTCTGCACTCACCAAAGAATCCAGCTTTTGACGAGTGCCAAATGGTTTGGCACTCACCAAAGTGACAATCTTTGCCGAGTGTTGTGGTCATGACACGCGGTAAAGAGGCAGCAATGCCGAGTGTCATGACCATAGCACTCGGCATTGCTGGGTAAGGTTCTGTTTTTTTTTTTTTTTTCTTCTTCATTTTGTCCATACACATATATATCACATAAATGCATCCAATAGACATCATAGATCACATATATATCACATTTTGCACATCCATCATCACAAGTCACGTAAATCCACATATATGTCACATAAATCCACATATTATCCATCCATCGTCACACACAAGTCACATAAGTCCAGAACTAGGTTCACAAGTCACATATTATTCATCCATCGTGTCCAAGTCCACAACTACGAGTCCAGGTCATTTAGATCGGTGATCACCAGCTGCTGGGTCCTCCCTGCGGTGATGGTCCTTGCTGCGGCGATGGCCCTTGAGCATGGAACAGCTGCCACGTGTGTGCACCGGAGTCGCTCCTGTAGCTGGTGGATCATTCGACACCACCGATAGCACCTGCGCATAAGAGACGACATTGCATATGTGATATAAGATTTAAAGATTCAAAATAGTAGTTAATAACTGAAGGTGACTAACGAGAACTTACCGGAGTATGAAAAGGATCAATAAATGGCTGCTGAGTCAGTGGAGGAATGAAAATGATGTTTGGAGGTGGAGGCGCATTGCTTGCCACGGCTTGAGACTGGACGTACTGCCACAACTGGGCAAGGTTGTCGATATTGCTCCTCTCCCTCTCCTGAGAGGCCGCCGCCTCCTCCTCATGTGCCTTCCTCTCTTGTTCCAGCTGAGCCTACATACAATATGTAAAGCAAAGATATGTGACAATCAATGCAAAGGCAAGATATGTAATGATCAATGAACTAAAAATAAAACACAACTCGCCTGGAATAGAGCCCGCTCCTGCTCCATCTGGGACTACAATTTGTAAAGCCTAATCAATGCAAAGCAAAGGTATGTAATGATCAATGAATGACAAAGGCAACACAAATAACCTGGAGTGCAGCCACAATGCCCTGTGTAGTGGTCGACCATGGGCGTATGGACGGGCTCCGGCTCGAGCTGGTGGCTCAAATCTGGGAGAGATGACGACTCAAGGAGATTGAGCCGTTGGCTATAAGGTACCGTCCGTGCTGCTTTCCGTGTCCCACCTTCATGACAACCTCTGGATCGATGGGCTGGCTAGGGGGGATCATAGTCTTGCCCATGGACCTCCCATACACCTTGTGTGTACGACTGGATCTTGGCATGGGCCGTCGGGTTGGTGTATGTTTCGGGCGGGTCTTCCAGGTTGAAGATGACGTCGGACGTCACCTTGCCCTTGTGTGATTGTCCCCAAGCCTTGAATGGCTCACAGGCTCGCCACCATGTGCCGCCGACTGCGGGAGAAACAGTAGGATGATTACAAATCATGTAGAGTAAAACTTGACAATAACGAAATGGATTGAGCTTACATATCTAGCCGCGAACGCCCGGAGAGGAGGGTTGCCTTGGTGGTGTGGTGCACCTGGCATCTCCAAACGCTGACCTCATATCTCCTCGTGCTGCTTGCCCCACTCGTCCGAACACCACTCGTCCATGAACCACTCCCAGGTGTCCAGGTGCGTAGAGCACCAACCGGAGGAACCTACACGACAACAAGTAATGACACATAAGAAGATAAAACTAAGCTTTACATAATCTTAAAAAAAGATTGCTATTAATGTTCTATATTTACCCTCATGTATTGTTCCTTCGCCAGGTGGACTGGCACCGCATCTTGTTTCTTCAATCTGATTTTCAAGATATTTGTGCAGTAGTCCATGACGGCCTGGATGCACTCGTTGTAAATGAAGTCCTTCACTTTTTTGAAACAGGCTCTATAAGCACACTTCTTCGCCGCCGCCTCATCTACCGGGCAGAATCTGAAGAAATCCTGCACATAGACGTGATGTAACAATCAAGTCATTATTTCAAAAAATCCAATGAATGCGATGTGTTGAGCAATGTAGAGTGACAAAGACTTACCCAAAACTCCCCTAGCACCGGTGCTTGCTTGTTTTCGAAGATCCGGCGAGTCGTATCTGGAGAATCTGGCCCTCTCAGGTAGTCATCAAAGGACTTGGCCGGCCGCCACTCCTCCCCAATCTAGACCATGCCAGGGTAGTGCTCCCTACACAGAATACCAAGAATCCCATTGGGGTGGCGCACTTTAGTGCCTGGATACACCAAGTCGAACGTCCTGCCAAAATGAACAAGAGAAATTAGTCTCTATTTTTATTATAAAGATAACAAATGAGACAGTACGAATATAAAATGTAAAGTAACTTATGTATCACTAGTGGGTTCAATGAACGAGCGGCTTTCATAAGCTATGGGCCTCGCTGGGAGCGTCGATGGACCTCTCTTGTACACTCACGACATGGAAGTGCCTACGCCCCGCTCCACCCCCGGCTCGTCCAACCTCGCCGTCCCCTCGATCCCGCCCCCCAAGTCCTCGTCCTCCCCTCCCCCTCCTCCTCGTCTTCGCCTCTCGCTTCCGCCCCGCCCTCGCCCTCGTCCCCCTCCTCCTCCTCCCCCTCCTCCTCCTCCTCCTCGAGGCGGGCGGTGTCGGCTCCCATGGTGGGCGAGGAGCCTCGGTGACCCTCGACTGCCCTGGCCCCTCGTGGTCGTCTGCTACCCCCACCGTCCTCCTCCTCCTCCTCCTCCCTCCCATTACTACCTCTTTGGCCTTATTGTACAAGGTCGCCAGCTTCTTTTGTGCCCGTCGCCATCTTTTTTCAATCACCTGCAAAATAAACAAAACATAATTAGAAAAACATGCGCAATGAAAAGGATGTACATAGAAATAGATGTAAAATAAACAAATATAACTTGAAGGTAACATAGTATTACATGTATTAGAAATAATCATCATGATCCGTATTATCCGGATCCTCATAAGTCTCATCATCACTGTCCACGCATGTCGATATTAGCATCAAGACTGGTACTAGCTTGATCATTAGGTGGAGGAGTTTCATCAATGTCCTCACCTAATTGCAATCGCTGAAGTAATTCTAAGTCCTTCACATTTTGAACCTCATCTCCCTCCCTCCCTCGTCAACCACCCTTTCATTGCCTACTACCATTCCCATCAGCCCGCTATGTCTATCTCAAAACTCCCGGGTAGTCCATCTTCTTGAAAGAACTCTCCGGCATATGTGTTTGGGTCAAAGTTGTAATCTTCATTGTTTGGGAGAGGTAGTTTAGCGTGTGGCATTACCTTGGTCACAACATCCCAACCCTTAAGATGCTCATTATCTTGGCACAGGTATGACATATAATAAACTTGTGTGGCCTGTTGAGCCACGACATAGACATCCCATCCTTCGTAGACGGAGTCCGGTTGGACCTCAACTAGCCCAAGATTAGGGGTACTTGTTTGTTCAGGATCAAACCAATGGCATTTGAATATGACAGGATTAAAACATGTGCAGCCATGAAACTCAAGTTCATATATTTCTTCCACTCTTCCATAGAACTCGACCCCATCACCGCTAGGCATGAAAACACCTGAATTCATGGTTTTTGATTGGGCCGACTTTGCTCGTGCCTTGTTGTGTGAAACCGATATCCATTCACATCATAAGCATTAAATGACCTGACCCTATATTGAAAGCCACTGGCAACCTGCGTCAACTCAGCACCCACAGATGCATCAGTTTGGGCCTGCAAGGCGCAATATCATATCAATGACACGTAAATGGTACTTGTTACAACAAAGTACGAGCTAAATTGGACAATACCTTGCGTTTGAACCGAGAAATAAAATCTGTCCTTCCCTTCCCCGCACCCTATTTAAGAAGGGTCTCACATTGCTTTTTGGTTAGGTCGCCTTCGCCCACGCCCGAGAATTTGTTAAGAAATTCCACCAGTAGCGACGAGACACAAGGGAGTTGGAAGTAGAATAGTGGCTACTCAAGAACGAGTTTATTAGGAATAGTGGCTTACCGCATGTAAGGCTCCACTTCGTCTAGGTTAATCAAGATATATTGCATGATATTGCGCCACTCTTCACTTGCCAAGTGCACATTGGTCCCTTCACTTGCGCTTCCGAAGTTCCCTCAAAAAAGGCCGAGGGTCGATACATTTTCGCCGACATTGTAACATGGGGGTGGATTATGCAATCGAAGGCGTGTTGTCGGCATAGTATGTTGTTGTGAAGTTTGACACCTCCTCGAGACAAGATGCCTCGATGATGGAACCTTCGATATTGCCTTTATTTCTGGTTTTCGTCTGCGAACGGTCTTTAAGACTCTCTCAATCGCATAGCACCAATGCCACTGCATAGCCCACCCCCACCCCCCCCGCCCCATTCGCGCCTCATACGGGAGGTGCAAAATTAGATGCTACATCGGATTGAACAAGCCTGGTGGGAAGATCTGCTCCAACTTACAAAGCAATACAGGTGCCATTTTTTCCATTTTTTTACCAATGTCTTAGATAGCTCCTTGGCACAAAGTCGACGGAAGAAATAGCTCACCGCAAGCGCTTGCCATACATGATCTCGGACATAGCCTCGAACCATCACCAGAAGAATTCGCTCAATCCATACGTGGTATTCATTACTCTTGAGCCCATTGATTCGCAGAGTAGACAGGTTCACTCCCCTCCTTAGATTCACTTTGCATATCCATCGGGGAACAATAAGTTTTGGAACCATTCCAAAGACTTCCCTCCTTTGGGGCCTACTACGCATCTAAACCGGCCTTAGGTCTTGTCCAACCCTTGCGGCCTCTAGGAGGCTGCATTTCTTGTTTCGGTCGGTCGCATAACTCTTTCAGATTCACTCTAGCCTTAACATTGTCCTTTGACTTTTTAGTGTCCATGATTGTTGCAAATAGTGTCTCGGCGTTATTCTTATCAGTGTGCATCATATCAATGTAGTGTGGACAGAGAAGGTCATCATGGTAGGGTAGCCTTTCCAAGCCAGACTTATGAGTCCATGCATGGTCCACACCATATCCCACAAACTTAGTGCCTCCTTCTTCGACCACGAGAGCGTTTAACTGAGCATGTATCGCAACATGTGTCATCATCTCTGGTGCAGGGTCTGTGACTACTACACCTTTCGTAAAGTTCTTCGTGTCAACTCTGAATGCATGCTCAGCTGGGAGGAATTGTCGATGTTTCTCGAACGAAGAAAACTTGCCACCCTTCTTCAACCAAGTGAACATCCCAAGTGAACATCACAACTGTCATGCATAGTGGGCGTGGGAACTTGCTGTCAACACACCAACCACGTAATATGTCGACGCCACGAAGTCGTGCATGGAGTACCAGTACAAATCCTAAAGTTTCTCTTCATAGCCTGGTCATATGTCCTGTCACAAACTGGATGGATTGGCCGGCAGTGACACGTCGACGCCGAGCTTGGCGGTGGTGGTGATGGTGTAGGCAAAGCGGCCGGGTGGCAGGGAACCGTTGGGGAGGAGAAGGAGAGGAGGGAGGCGACGGTGAGCTAGGGCGGCGGCAAGCGGATGTTGGCTGCTTGAGGGCGGCGCGACGTGGGGATGGGGATGGAGGCGGCGACGGAGAGCAGGAGACCCGAAACTAATCTTTATTATTGCTTGTTCCCCTCGAGATTACAGCACCCCTTACTTATATAGCCCTGCTAGTGCGACTTGTAATCCAAGCAATCTCTCTAAAGGTTTCCTTATAGAGTTGGAATACCTTTTACAATCAGTCATATTTATTTCCTAATAAGAGATTTCCTTATAGAGTTGGAATATCCCTTGCGTACAAAAAGTCCTAATTTAACTCAACTTGATGACGAATCAAAGACGGAGACGATGATGATGTGGCAATGACGACGGCGGCGGCGCTGCCTCGGGCGAAGCGCCCCTCCTCTGGGCCGCATCGTTGTCTGTTGGGCCTCTCTGGCCCTCCCATGGCTGGCCCAATCTGGTTTGTGACATCTCCCCACCATTCGACGAGGGCGGCGCGTCCACACGCCGGCCAACCCACCAGGTGGGAGCCGAAGGCAATGCTGATTTGGGAGGTCACGACACCTGGTCCGTAGCTGAGCATAATGTAGCCCGACTTGTCGCTGGAGTCGTTGCAGATGGTGGCTTCCTCTCGAAGGAGAAGTCGAAGTGAAGGTCGCCGAAGTAGATGCTGAATTTATAGCTCAGTGGGGGCTGCAGGAAGGGGCGATCCATCCATGCACGCCTCATGACCGAGGCACCGAGGATGCCCGACAGCTCGAGTGTCTCGCGAGGTAGCTAGGGGTGCTAGAAGGAGTAGGTGCCCGGCACATGTACCGCATGTGGATGTGCTTGCAGAACACGTGTTGAGTCAAGGTGACTGGGCGTAGAGTCGAGACGAAGTAGACAGCCATAGAGGAGGTCGCCGGTTGCCTTGACGGGCGGCCCTACCTGGGTGCCGGTGCATCCACAACGTCCACGCCGACGTTGTTGATGTAGAGGAAATTCCTGGTCGTTGTCGCCGAAGAGGAGCACCGCGGACGTCATCCGGTCGACGCTTGGGCGCACCAAGATGAGCGGGATGCTTGCTGGGAAGGCCTGCTGCTCCCGGGGAAGTGTTGGCATATGCAAGCCCACTGCGACGCCATGCAGGGGGACTCTATTGTTGAGGAGGAGGTCCTGAGTAGCTCTGAGCTGCGGGGACGTAGTAGCAAAGTGGAAGTACGTCATGATGCCGCCGAGAGGGTCCACTCCGGTGTAGTCGCCAGAACGCCGATGGCGCCCCGCGATGATGCCGAGCTCCCCGGTTTGTTGTTGCTCCCGAGTGAAGCTTCGGTTAGGAGGTCGGCCTCCCGCTTAGCCGTCGATGGCCTCCATGGCGGAGGCAAGGCACGGCCGCCCTCGCGCTCTAGCTCTCTACCAAGGCTACGTCGATGTCGGTGTCAATGTTGACGACGCTGCGGTCTTCGGTCGTGCCGAAGTCCTCGCCACTACCGCTTGGTGGCTGGTCGTCCGGTAGCTGTCATGGCGACGTGCGAGGTAGATGGCCTCCTGCATCGTACGTGGCTCATCCTACTCGAGTGCTAGGTGGAGAGGCTCTCAAAGTCCGCCGATGAAGAGGTTGACGAGATGTAGCCGGCTCTCAAGGTCCATGCGCGTGGCATAGGCCTCGGAGGAGTCGATGTAGTCGCCCAGTCGCCCGAACTCGCCTGTGGTGTTGTTGTCGATGGGTGGTCCGAAGTCACACCGCGGTAGCGCGTGAAGACATCCCACTCGACCAACGGTCTCCTCCGATAGTCTCGGGAACCGGACCATAGCAGGACCTATCGATGGAAAACAGCATACCGGGCGCGTAGAACTCGGGATCGATCTCGTCTTTGTAGCCTCAAGAGCGCTCGCCTTGTTGATCCGCAGGTCGGGTCGTTGTTGCCATCGTCTTCGCGGCACCTCCACGCCGTCGCCGCATAGCAAGGGGCGGGAGGTCCCCCTGACTGGGGGCGGGGCACCGTGGGTGGCGCCCGGCTCGCTCGCTGCGTCAAGCTCTGCAAGGGCTTTGTAGGTGTTGGTGAAGATGAAGAAGTCGCGGCCGGTGTCGCGTTGTCGCCTATGGCGATGTCAATGATCGCCGGGGTCACCGGATGACGCCACGCCCTCTTCCAAATGGAGAATGGCGGGCTCGAGTCGCCGCGTTGATTGCGCCGTCGGGGCGGAGGTGGCGCCTAGGGCAGCGCCTAGGGTAGCTCCTAGGGGCATCCCCGGGCCAGCGGCGGCGGCTACCAACAGCCGTCCTCCGGGCCACGCGGTCGTCGCCGAGGAGCGGAGAGGAGGTAGCTGAATCTTGGGGTGGTGTAGAGGTACTCCATGCTAAGACGGGACTTGATCTCATCAGGCGACATCCGATCTTAACGCTTGTCGCCGAGGAGCTCCTTCAAATGCGCCATGGTGAAGTCACGCATCTCGGAAGCCATCGGTGGTGGAATTGTCCCGTCTCCGGATACCACCGTCACAAACCGAATGGATTGGGCCAGCGGACACGCCGACGCCGAGCTTGGCGACGGTGGTGATGGTGTGGGCGGGCGGGGGTGGCAGGGAGCGGTTTGGGGAGGAGAAGGAGAGGAGGGAGGCGACGGTGAGTGGGCGGCGGCGCGGGTCAAGGGCGGTAGCGCGCACGGGGGTGGGGGCGATGGCGACGGAGAGCAGGAGACCTAGAACTAATCTTTGTTCTTGCTTGTTCCCCCTCAAAGATTACGGACCCCTTACTTATATAGCCCTCCTAGTGGGACTTGTAATCCAAGCAATCTCTAAAGGTTTCCTAATACCTTTTATAAGAAATCCTATTTATTTTCTAATAAGAGATTTATTTATAGAGTTGGAATATCCCTTGCATACAAAAAAGTCCTAATTTAACTCAACTTGACGATCGGCAAAAGACGGAGACGATGATGACGCGTGGCGATGATGGCAGCGGGCGGCGCCGCCGCTGGCGCGTGCGCCCCTCCTCCCGGGCCGGACGTCGTCTGGCCTTGGGCCTCTGTCACACCCTGATTTCCAAAGGAAGACCAGAATCATCATATGTGTGCCCAGGAAATGGAAGGTAAAGAATTAGTCATCCGCCAAAGATTCAGGAAGACTAAACCAATAAGCAAGGTTGGTTTGCACACTATGAGATGTGTATGCAAACATTGAAGATCCATCAAAGGTGATACACAAGAATGTTAAGAACAACAAGGAGATTATGGACAATACAATGCAAGCAAGAGTGATGATACTAAGCTTTTTTAGCCTTGCGTCAAAGGATGCAAGGGGTAAGAACAAAAGATGATTTAGAGATGGATCTCATGGTGTCCATGATTTATGATGTCTATAAGGCGAGGGGGTATGTGTCATAGTAGACTAGCAAGGCCAATGAAAAATTGATATTCCAGACTAACTCATTAATTAAGAGATGCAAGGAACATCATTGAAGCTTCATGAGAGATTTGTAAAAGCAAGGAAGGTAACATGATATTATTGGATCATTGCATCACATCAAAGAGTAGTGATTAGCAAAAGACACAAACTTTGATCCCCGGTTCTTGCTGTCTTCAATGTCAAGATACTCAAAACTTGTGATAGTAGCAGATGCTACCCCACTTTAACAAAGGGTTACTCGTTCCTCAAAACATACACGAGAGCATACTTTTGATAGAACTGTCTTTAAGTGGTTTCCGTTGTCAACAACCACTTTGAACAATATAGAATAACTCTCGATCTCAAAGAAATATATTGGAGGAACAAGGTGAAGATTTAGAGAAGATGGTTGGGATAACTCGGCAAAACATTCCAACATCTTCACATGCAGAAACTTGGTAGGACAAATCATATAAAGAACATGACAAGCGATTCCTATCTAGAACTTTAAAAGAGTAGGATGAGATAAGTAAACCATCATTCCTTTCTTTACAAGGAGAGTTACAACCAACTTGTAAACGAACATTATAAAGTTGATGACATAACTGAATTCTGAAGACATAGCTGACTTGGAGGGACTCGACGACCGCACATATAGCCTTTGTCTTTTCCAAACAATAGCATCACTGGTCTGTTTGATTCATCATGCCTTATATCTCCTTGGGGAGAGTTTGAGTGCCTTCATACTCGATTCTTTCTCCTGAAGGTGTTGTTAGAGTTACTGAACATTGGGTACCATCAATCTATGCTTCCCGAGCGTAACACCACACCATTCCAAGGACTACTTCAATTTCCATTAACTCCAAAACTATCAGTGTCACCTTGAAGTTTACCCCATTTATGTTGAGATTGACATTTCGGCATATGTGGGTTGCTCTTAGCTTCCCTCTTGGGGTCCGAAGGAACATAGGTCTCTCCATTGGTAGCATAAGCATTTGATGAGCTACAACATGTCTACTCGAGATGAACAAATGTGAAGATCTTCTACCAAACAAAAAAATGCGGGGATTAAGATTACCAAAATCGGTCCAAACACAACTTCTTGAGCCGCATGCACAGCATTTCCTAGATCTACATGGTTCAATTTTCCATACTTGTAATCTTGCTTCACTCTCTTTCCTGATACTTCGCTAGCTTGGCTTCGAGCCTCATGAATGCTTCTCTTTGGAACTGAACTTTGCTTATGTTTGTTATTCCCATATACATAGGGATGTTTCTTTGGACACTGTTTCACGAGATGTCCCTCTGCATGACAATGGAAACAAGCTTTGCTAGCAAGTTTGTTAATGGTGTTATGTTGCTGTTGAATCTCTTGAGTTGATGTACCATAAGTAACGGAGGGGCTTTGTTGGCTCTCCTTCACCATAGTTTCATTTTCCTTAATGAGACTTCTTGGTTTGTGTGTACTTCGAGGCTAAAATTCTGAATAGGTGATGGTCCAATCATCTAGACACATCTCTGGCATAACAGGCATAGCTTGAGGATCTTCGACTTCTTCAAGATCTAACCGAGGTGAGTGAGAAGACAAAAACGCATCGATCTGCGTGATGTCGGACTTAGGTTCGACTCAATCCTCAACTGTGGCTCTAATAAGACTGCTTTCCTCTTTCGGTTGACTTCAGACTGATAGTTTTGGGATACTCTAACTCTTTCTTTGACTGACCTATTCAGCAGACAAGGTACACCATGTTGTTTACAACAATGACATGGGTCTTGAACTCTAGGCGCTTCATCCACTTCCATGGACTCCATATTCTTCTGTGGTTCCACTCTATCTGAAACTTGATCTTGTGTGACCGATATCTTTTCCCCGATGCACTAGGAATGTTGGTAACATTGATACGAGCACCTTCAATGTCACCTTGGAGAAGAAGAACTTGCACTCGACATCGGGTTCTCAAGTCCGGCTATCGACTTGTTGTCATCTCGAGAATCTGAGCTTGCCACGCTATCGCATGCCCATCACTCATCGGAGTTGTAACGTTCTTTGATTACTGCTCCATCATATCCTTGTGGGTGTCACCACTTGGATTCATTATCCGATGGTAGCCAAAGGTAGGATAAGCAAAAGTACATGGACATAAAAGTGGTAGGATCTTAGAAACTAGATGGCAAGGACTTTGGTTGATAGAAGATTGAAAGCGGATCATATAAGGGAGGAGAAGACTCTACCCCACTTAACAAGGATGAAACTACACCTTAAGATGACTCCTTCTAGGAACTTCTTCCAAACACTAGAACAAGGACCACACACTAGCATTACAACAAACATGACAAGCACACAACACATCATCGGTGCTACACGTGCTTCTTCAACAATGGTGGTCATCCTAAAGGGCAGATTGGTGATGATGAAGGGCCATCGTGCTTTTGAATAGGGAAAGATCAGAAAACTTTTATAGTAAATCAAAAACTCAAGGAATTAAGCAATTTACATAGCTCAAAGGAAGCTATCAAGAAGGAGGTAAACAAGACAAGGAAGAGAAGATAGTCAAAATTCAAAATCCAAGGGAGTAAGCAGTAACAGCTCAAAGGAAGCTGTCAAGGTTGAGATACAAAAGGACAAGGATGAGGAAAATACTCAAGATTCAATAGTCAAGGGATGTGAAAATAGTTTTTTGACCAAAATAGGTTTTAAAACGATCAGTGCTATCTAGGCATACGTCCTAGAGTCAACCTCGCTCTGATACCACTCTGTCACACCCTGATTTCCAAAGGAAGACCAGAGTCGTCATATGTGTGCCCAGGAAGTCCACACATACAACGCAGAATGTCAAAATATCAGAATTCAATGTATTATAGCGGAAACATATACATAACAACACTTCCAATCATCAGAGTATCGCGGAACGGTAGCTAAGACTTCACTTCAGGCTCCATCTCAGCAGGGACTGTCGACTGGGGGCTCCGTACGCCAAGCACTCTTGACCAACTTCTGGTATCTTCAGAACATTTCTTATTCCTTTTTTGAGCAGCACCTTACTACAGACACACTGGGGTGTAGGGGGAATAGCAAGGGTGAGTCCATGTCGAACTCAAAGAATTACAAAGGAAAGTATAATGACATGCAAGGCTTTATCAAAGGTAGGCTGACACGGTTATACCAAGCGGGTAAGCATTTTAATGTTGCACAACATCTTTAATTATTATACAACCCGATTACTATTGTGGGTTAAACATCCCAGCCCTTAATTAAGGTGCAAGTAAGATTAAGTATATTATTATATCATCATTATTATCATTACCATTACTCCCGAGGTAACACCCTCCAAGAGTAACCAGGGATAACACTCCCAAAAGAATATGGGAACTCCATCCCAACGAAGCATGAGGTCACAACCTCCTCCAAGAGACCATCTCCATCTTCATAGATCCATGTGAGTCCAGTTCTTATCATGTGAGAGCTCGGGCCGCTCTTGGCCGTGAGCACGGCTGATATATCAGTTTGATCAAACTCTGCGCAGAAGTGTACACTTTCACTCCAAGTCGTGATTCCCATTTGTCCGAGGCCCATTGTTGACACCTCTTAAGTCATATTTTTATAACTTAACTAAACATATAATAAGGGTATAAAATGAATATAAACATAGATTAGGGGCTTTACTAACATAGTTCCACAAGTTTTGGTGATTTATATCTTTTCAGGGACTTGACAGTAAATGCCTAATAAAACCCCCAGATTATCCCCATATGATAAGAAGATTAATCAGAGGTGAATTTCAATCCAAAAAGTGAACTAAAACACTCTAGAAGACACCGGAGAAGCCTCGACATCATTGGGGTTACCAAACCCTGGCGGCCGCCAGGAAGGAATAGGCCGGCCGCCAGGTGGGGCCAAGATGTCAGCCTCATCTTCTTAGGTCGGTTTCAAACCGACTTTGAGGTTGTATCTATACCGTTATTGAAGGTCGGTTTGATCCAAGGGTCCATATTCATCAACCGTGACTATATAAGGATGACCCTACCTCGACCTAAGCATGAAAATCATTATTCATCGACTTCGACTCGATCAACGAGCTAGAGCCATACCTCTCTAATTAGAAGAGCTGAGATCGAGTTGAGAGAGATAGTTAGAAAGTTGAGAGATAGATCAAAGTACTCCACGAGAGTACTAGATCTATTCTTGAGAGATAAAGAGAGAGTAGAGGAGAAGAAGGGGAAGTACCGGATCTGTCGGTGACTCCTCTATGCTTGTACCTCTGGGATCAAAGGCTTCATTGCACTTGATCTTGAGACTTCTTTGGTGGATCAACTTATTATTTGACTAAGTTTACTTGTTTATATTTCTTTCAGTTTACGACTCTTTATTAGAGTACTTCAATTCTTGTCGCTCTTGAATTGAAGTTGTTACCCCTAGTGCAAGCGCGGTGTTTGGACTAGATAACTCGTAAATACACCCTACCTTCCGGAGCGTGGTAGTTCGTGGTAGTGACAGTACCATTGATTCCTTTGGAGTCCACATCCCGTTGGATAGGCCAAGTAGGACCTAGTTACTTTGAGGAGTGCACATTTCGCTCCTGCTTTCCTTTGAGTAACGTCCCCATTAAGAAATATCTTCAAGCCTTACAAGAATATAAACTAGACAACCATAGACATCTTCTCAACCTTTATATTCTCCAGACCTTTCTAAAAGTCTCAGGGATTTAGTTTAGTCTCATTATTCTCACACCTTTCTCCCTGTGGATTCGATATTTAAAACCCTCTCCCGGGTGAAGTGCTCATCAGTATCTGTTCGCTTGCGGATTATACATTTATATTTCGTGGGATAACTTTTACCAACAAGCATTTCTGGCGCCGTTGCCGGGGAGAACGGTTGCTGAACACGTGAGCTAACTAAATCTTGTATCATATCCTTAGTATAGATTTTTCTTTTTACCTTTTAAAATTCACTATCCAAATGGATACCACCCCTCTTTACCAATACTTGGCACCCAACGGGCAAGCTTGTAAACCTGTGCTATCATCTAAACCTATCCGTGCTGGATCTTATGAGTTTCGCCCTAGGTTAATAGAGATAGTCCAAAATCATACATTCTTAGGAGAATTAGACGAAAACCCTTTCCTTCATCTCCAAACTTTCGAGGAGACATGTAAGTGCCTCCATATTGAAGGCATGTCCCCTGAAACCATCCGCTGGACGCTATTTCCATTCTCTTTGAAAGGAAAAGCTCGCCAGTGGTACAATCGAAACAAAGAGAGAATGGATGGCGACTGGGGAACTTGTTTGACTGACTTTTGAGCAGACTTCTACCCCATGTCCAAATTAGTCAACTTTAGGCTCTCGATCCTATCCTCTAAACAGAAGGATAATGAATCTTTGAGTACCTACTGGGAGCGTTTTGATCTTCTTTCCAAATCGGGACCTAATCTAGCCATACCAGACCATGTTTTAATTCAACATTTTTATATTGGTCTGAATAGAAAATCTCGAAAATACTTGAACACCTCTGCAAATGGATCCTTCATTCACCTTTCAATCTCTAAATGCATAGCTGTCCTAAATAAAATAGTGGAAAACAAGGAGGATGATCCAACTGCAGGGAAACATTTAAAAATAGAAGAAATAGAAGAAGAAGGATTAGCTGAACCCAATCCTATTCCAAATCCTTTACAGCCACCAGCTAATCCAGAACCATTAGAACAAGAAGAACCAGAGGTCACTTCGATCTCTGACTTCTTACTCGATATTGAGGATGATCTCTTTACAGATTATGGAAACACCTCGAGATATCGATTAGAACCTCAGAAGGCTAAAACATCACAACCCTATCTTATAAACCCTTCTGACTTATCTCATCTAAAAGGAACCACGGAAGAGCTTGTCTCAATCATAAGTAGCGAATGGTTAGAAGAATCAGAGCTTTCCTCTGATTTAATCCATTTGGATTCACCTTCGTACCTATTTGTTGCCAAATTGATAAAGAAACTTTTGAACTTCTTGTTGCCAAATTGCTCTCTACAATCCTATTGTGGGAATAAATATCATGGCATTATCTTTTGCTCATGAACTTCTCAAAAACATGCCATTAAGTCCCACTACAAAATTGTTATTAAGCCCTTCAGGACAAATTGTCCAAAGCTCAGGAATTCTTTATATATTACCAATCAAGGTTAACAACATCATGGTACATCTTAGCTTTTATATCTTTGATATCATTGAGTTTGACCTACTAATAGAACAACCAATAGAAAGGCTTACTTTTGAAGGACAACCCGGAGAATTAGATTTTCAGCTAGGCAAGGATCTTAGACTTTCATTACCTATAGTCCAAGCCATTCATGCTAAAACCGAGTCTTGTCCAGAACCAGACCCTATGGAGGAAGTTAAAGAGGCTTCTGTAGAATATTTTGTGGAGTCTAATTATGAGGACGATTCAGAGTTCTTTATTGAAGAGGAGGATGAAAATCCTACCACTTCAGAACCTCTAGATAAATTTGAGAACCCACCTAGACCTCCTATTGAACTTAAACCTTTACCACCAGGCCTCACCTATGCTTTCCTCAATCAAGATCCAGAGTCTCCTGTGATCATAAATGATAAACTTACTCCAGAACAGACTCTTAGGCTGATAACTGTCCTAGAAAAACATCGCTCAGCCTTAGGCTATTCACTCGAAGACCTAAAAGGAATTAGTCCTGCTCTCTGCACTCATCGTATTCCTACAGATCCAGATATTCCCCCATCTATTGAGCCTCAACGTAGACTCAATAATGCGATGAGAGATGTAGTTAAGAAGGAAGTTCTTAAGTTGTTACATGCCGGGATTATATATCCTGTGCCACATAGCGAGTGGGTAAGCCCTGTACAAGTTGTGCCTAAGAAGGGAGGCATGACAGTTGTTAAAAATGATAAGAATGAATTAATTCCTCAAAGAACTGTCACGGGATGGAGAATGTGCATAGATTATAGAAAACTAAACAAGGCTACAAAGAAGGATCACTTTCCATTGCCTTTCATTGATGAGATGTTAGAGCGATTGGCAAATCATTCTTACTTTTGTTTCCTTGATGGATATTCTGGGTATCACCAAATCCCAATCCATCCTAGTGATCAGAGCAAAACCACTTTTACATGCCCATATGGAACTTATGCTTATAGAAGAATGTCTTTTGGATTATGTAATGCACCTGCTTCTTTTCAAAGATGTATGATGTCTATATTTTCTGAAATGATTGAAGAGATTATGGAAGTTTTCATGGATGATTTTTCTGTTTATGGAAAAACTTTTGATGATTGTCTAGAAAACTTAGATAAGGTTTTGCAAAGATGTGAGGAAAAGCACTTAGTCCTTAATTGGGAAAAATGTCATTTTATGGTTAGAGAAGGAATAGTGCTTGGTCACCTAATTTCGAGAGAGGGAATAGAGGTAGACAAGGCAAAAATAGAAGTTATAGAACGCTTACCTCCCCCAGTGAATATCAAAGGGATAAGAAGTTTTCTAGGCCATGCTCGTTTCTATCGTAGATTTATAAAAGATTTTTCACATATTGCTAGACCACTCACCAGCTTGTTGGCTAAGGATGCTCCCTTTGTTTTTGACGATGCTTGTCTTAAAGCTTTTGAAACTTTGAAAAAGGCTCTTGTTTCTACACCAATCATTCAACCTCCCGATTGGTCTTTGCCTTTTGAAATTATGTGTGATGCCGTGACTATCTTTGTGGGGGCAGTATTAGGGCAAACCAAAGACAAGAAGCATCATGCCATTGCATATGCTAGTAAAACTTTGACTGGACCACAACTTAATTATGCTACCACGAGAAAGAGTTGCTAGCAATTGTTTATGCTATAGATAAGTTTAGATCTTATTTGGTAGGAGCTAAAGTGATTGTTTACACTGATCATGCTTTGCTTTAAAATATTTGCTCACCAAGAAAGATGCTAAACCTCGTTTGATAAGATGTATTTTGTTACTCCAAGAATTTGATTTAGAAATTAAAGATGCGAAAAAAAAGTAGAAAATTCTATTGCCGATCATTTGTCAAGAATGCACTTTGAAAAACCATATGAATTGCCCATTAATGATTCACTCGGGGACAATATGTTCTATCGGATAACCCATACCGATCCCCGGTATGCAGATCTTGTTAATTTTATGGTTGCAGGGATATGTAGCACCAGTGCGATAAGAAGAAGCTTATGTATGAGAGTCGCCACCACCTATGGGATGAGCCATACCTCTTCGACTTTGCTCGACGGGCTACTCGGAGATGTGTGCCAACAGAAGAAAGACTTCAGATCATTGAAAGATGTCACTCATCACCACATGGAGGACATTATGGGGCATTCAAACACATGCAAAGATTTGGCAAGCAGGATTTTTCCGGCCAACCATGTATCAAGACATAAAAAACTTCATCCGAAGATGTGGAGCTTGTCGAGGCACGGGAATATCAATGCAAGAGATGCTATGCCTCTAACAACCAATCTCCGATAGAGCTCTTTGATGTCCGGGAATTGATTACATGGGACCATTTCCAAAATCCGAAATTACGAACATATCTTAGTAGCGGTCGACTACGCTTTCAAAATGGGTTGAAGCCTTGCCGTGCAAATCAGCGGATGGTAGGAGCTCAATAAGGATGTTTGAAGAGACTATATTCCCAAGATTTGGAGTACCTCGAATGGTAATTAGTGATGGAGGAAGCCACTTCATTGATAGAAAATTCCGATGCTATCTAACAAAACATGGAGTTCGTCACAATATTGCCACAGCTTACCACCCTCAAACAAGTGGGCAAGCAGAGACTTCAAATAAACAAATCAAGAACATCTTACAGAAAACAATCGAAGAAATGGGAACTAAGTGGAAGGATAGACTTCCAGAAGCACTATGGGCATACAGGACAGCCTACAAGACACCAATTGGAATGACTCCATATCAACTTGTCTACGGCAAAACCTGTCACTTGCCTGTGGAGTTAGAGTTCAAAGCTCACTGGGCAATCAAGAGATGGAATATGGATCTTGAAGCCGCAGGAGTAAAGAGAAAGATGCAACTATCAGAGTTGGATGAATGGAGAGAGAAAGCTTATCACAATGCCAAGATTTATAAGGAAAGAACTAAGAGATGGCATGACAAGAAGATTAAGATAAAGACTTTCACTCCAGGAGATCAGGTATTACTTTTTAATTCCAGGGTTAAATTATTCGGGCATGGAAAGCTTCGGAGTAAATGGGAAGGACCTTTCAAAGTAGTAAATTCATCATCCCATGGAGCAATCACTCTCCAAGACTCCAAAGGTAAGTTATTCAAGGTAAATGGCCAACGTCTTAAAATTTTCTATGAGCCCGATAAGTCTGAGGAATTAGATGTAATGGGGTTTATGATTTATCCTAATCATGGGACTTAATTTACGTAGGATTTATTTTTATGGGCCAAAAGTATGATCATTACAATTAGAATAGGGGTATTAGACCGTAGGAAAAAGGGCGACCCAGTGTGCACTAAGGCACTGGCGGCCGCCGTGATTTGGCCTGGCGGCCGCCGGCCCAGTGTCGCCTCTCGTTTCCATTTTTGTTCCACGAACACTCCAGAACTTGCCCATTGTAATGATGAACATTCTGGAGCCATTCACGTAGGAAAGTATTACGAATCCTTACCTCCTATTCAAGACATCCTGCCTATATAAACGAACCCCATGATCATTCGATCTTATCTCATTCATCCCTTGAAAGACCGACGACCAGCACCACTAATTTTAGCCATGGAGAACACCGACACCCGTATGGTTGTCTACGACCCTAACATGGTGGCACCAACCTCATCCACTGCTCCACCATCAACCTCCAAGGCCATAGTCCCATACATGCCTAAGCCTCTTGCTGTTGTTAATCCACCACCATCTGAGCCCAAGCTTTCACAAGCTCAACTCTTAGCACGACGTACGCTTGCTGTTCGTCATGAGGAGGCTATGAAGAAGAAGGTCCTTGTGCCGGAGGGTGCGAAACTCCGTCCTCCTGGTGCCAACGAGAAGCTTTCCAACGTCCCAAAGGATAGGTTCGGTAACATCGAGGAAGAGTAGCTATACTGATTCTCGTCTCACCCTTAGTGGTGTGCGTGCTACTCCGAACAAGTCAGATTCATCCAGCCCAGGGGAAGCCGCAGAGCTTATGGTGAAGCCGTGAAGGATGACAATGGCGTAACCGTCTTTGAATACGTTCATATGAAAAACTTTCTTAGCACTGAGCACGAAAATTGGAGTTACACCACTAGACGCCTTGATGCTGTAGAGAAAGATAATGCGGTGTTAGTTAAGAGAGTTGGCGTTCTTGAGCGCATTCTCAATAAGCTTTGTGAGAAGATGTAGTAAGCTCGGAATTATAAGAGCACTCATCTTCGTGTCGAGTCAAATTGCTTAGTGTCGAGTCAGTTTTCGAGTCAATTTTGCTATCATCGAGTCAGTTTGTTCGAGTCAAATTGTTAGCTTGGTTTGGGAATAAATAAAGAGTTCTCTTCCCTTTTTAATAATTGTTGATCCATTATCTCAGTTATTATTTTTATATTTTTGTATATATGTGTTTTCTTGTCTCCACCATGTTTTTGGATAAAGGATAATAAAAGATAGTGTGGGGGAGACAGTACGAACGTCAAGAACAACGAAACTGAACCCAAAAAGCAGAGCAAAACAAAGTACACAGAACGAGGATCCAACACGACGAAATTCAAGTCGAGGCGCCACAGTGCTCTGGCGGCCGCCAGAGACAATCACGGCGACCGCCAGGCCATCTCCTCCCCTCGTCCCCAAATTTCTCTAACTCTCGGTTTGATCTCTGAACTTTGCTTTGATTCACATTTTGGCCTCTGTGTCGTCAGTTTCGAACCTTTTGCTGATATGCTTAACATAATAATAAAAAGAAAAAAAAATTTTGATATGCTTTGTTCAAAGTTAGACTCACATGAAACTTTTTCATGGTTGAACCAAATTGATGTTGGGAACTTAATTTGATAAGGATCTAAAGTTACTTAAGTTGTTGTGGAATATGAGATAGAAGAATAATGAGAACTTGATTCTTGATATCTTTTCTGTTGGAGAATTTATTTCGAAAATATTGATAGCTTTACCTCTTCTTTGTGGTAATTATTATATCCTACTAAAGCCATACATGTTACAAGTATTGAAAAACCAGCCATAAGCTATTTGCTTTGTGTTGAGCTTTGTCAAGTCCTGTGACCTGAGTTGAGAGACTTGTCATGCTCTAAAGATCAAGATCACGTACACCCACATATATGCTGCTCTCATCCTGAGAGTACGCACAACATGTTGTCATTCATTAAAATATTTATATGCTCCAGTTTTTTATCTCTAAATTATGTGTCCCATTATTTTTGTAAAGTAAGGCATGGGCTATGCAAAAATAGTATATAAAAAAAAAGAGAAGAAGAGAGAAAGAAAAGAAAAGATGAAAAATGGACAAGTGTCCGAGGGTGAGTAGAACCCACATCTTTAAGAGAGGAAATAAAAGACACAAGTCTAGAGCGAGTAGAGCTCACCTCTCTAAGAAAGAAAAGCAAAAAGAAAGAATAAAAATAGCCCATGATCTTTCTTACAAAAATACTTTTATAAAAAGAGAGAAGTTTACAAGAGCATAGTAGAATTAGAATAACCATCATTTTATCCACACACATGCACATCTTGATCTAAGAGAATGTCTCTCCTCAGATCCGGTTTTGACATTGCAAATATATGCAAGGTAAGTGTGCTATACCCTTTTTTGACAAACCTGAAACTCCAGATAATGCTTTATTAGAAGTAATATGTTTCTAAGGTTATTAGTTATATGTGCTTTGTGAGGATCCAGAAATACCACATACAAATATAATGAGTGATTTGAGAGTGCCACAAAAGAAGAAGGTAAGTTATGTTTCTTTTAAAAAAAATCATTACAAAAACCCCAAATGATTTGATTGAAGGAAAAAAGGTACTCTATTTCGACTATTCTGTTCTTCAACTTCTCAAAGTTCTTGATAGATATAATGAATACTGCAGTATAAGTATGACCGTGAGATTGTTTTATGTTTGATGTCTTGATTTACAATTTTGCTATATCCATCCTTTTCTCGAGACGAGTAAAAGCCTAAGTGTGGGGGAGCTTGTTGACACCTCTTAAGTCATATTTTTATAACTTAACTAAACATATAATAAGGGTATAAAATGAATATAAACATAGATTAGGGGCTTTACTAACATAGTTCCACAAGTTTTGGTGATTTATATCTTTTCGGGGACTTGACAATAAAATGCCGGTAAAAACCTGCAGATTATCCCCATATGATAAGAAGATTAATCAGTGGTGAATTTCAATCCAAAAAGTGAACTAAAACACTCTAGAAGACACCAGAAGACACCAGGAGAAGCCTGACATCAGGGGGCCACCAAACCCTGGCGGCCGCCAGGAAGGAATAGGCCGGCCGCCAGGTGGGACCAAGATGTCAGCCTCATCTTCTTAGGTCGGTTTCAAACCGACTTTGAGGTTGTATCTATACCGTTGTTGAAGGTCGGTTTGATCCAAGGGTCCATATTCATCAACCGTGACTATATAAGGATGACCCTACCTCTGACCTAAGCATGAAAATCATTATTCATCAGACTCGACTCTGATCAACAGCTAGAGCCATACCTCTCTAATTAGAAGAGCTGAGATCAAGTTGAGAGAGATAGTTAGAAAGTTGAGAGATAGATCAAAGTACTCCACGAGAGTACTAGATCTATTCTTGAGAGATAAAGAGAGAGTAGAGGAGAAGAAGGGGAAGTACCGGATCTGTCGGTGACTCCTCTACGCTTGTACCTCTGGGATCAAAGGCTTCATTGCACTTGATCTTGAGACTTCTTTGGTGGATCAACTTATTATTTGAGTAAGTTTACTTGTTTATATTTCTTTCGGTTTATGACTCTTTATTAGAGTACTTCAATTCTTGTCGCTCTTGAATTGAAGTTGTTACCCCTAGTGCAAGCGCGGTGTTTGGACTAGATAACTCATAAATACACCCTACCTTCCGGAGCGTGGTAGTTCGTGGTAGTGACAGTACCATTGATTCCTTTGGAGTCCACATCCCGTTGGATAGGCCAAGTAGGACCTAGTTACTGGAGGAGTGCACGTTTCGTCCCTGCTTTCCTTTGAGTAACGTCCCCATTAAGAAATATCTTCAAGCCTTACAAGAATATAAACTAGACAACCATAGACATCTTCTCAACCTTTATATTCTCCAGACCTTTCTAAAAGTCTCAGGGATTTAGTTTAGTCTCATTATTCTAACACCTTTCTCCCTGTGGATTCGATATTTAAAACCCTTTCTCGGGTGATGTGCTCATCAGTATCTGTTCGCTTGCGGATTATACATTTATATTTCTGTGGGATAACTTTTACCAACACCCATCGACCCACAAACACTTCCAAGGTGAGCAGGCAGGGTTTCACTACGAGACCTTTCACAGGTTTCAAAATAGGGATTCACTCGCCGGGAAAAACCCAGGCGTAAGGCAACGCCATCGATCAATGTCCACGGATCATTCACCTCACCCTACTAGAACCTGTGAGCTCCGACGCCATCTCGATTGGAAAGATCCACCCTACAAATGAGGACCTCGATAATTAGTCAAGCGAGCCCATTAGGTCTCGGGTTGTACTGTTGTCCCAGGTGGCCGTTCCAGACCAAGTCCTTATGAAGAGTGGACATGGGTACCTCCGGCAAACCGGACAAGCTCCAATACCCGTTCCCCCTTTAACCATCACCAAACCAACGATGCATTCCAGCATCCACATCTTCTCCATCGTGGCCGCAGCCATTTGAAACATCTCCATGAGCATATTATAGCAACATTTTAATATCATTAAGTAAAGGTGAGTAGATGAGTGAAGCAGACCAAGAAAACATAGCTTACCCTTCTCCTTGTTGTGGCACTCTCGAATCTCTCAATATGTGGTATTTTTGGATCCTCACTGAGGCATATGTGATGAATGCCCTTGAAAAACATCCTACTTCTAATAAAGCTTATCTGGAGTTTAAGGTATGTCAAGGATGTAGCATACTTACCCTGCATATGTTGCAACGTCAAAGCCGGAGCAATGGAGGGGAATGTCATACTCTTAGATCGAAATGTGCATGTGTGTGGATAATATGGTGGCTATCCTAATTCTACTATGCTCTTGTAGACTTATCTCTTTTTGATAGATGGAACACTTTGTAAGAAAGGTCATGGGCTATCTTATTATTTTATTTCTTTTCTCTCCTCTTTTTTTTTTTAGAGAGGCGGGCATCTGAGTACCCATTGTTTTCATTTTCGGACACTTGTCCATTTTTTCAACTCTCTTTTTTTTCAATACTATTTTTGCATAGCCCATGCCTTGCTTTACAATTACAAAAGACTTGAATATAAAGAGATTAAAAACTGGAGCATATAATGATTCCTATAATATTTTTGGTCCTATCCCCAGAGTAGGGATAGAGTTTTTGATGGAAAAAGCATGTTGTGCGTACTCTCGTGGTAAGATCAAGATATATGCAGGTGCAAGTGGTCTTGATCTTGGGAGCATGACAAACCTCTCAACAAAGCTCACAAGGATTTGACAAAGCTCAACACAAAGTAAATAGCTTATGACTGGTTTTTCAATATTCCTAACATGGCTCTAGTGGGATATAGCAATTACCACAACGGAGAAGTGTAGCTATCAATTTTAATATTTTCAAAATAAATTCTCCAGCAAAAAATATATCAAGAATCAGGTTCTCATTATTCTACTATCTCACATTCCACAACAACTTAAGTAACATGGGTTCCCTATAAGTTCCCAACAGCAATTGGTTCAACCATGAAAAAGTGTTATGTGAGTCTAACTTTGAACAAAGCATATCAATCTCTTTCTTTTTATTTTTTTAAGTTGAATTATAAGCATGTTAGCAAGATATTCAAAAACTAACGAAACAGAGGCCAAAATATGAATAAATAGAAAGTTCAGAAAGCAAACCGAGGGGTAGACGAAGATGGAGGCGAGGTGGTGTGGTGGCCCGGGCGGTCGCCAGATCGTGCTTTTGGCGGCCGCCAGAGCCCCGTGGCTCTACGCCGCCGAGCTTCTTCATGTGCGATCCTCGTTCCATATCTTTCTGTTTGCTCGCTTTTTCGGGTTCAATTTCTCGTTGTTCGCGACGTTCGTACTCGTCTCCCCCACACTATCTTTTATTATCCTTCATTCAAAAACATGGTGGAGACAAGGAAACATGTACGAAAACATACGCAGACAATAATCGAGGCAATGGATCAAACTTTATTATTTAAGAGCACTCTTTATTTATTACAAGCAAACCAAAACTAGCAAACTAAATTACTAAAGCAACTAAACTTTAATCTAAACAAACCGAATGACTAACTAAACGAGTGCTCTTATAGATCGAGCTTCCTAGGGCTTCCTAGTTAGCATGGCGATGGTCTTTTCAAGAGAACTAATCCTCTTGACTAATTCAGCATTCTTTTCCTCGACCTTCCTCTCTAAAGTGCTCAGGCCCCTAGTTGTAGCGCTCCAATTCTGATGTTCCGTGTCAAGGAAACTCTTCACATCAGCATACTCTGCGTGTAGCTCTGCCATGGTCATCTTGCCATAGCGTGGCCTAGCCATGCGCTCTGCTGCCTCCTGGGGTTGGACGAATCTCACTTGTTCTGGCTTGGCGCATACACCATTGAGGGTGATGCGGGGCTTGTTGTAGCCCACCCTCCGGATATTCCCGAACTGGTCCCTCTTGACGCCGGTGAGCGCCTCATTGTGGTTCGGTGGCAGCAGCTTGGTGCCCTCCGGCACTTGGATCTTATTCTTCTTCATGGCCTCCTCACGCCGGGCAGCAAGGAAGCATCTTGCAAGAAGAGTGGCTTTAAGAAGGTTTAGATGGTGGTGGTGGACTCATGACAAGGGGCTTAGGTTCATAGGAGACGAGAGCTTGGGAGCTTGGCGGTGATGGTGGCGACGAGGAAGAAGGTGGTGGCCACCTTTGAAGGGTCGTAGACGACCATGCGAGTATCGGTGTTCACCATGGTGGAAAGTATGGGTGCTGGTCATCGTTCTTTGGAGGATGGATGAGATGAGATTGAAGATGCATGGGGCTTGTTTATATAGTCGGGTTGTCTTGGATGGGAGGTTAGGGTTTTGCGACGTAAATCAGTTTGAATGGCTCGGAAAAGTACAGGATTCTAACAACTATGTTCTGGAATATACGTAGAAGGAAATTGGACACGAGGGGAGACAGGGGAGGCCGCGGTCGCCAGATCGTTTCTGGCGGCCGCCAGTCCCGTTGGACTACGGCTCGCTCTTTTTCTCTCGGTCTAATACTCCTATACTTAGCCCAATGCCCGTACTTTTTGGCCCATAAAACAGATTCTACGTAAACTAAGCCTCATGGTTAGGAAAATTTATAAATTCTACTGCATCTAATTCCTCAGGTTTATTGGGCTTATAGAAAATTTTGAGACATTGGCCATTTACCTTGAATAACTTACCTTCGTGATCCTCAAGAGTGACCGCTCCATGTGATGACGAGTTCACCACCTTGAAGGGTCCTTCCCATTTGCTCCGAAGTTTTCCATGCCCGAATAATTTAACCCCGGAATTAAAAAGTAGTACCTCGATCTCCTCGGAGTGAAAGTCTTCGCCTTGATTCTTTTGTCATGCCACTTCTTTGTTCTTTCCTTGTAGATCTTGGCATTATGATAAGCTTTTTCTCTCCATTCATCCAAACTCGATAGTTGCATCTTCCTCTTTACTCCCCGCGGCTTCAAAATCCATATTCCATCTCTTGATTGCCCAAAGAGCATTAAACTCTAGCTCCACAGGCAAGTGACAGGTCTTGCCATAGACAAGTTGATATGGTGTCATTCCAATTGGTGTCTTGTAGGCTGTCCTATATGCCCATAATGCTTCCGGAAGTCTATCCTTCCATTTTGTTCCCATCTCATTCACCATCTTCTGCAGAATATTCTTGATTTGTTTGTTTGAAGTCTCTGCGTGCCCACTTGTTTGAGGGTGGTAAGTTGTGGCAATATTGTGACGAACCCCATATTTTGCCAAATAGCGTTGGAATCTTCTGTCAATGAAGTGGGATCCTCCATCACTAATTACCATTCTTGGTACTCCAAATCTTGGGAATATAATTTCTTCAAACATCTTTATTGAGCTTCTGTTATCTGCAGATCTGCACGGCATGGCTTCAACCCAATTTGAAACGTAGTCAACTGCCACCAAGATGTGTTCACAATTTCTGGATTTTGGAAACGGTCCCATGTAGTCAATTCCCCAGACATCAAAGAGCTCTATCCGAGATTGGTTGTTAGAGGCACAAAGATCTCTTGCATTGATATTCCCGTGCCTCCGACAAGCTCCACATCTTCGGATGAAATCTTTTGTGTCTTGATACATGGTTGGCCGAAAAAAATCCCGCTTGCCAAATCTTTGCATGTGTTCTCGAATGCCCCATAATGTCCTCCATATGGTGATGAGTGGCATCTTTCAATAATCAAGTCCTTCTTCTCATTGGCACACATCTCCCCGAGCAGCCCGTCAACAAGAAACTCTGAAGAGGTATGGCTCATCCCATAGATGGTGACGACTCTCATACATAAGCTTCTTCTTGTGTTCCCCTCGATGCTACATATCCCGCAACCATAAAATTAACAAGATCTGCATACCGGGATCGGTATGGGTTATCCGATAGAGCATATCGCCCCCGAAAGTGAGTCATTAATGGGCAATTCATGTGGTTTTTCAAAGTGCATTCTAGACAAATGATCAGCAAATGTAATTTTCTACTCCCTTTTTATCTTTAATTTCTAAATCAAACTCTTGGAGTAACAAAATCCATCTTATCAAATGAGGTTTAGCATCTTTCTTGGTGAGCAAGTATTTCAAAGCAAAGATGATCGGTGTAAACAATCACTTTAGCTCCTACCAAGTAAGATCTAAACTTATCAATAGCATAAACAATCAAGTAGCAATTCTTTTTCAATAGTAGCATAATTAATTTGTGGCCCACCAAAGTTTTACTAGCATATGCAATGGCATGATGCTTCTTGTCCTTAGTTTGCCCTAACACTAACCCCCACAAAGATAGTCACCGGGCATCACACATAATTTCAAAAGGCAAAGACCAATCAGGGGGTTGGACGATTAGTGCGTAAATGAGAGCCTTTTTAAAAGTTTCAAAAAGCTTCTAGACAAGCATCATCAAAAAAACAAAGGGAGCATCCTTGGCTAACAAGCTGGTGAGTGGTCTAGCAATTACGTGAAAAATCCTTTATGAATCTACGATAAAAACCAAAGATGGCCAAGAAAACTTCGTATCCCATTAATATTCATAGGGGAGGTAATTATTCTATAACTTCTATTTTTGCTTTGTCTACCTCTATTCCCCTTTTCAAATTAAGTGTCCAAGCACTATTCCTTCTCTAACCATAAAATGACATTTTTCCCAATTAAGGACTAAGTGCTTTTCCTCACATCTATGCAAAACCGTATCTAAGTTTTCTAGACAATCATCAAAAGTTTTTCCATAAACAGAAAAAATCATCCATGAAAACTTCCATAATCTCTTCAATCATTTCGAAAATATAGACATCATGCATCTTTGAAAAGAAGCAGGTGCATTACATAACCCAAAAAGACATTCTTGTATAAGCATAAGTTCCATATGGGCATGTAAAAGTGGTTTTGCTCGTCACCGGGATGGATTGGGATTTGGTGATACCCGTAATATCCATCAAGGAAACAAAAGTAAGAGTGGTTTGCCAATCGCTCTAACATCTCATCAATGAAAGGCAATGGAAAGTCTTTCTTTGTGGCCTTGTTTAGTTTTCTATAGTCTATGCACATTCGCCATCCCGTGATGGTTCTCTCGAGGAATTAATTCATCCTTGTCATTTTTGACAACCGCCATGCCTCCCTTTTTAGGCACAACTTGAAATGGGGCTTACCCACTCGCTATGTGGCACAGATAAATAATCCCGTGTAATAACTTAAGCACTTCCTTTTTAACTACCTCTCTCATCGCATTATTGAGTCTACGTTGGGGCTCAGTAGATGGGGAACATCCGATCTGTTGGAATGCGATGAGTGCAAAGGGCAGGACTGATTCCTTTGAGGTCTTCGAGTGAATAGCCAAAGGCCGAAATGCGATGATTTTCTAGGACATTATCGGCCTAAGAGTCTGCTCTGGAGTGAGTTTATCACTTATGATCACAGGAGACTCTAGATCTTTGTTGAGGAAAGCATATGTGAGGCCTGGTGGTAGGGGTTTAAGCTCAATAGGAGGTCTAGGTGGGTTCTCAAATTCATCTAGAGGTTCTGAAGTGGTAGGATTTTCATCCTCCTCTTCAATGAAGAACTCTGAATCGTCCTCATAACTAGACTCTAGAAAATGTTCTACAGAAGCCTCTTTAACTTCCTCCATAGGATCTGGTTCTGGACAAGACTCGGTTTTAGCATGGACGGCTTGGGTGATAGGTAATGAGAGTCTAAAATCCTTACCTAGCCGAATGTCTAGTTTTTCGGTTTGTCCTTTTGAAATAAGCCTTTCAATGGGTTGTCCTATTAACAGGTCAAACTCCATGATATCAAAGATATGAAAGCTAAGATGTACTATGGTGTCATTGACCTGGATTGGTATGACATAAAGAATTCCTGAGCTTTGGACAATTCGTCCTTAAGGGCTTTGTAGCAATTTTGTTGTGGGACTCAATGGCATGTTTTTGAGAAGTTCATGAGCAAAGGATAATGCCATGATATTTACTCCCACGACTGGATTATAAAGGGCATAAAAGTGTCCTTATCAATTTGGCAACGAATAGGTACAGAAGGTGAATCCAAACGGATCACATCGAGAGGAAAGCTCGATTCTTCTAACCATTCGCTACTTATGATTGAGACAAGCTCTTCTGTGGTCCCTTGTAAATGAGATTGGTCGAAGGGGTCTATAGGATCTTTTTGTGATGTTTTAGCCTTCTGAGCACTTCACTCGGGAGAGGGTTTAATATCGAATCCACAGGGAAACGGGTGAGGGAGACTACGATCTAATCTTAACCCGGAGTAGCACAAGACTTAAGAAGGTTGAGAGTGTAGAGAGGATTACTAAGATATCCAATTCTTATCTTAATAAGCTATGATGATATTGTCTTAGGGGGACGTACTCAAAGGAAAGCAGGGATGAAACGTGCAATCCTCCAGTAACAGGGTCCTGCTTGGCCTATCATTCGGGGGGCGGACTACAAAGGACTCAACAGGATTGTCACTCCCGCAATCTACCACACGACCCGGAATGTAGGGTGCATTCACAAGCAATCTCGGTCTAAGCACCACGCCTAAACCTAAGTTACTCCTCTAATCTATAGGGTCCTACAGATTAAAGTACTCAAACAAGAGTTGTGAACAATAAGAACAATAAGAACTAGTACTTACTAGAAAAAGAAGTAGATTACCAGAGTAATTCCAAGCGTAGGTTAACTTCCACTGAGGTACAAGTTGTGGAGATGGCGCCGACAGGCCAGCACCTTCTCCGGTCCTTTCCCTCTCTCTATCTCTCTTGTTCTAAAGAATAGATCTATCTAGATCTAATCCTCTCTTACATACTAACTCTTCTAGATCTATTTCTATCTAGACCTAGGGGGAGACTCAGGGTCTCAGCCTATTGATACTGAATGATAATGAATTAGGGTTTTAGCCCTGGGGTCAGCTGGTCTTCTTATATAGCCCTTGGCGATGAACAGGGACCCTTGGATCAAACCAACCTTCAATAACGGTGTAGATACAACCTCAAGGTCGGTGGTAAACCGCATAGAAATCTGAGGCCGACGGGTGGGACCCACCTCGGTCGCCGTAAATGATCTGGCGGCCGCCAGGGGTCAAGATCACAATGTGATCTCCTTCCTCCTGGTGTCTTCTCGGTATCTTCTAGAGTGTTTTAGTCCACATTTTGGGTTGAGTTACTTCACGGTTAAGTCTTGTCATCGTATGGGATGTAAACTCTTAGGTTTCTCACCGTTCTTCTTCTCTTTTTATGCTCATTCCCCTCCAAAGCAAAGTCATGGAATATCAAAACTCATGGAATTATGTTAGTTAGACCCCTAGACTTATGTCGATATTCATTTTAAGCCCTTATTTCATGTTAATTGACTAATAATATTATGCTATAACAGGTGTCAACAATTAGGTCCGGATTTGGAAAGAAGATCAAAACGTTCCCGGTAGGCACTCAAAGATTCATTATCCCTCTGTATAGGGGACAGGATCGAGAGCCTAAAGTCGACTACTTTGGACACAGGGTAAAAGTCTCACACAAAAGTCAGTCAAACAAGTTCCCCAGTCGCCTCCCATCTTCTTTTGTTTTCGATCGTACCAATCGGCAAGCTTTCCCTTTCGGAGAGAATGGAAATAGCTTCCAAATGGATGGTTTCATTTGACATGCCTTCAATATGGAGGCGGTCGCATGTCTCCTCGAAAGTTTGGAGATGAAGGAAAGGGTTTTCATCTATTTCTCCTGAGAATGTATGATTTTGGACCATCTCTATTAACCTAGGGCGAAACTCATAGGTCTCAGCATGGATAGGTTTAGAAGATAAAATGGGCCTATAAGTTTGCTCCGTGGGTGCCAAGAATTTGTAGAGAGGGGTGGTATCCATTTGGATAGTGGCCAAAAGATAAAATATAAAAGAAAGGATAAAAAGAAATTCTACACTAAGATAATGATACAAGATTTAGTTATGCTCAACGTGTTCAAAGAACCGCCGTTCTCCCCGGAAGGGCCCCAAATGCTTGTTGGTAAAAGTTAACCCACGAAATATTTATAATTTGTATAATCCGCAAGCGAATGGATACCGGTGAGCACTTCACCCGGGAGAGGGTTTTAATATCGAATCCACAGGGAGAATGGTGTGAGAATGGTGAGGCTAACTAAATCCCTGAGAAGGTAACAAGGACTGGAGATTTATAAAGGATGAGAAGATGTCTATAGTTGTCTAGTTTATATCCTTATAAGCCTTGAAGATATTTCTTAATGGGGACATTACTCAAAGGAAAGACACTAGGTAAAGAGTGCAATCCTCCAACAAAAGGGTCCTGCTTGGCCTATCCAACGGGAGGTGGACTACAAAGGAATAACGCAGCTATAAGTCACCTACATTAACTACCACTCTCCGGAAGGTAGGGTGCATCTACGAGCTATCTAGTCCAAACACCACGCTTGCACTAGGAGTAGCAACTTCAACTCAAGAGCAACAAGAATCGAAGTACTCTAAAAGAGTCGTAAACCGAAAAGAAAATATAGACAAGATAACTTACTCAAATATAAGGTTGATCCATCAGAAGTCTTAGGATCAGGTTCCAATGGACCTTGATCCCGGAGGTACAAGCGTAGAGGAGTCACCCCCCAGTGTCCGGCTTCCTCCTCTTCTTCCTCCTCCACCCACTCTTTAGTCTCAAACAAGACTAGATCTAGTTGCTCTCTTGGGAACTACAAATCTAATCTCTCAACTTGCTAACTATCTCACTCAACTTGATCTAAGCTCTTCTTCTAATTAGAGAGGTAGGGTTTAGGTCGTTGATCGTGGAAAAATCCGATGAATAATGAATTCATGCCCTAGCTAGGGGGGGGGGGTCTCCTTATATATCCTGTATGATGCACGAGGGCCCTTGGATCAAACCGACCTTGAACAATGGTGTAGATTCAACCTCAATGGCGGTTAGAAACCGACATAAGAAGCAGAGGCTGACAGGTGGGGCCCACCTGGCGGTCGCCAGGGCCATTCCTGGCGGTCGCTAGGGCCCTATGACATGTGGGTCCTATCTTCCTGGTGGTGCCTTCTGGTGTCTTCTAGAATGTTTTGCTTCAGATTTTGGATTGGATTTCATCACGGGCAAGTCTTCTCATCGTATGGGGTGCAAACTCTGGGCTTTTACCTGGTTTTACCTATTAAGTCCCTGAAAAGATACAAATCACCAAAACTTGTGGAACTATGTCAGTAAAGCCCCTAGTCTATGTATATATTCATTTTATATGTTTAGTTGAGTGATAAATATATAGCTTAAGAAGTGTCAACAAGCTCCCCCACACTTAGGCTTTTACTCGTCCCGAGAAAAGGATGGATATAGCAGAGTTGTAAGTCAAGACGCCAAACATAAAACAATTCCATGGTCGACCTATCTTTGCGGGATTCATGGTGTCTACCAAGTACCTTGGGTGGTTGAAGAATGGAACAGACTTGAAATAGATTACCTTTCTTCCGTCAATCAATTCACTCGGAGTTTTTTTGCAATGATTTTTTTTTTTTTTTGAGAAAACATAGCTTACCCTTCTCCTTGTTGTGGCACTCTCGAATCTCTCAATATGTGGTATTTTTTGGATCCTCACCGAGGCATATGTGATGAATGCCCTTGAAAACATCCTACTTCTAATAAAGCTTATCCGAGTTTAAGGTATGTCAAGGATGTTGCATACTTACCCCGCATATGTTGCAACGTCCAAAGCCGGGAGCAATGGAGGGAATGTCATACTCTTAGATCGAAATGTGCATGTGTGTGGATAATATGGTGGCTATCCTAATTCTACTATGCTCTTGTAGACTTCTCTCTTTTTTGATAGATGGAACACTTTGTAAGAAAGGTCATGGGCTATCTTATTTATTTTCTTTCTTTTCTCTAGTCTTTTTTTTTTTTTTAGAGAGGCGGGCATCCGAGTACCCATTGTTTTCATTTCGGACACTTGTCCATTTTTTTCAACTCTCTTTTTTTTTTTCAATACTATTTTTGCATAGCCCATGCCTTGCTTTATAATTACAACAAGACTTGAATATAAAGAGATTAAAAAACTGGAGCATATAATGATTCCTATAATATTTTTGGTCCTATCCCCGTGAGTAGGGACAGAGTTTTTGATGGAAAAAGCATGTTGTGCGTACTCTCGGGGTAAGAGCAGCATATATGCGGGTGCAAGTGGTCTTGATCTTGGGAGCATGATAAACCTCTCAACAAAGCTCACAAGGATTTGACAAAGCTCAACACAAAGTAAATAGCTTATGACTGTTTTTTCAATATTCCTAACATGGCTCTAGTGGGATATAGCAATTACCACAACGGAGAAGTGTAGCTATCAATTTTAATATTTTTTGAAATAAATTCTCCAAAAAAAAGATATCAAGAATCAGGTTCTCATTATTCTACTATCTCACATTCCACAACAACTTAAGTAACATGGGTTCCCTAACAAATTAAGTTCCCAACAAAGAATTGGTTCAACCATGAAAAAGTGTTATGTGAGTCTAACTTTGAACAATGCATATCAATCTCTTATGTGAGTCTAACAACACGGGGACCTAGAGAACGCAGGCTCGCGGACTCGGCTAGGGTGATCGGCATCGGCGATAGGTGGCCGGGCACGGTGTATTGCCATCCGTGGGCGGCGGGCTACCACGCCGAACGGGCCAGCGCGGGGCTGTGGGGCGCGGTGCGCGGCGGCGAGGGCTCACGCTGCGTGATGCGCTGCGTTGCGGTGGCGCGATCGCGCACCCGCGGTTCGACCGTGGAGGGCCAGGATGCGGCTCTGGCGCGGGTAGGCCGGCGGCAGCGCCATGGCCATGCGAGAGCGGTCTTGAAGGGAGGGAGACGGAGGGGCGAAGGAACGGCGGATTCCTTACCACACAGTGGAGCTCGCGGTGGTACTCGTTGGCGGAGCGCGACGCGGTCGAGGAGATCGGCGGCGGCGTCGAACTCAAGATGGCGGCGGTGGCGGCGCTCACGCTAGGGTTAGGGGTTCGGGTGCGGGGTGGCGGCGCGGCTCCTCCTAGGGTTGAAAGGGGGCGCAATGCACGGGCTCGCCTTCTTATAGGCGCGGCGAACCTCGAGTCGGGCACGGGCGCACGGGTGAGGCGGCGTGCGGCGACTCGGTCGGATTCCGGCTCGGGGTCGGGGACGACCCTGTAGATGGCCCCACGACGGGGCGGGCCTCGGTGGTCTGTGGCTGTGGCTCGCGGGCGCACTACGCGCATGCGGCGCGCAGTGCGGGCGGGCTGGCGTGCTAGTGGGCTCACGGGCCGCCCAATCGTGCGGGTACTGTGCTTCTGGGGCTGCTTGCTGCGGCCGGCAGCCCGCTATCGCCGCCTGGCTGCTGCGGGCTGCAAGCTGTTGCTGGCCGAAGCCATGCTATGGCCCAAGTGCAAATGGAAATCCTTTTCCATTTTCTAACTAAGCTTTTGAATGAGATTTGCAATAAAGTTAAATACAAACTCTAGCTCAAACATTCAAGAGATTTTGATGATAAGGATTTTCAAACCCTTTGAAGACTTTTAAACACCTATTCAAAACAAACCTTAACCTCAACTAAAATTAGCTTTAGAAGGTTTTATTTTCACAAACCGAGAAGGACCTATTCGAAAGTTAGAGAGAGCTTTTGAGAAAATAATTTTATTACTCAAACATAACAAGGCAAAGCATACGCAATTAACTAACTCGACAAGACATTACTTTTATCTTCATAAAAGTTTTATAAAGCCATTTTCCTTATTTTAATTTCGATGACAAATACTAAATCTTGGTCTATTTTAGGAAAAAATTCAAAATCCTTGGTTTTATTTAGTGTTTTTCGAATGACAACCCAAAATGGATATTTTGGGGGTGTCATAGCCTCTCTAGCCCTCCCATAGCTGGCCCAATTCTGGTTTGTGACATGTCCATACCCCTTCATCCCAAGCCTTGATCAGTTCGTCAATCACAGGTTCTATGAACACACCCATATTCTTCCTCGGGTGTCCTGGAATTACCAATGACAAGAATATGTTCTGCTGTTGAAGGAGGACGCCGGGGGAGATTGAGGGGGATAACAAAAATGGGCCAACAAGTGTAGGGGGCAGCCATCATTCCATAAGGATTGAACCCATCTGTTGCCGCCGTAGAACACGCACATTACGAGCCTCCTATGCCTTCTCATGATACTTGTCATCAAAATGCTTCCACGCTTAACCATCGGCAGGATGTACCATCATGTTTGGCTTGTATCGAACTCCTTTCTTGCGCCATGTCATTTGTGTCGCAGACTCCTCGGTCATGTAGAGCCGTTGGATCCTCAGTATGAATGGAAGGTACCGTAGGATTTTATCGGGGATGCTAAGTTGCCTCATCTGACCATTACCAGAGTCTACCTCCAGGTACCGAGAGGCTTGACACTTTGGACACTGCGTTGCTTCCTTATGTTCTTTCTTGAATAAGATGCAATTGTTGGGATAGACATGTATCTGCTCATATGGCATCTTAAGTGCACAAAGGAGTTTCCGCAACTCGTACATGCTCTTTGGTAGAATGTGACCTTCCGGAAGCATGCTGCCAAAAATTGTCAGCGTAGTGTCAAAGGCTTCACGGCTCAGGCTATACTGAGCCTTGAATGCCATAACACGACCAATGCCGTCCAGCTGAGAGACCTTTGTGAGGCCATGAAGTGTTGTTGTGTGGCAGACAACATGTCATAATACGCCTTTGCAGTTGCCTCTCGGCTCCTCCTCCACCTCCATACGCCCTTCACCAAAGTGTGCTTCATGATAGTCATCTAACATGTCTGCTACCCCACCATCACCATCCAAGTCCCCGATATGTTGTCTCACCACCTCATCTCTCATACGTCTGGCTTCACCATGACAGATCCATCGGGTGTAGCCTGGCATAAATCCAAACTTGCCAAGACGTTTGCCCATGCTGTCCTTTGATTGCTGCTTCCTATTCCGACAACTACTGCGCAGGGGACACCAAGTCTTATCGGTTCCAGCATGGTGAAATGCTCTTTCCAAGAAATCATTGGTGTTGTTGAGCCATTCATTGGTCCACTGTCCATAACCCGAGTGGCCATTGTACATCCACTCATGGTCATCCATCCTCTAATATACACACACGAGTAATATAAGAGTATATCGGGTCTACACTATGACTTTACTATCTAATAGGTGAAGATAGGTCCTAATCCCACCCGTGGATGCGTAGATGGTGTTAGTTTCCATGAACCTTCGATCCGAGACATGTATTTCGGTAGCACCTCCCTCGCTGTTCTCCAAATACACGTCCCCGAAAGGGAGGTTGTGTATCCGAAGAACACCAAGGAGGTGATGCCAAACTCGCCTCGGATCAAAGCGGACCATGGAAACTAACACCATCTACGCATCCATGGGCCGTCCAAAAAACGTGGACGATTCGAAAGAGATACGATTATACATATGCAAAGATCTGCATACTTGCAATCGTATATCTTTCGAACGGGAGACACCTAACTAGGTTACATGATACTAGAACACGAGACGGAAAGAGTGGTTATACCTTGGGTGCAGGTGGAGTCAGGCTAGCGGTGGCGAGGAAGATGATTGGCTACAACACGTCCTTCCCTCGCATAAAAAGGAACAAGCTAGTTAGTGTCAATTGAAAATTTCGGCGCAAAGACCTCCCTGCGGTGAGGTTTTCGAAACCCAAAAAAAAACGGATGGCACGATGGCCAACATTCACATTCACATTCACATTCACATTCACGTTCACGTTTGCATATATTCATTCACTTCATATTCAAATCCTACTACAACTACCACTACTACTTCGAGTAGCAAAGTGTGTCACCTTTGGCGTTGTCGAGCACGGGGCAACGGCGGGCGGGCCGGCGGGTGTTGAGCACGGGCAACGGTGGGCGGGCCGGCGGGTGTCGACCATGGGCAACGGCGGGTGGGCCGACGGGTTCCTCCCGTTCTCCTTCTCCTTCCTCCTCCTCCCCTTCTCCTTCCCTTCTCCTTCCTCCTCGTCGGGATCGTGCGGGCATGGCTCCTCCTCGTCGGGCTCCTTCCTCGGCCCCTCCTCGTTGGGCTCGGGCCGGCGTGGCGTGGCCCCCGGCACGCGGCCCCGTCAGCGGCACCCGGCGTGGCGCGGGCGCGGCCGCTAGTGCGACCCACGCACGGGCGCGGGCGAGCGGATCTGCCCCGGAGGTCGGGCGGTCAAGCGCGGCGGGCTGCGGTCGAGCGGTCTTGGTGAGTTTGAGCGAAAGTGAGGAAGAGAGTGAGAGAGTGTGAGCCGGCCGCTGTTTTACAAAAAAAAAAAAAAAAAACTCTTTGCCGAGAGCCGAAATCCTAGCACTCGGCAAAGAGGCCCTCTTTGCCGAGTGTTGTGGACTTGGCACTCGGCAAAGTGTATTTTATTTAAAAAAAGCGCAAAAAAAAACCTAGATCGAGCTCTTTTGCCGAAAGTGTGTACCCTAATACACTCGGCAAAGAGTATTTTCGTGACTTTTTATTTATTTGTTTTTGTTTTGTCTTTTCAAAAAGTGTTGCAATACACCTAGAGTATGTACTACCTTGTTTCCTTCACTTTGCAATGTATATTTGATGCTTTAGCGGAAATTTGACCATTATTTCATGTATTTTTGGGTCATATGTTCAATTTAAATAAGTGCTAAAAAAATAACATAAATACTAAACGGATCCTAAAATTTACTAAAATTTGATATGGTATTAACATTGTTGTCTATTGTCTATGAAAAAAGTTTGAGCCAAACCACAAATCGAACGTCGGCTTCACTCAAAATCCCTCTTGGATCACTCTCAACAATTATGAAACTTCTTGAGAGATGTTCGGGTTGTGAGCAACGTATGTGACAACTTGCTTGAAACCTTCTCAAATTTTTACCACAGCTTCCACATAAGATATTGTGACATTTCATCAAATTTCATAATTTTCGGGCATCGTTTTCTTTTTATAGAATTTTAAAACCGCTAGGGCACGCGGTGCAGGTCGTGTTTCCGGAAGAATATGTCCACACTTTTGGTTGGTTTCATGTTTATGACCATAATGTGAGTTGAGTAACATGAATATCAATTTTTGATTACATTATTTCAAATATTCAAATGACTTGCAGTTCAAATTCGACTTGATTAAAAAATTGCTGAAAATTAAATTAATTGTCCAAATATAGTACAAAAACTCAAAAAAAACTTGAAACTTCAACATTATATACCAAATCTTGTATGTAACAACCCAAAAAAAATGAGATTGAAAAGAGCAAAAAACAAAACTGTTTTTGCCGAGTGTCAAAGAAAAAACACGGCAAAGGCTCTCTTTTGGCGAGTGCATTTGATGAAAGCACTTTCGGCAAAGAAGAAATCTTTGCCGAAAGTGTACTCATTAGCGAGTGTAAATGGGAAGACACTCGGCAAAATGTCCCTCTTTGCCGAAAGTCAAACGTTTGGCACTCGGCAAAAAGAGTGACGGTGCTAGCAAGTCTCACGGCGTGAAATATTTGCCGAGTGTCTTTTGTTTGACGAGTGTATTGCTCTCGCAAAGCCTCTTTGGCGAGTGTGCTGTTTTGCTGAGTGTTTTGCACTCGGCAAAAAGCTCTTTGGCGAAGTGCCTCTTTTTGCCGAAAGCGTGCCCCAAAAACACTCGGCAAAGGGGCCCTCACTAGTAACGAATTGATTTTGCGTGACACCCAAAAATATTAACCGTGGCAGGCACGTTTTTTGCCCGTCACGGTTAATACGGCCGCCACATGCAGTTTTATTTTGCGTGGTGGATCTTAACTATTAAGCTTTGACTGGATAGTTATTACAGATATAGATTATTGCATGTTCTTTTTGTGAGGATTCTGCAAGGAGCAGGACCTTTTCTATAGCCTTTTGTCACCAGTTCAGTTAAGCGTCGTTGTCCAAGAAAAAGGTCAGTTATGCATCTTTGTCTACGGATCTTAACTATTAAGCTTTGACTGGATAGTTATTACAATACACTAGCATGTGCCCCGTGCTTTCGCACGGGTAGCAAACGAGAGCTAAATTTGGGATAGTAAGCGCGGGTTAACCTGACTAAAGTTTGGTAAAGTTTATAGTAATTAGCATTTATGTGTGGAACATTTTTTTTTTTGTTTTGTAGAGTAATAAGAATGTTTAATGGTGGATGGAATTATAGAAATCGTGGTGGTTGATTTGACTAAAGTTTGGCAAAAGTTTATAGTAGTTAGTATCACTATTTATTTATGGAGTTTTTTTTACGGTGTAGAATTCTTTTTGATGGATGCAGTACTGAATAATGTTTATCGGCAAGTGAGGAAAAAAATTGTTTAGAAAAGAAGGGGCGCTGGAAAGGAGGTTGATAATGTATAATATATACAACCACTTGAGTCAATTATTGTGGAAACATAATATTTGGTTATGTTGGAGGATGGGGTAAAAAATATGGAGACTAATATGCAATTTGGAGTTAGTAGAGATTTATCTTTGGTAGAGTTTGGTGTATACACTACAAAATGACACCCCCTTTTAGCAACGTATATATGTGTTGCTACAAGCTCAAATAAGTGTTTGTAGGATCTATACCAACGCATCCAATATGCGTTGCTTAAAGTGGCGTTGCAAGGATCAATTGCAACACATATATATGTGTTGGTAAGAAGTGTATATAAGCGTTGCATGCTAGCAACGAACATGTAACAACATATATATGTGTTGCTAGTGGAATATGCCACGTGCTTTTGAGATTTTTTATTAAAATTGTATATGTCATTGTTATATACAATATAAATAGCTTCATAAATTAATTAGATAATTTACATCCAGCAGCGAGAGGTAACATTTAAGAGATATCTCTGATACTCAAGATAATATTAAATAACTAAAATGAAGTAAATGATTTCATAGATACAAGAAAATGGTCCACTCTCGATAAGTGTAATACAGTGATTTACAAACTACAAAGTTCCATATTGAGAATATTTGATAGGAGACAATGGTCCACAAGTGTAACACCACTCCTAAACAACTAATCTTGAGGGAAAATCTTGTTCCTCATGCGAAACTCCAAAATCTTGAGGGAAAGTCAATGATTTGGAACATCCCAAATATCATATATATATTTGTCCTGCAGGAACACATAGGGTGCTTTGTTAAGAACATATTTAGGAAAATAATGCCATTTTCACATGACTATACAATTCTTGGTGAAGGAAGATAACTGAACCAATGAATATATACCAGTTCCTGGCAGCGCTTCTAGAATTAATGTTTAATTAATTCCCTTTATCTACAGTGACTGAAAGTTCTCTCAAATTAGACCTAGCAGTCCAGATAAAGACAACAACAGTGCTAGAAAGTATATCTAGGATATTATACACTAATAAAGAAATATCTATAAACTATATATTTAACTAGAGATCTGGTCGGTTAATATATACTAA